>CM064964.1:46688370-47217370 GCA_032847665.1 Solanum chilense | reverse complement strand
GACATTTTTCAAAGTGAACTCACACTCACAAGAATGTTCAATGTACACAACTGTGATACCATATGCTTGACCCTTATGTAAATCTCCACTAATGTGAGAACATTTGGAATGAGATCATGTAGGGCTTGTAATTGGCTTGTAACGTAGGCTTATGGATGGATAGGATATTTATTTGAGATAAAAGTGACTGAATTCCGCCTTGAGCGTCACAAAGAATTTGTGCTCTTAATGATTGGTACGTCTTTGGCGTCAGATCCTCTTCATTGTTCTCCCACCTTTCATCTTCTTTTGAATTCTCATTTTTAACGTTTTTTTTCCCTCTTTTTTTTTCATTTCTCATTTTTTGAGCTTTTTTCTTTTTTTTTTTTTTTGAGTCCTTATTCGTTGAAGCTTTTCTTTATCCACTTCTTTATTATAATAATTTTTTCCCTTTTTTTTTTGATGGAATATTTTCCTTCCCTCCTTTCAGTGATCCTGTAAAGGTATTTTTTTTGCCTTTCTTTATTCCTTCAACTTTTCTTTTTTCCTTTCACTCTTTTCTCTTGAAGTCTTTGTCTCCTTGATTTTGGGAGACTCGATATCTTTGCTTTTGGAAGTTTCAAACATGAATTTTCTCTTATAATTCACACATCCTTTGTGCACTCAAGAAGGTTGGGCCAAGAGAGGATAGTGCTCGTAAGCACTCAAAAGGGTAGTGGTTAAAATGTGGTTGTCCAAATGAAGGTTTCAGGCTCAAAATGGGAAAACTAGGGATTAATGTAATTTGGTAGGCTTTGAAAGGCACAATCGGGTCAAAAAAGGCCTACAATCCTTTCTCAAACCAAACATTACTCATGATTTCGCCTCGAAAAACATTCAGGTCAAATTCTAGATCAACAGTGTAACACAATTGAACTTTGATCAAAACTCACCACACCATGCACATGAAACATAAGGTTAATTTTATTCTTATCTTGATTGAATGCAAAAGAATTTTCAAGCATCACAAAAGTACAGATAAGAGGTACCACGAGAATCTGTAGTTTACCGCAAAGTCAGTCTTTTCCATCATATCAAATATATTTACATGCTCTTAACCATATAGGTCCCGACCGAGTTGAAGACATGACTCTAACAGTATGTACAAACAATTTTTTTTTTAAAAAAATGATTACCGAACCCAAAAAGGGTTGCCTACGTATCTCAATAAACTGAGAATCAGGTACGCGTAGTTCGTGCAGATATGACTTGAAAAATATGCACAAACTATTTATTTTTATTTTTTTTTACCTTTTACTTTCTTTCTTCTTTTTTTTTTTTTATGAAAAGATAATACCGAACCCAAGAAGGGTTGCCTACGTATCTCACCGAAATGAGAATCAGGTACACGTAGTTCGACCGGATATAATTTCAAAAATATGCACAAACTATTTTTTTTAATAATTTTTATTTTTTTTTGGAAAAAGATTATACCGAACCCAAGAAGGGTTGCCTACGTATCTCACCGAAATGAGAATCAGGTACGCGTAGTTCGTGCAAATATGACTTGGAAAATATGCACAAACTATTTTATGATTTTTTTTAATTTTTTTATTTTTTTGAAAAAGATAATACCGAACCCAAGAAGGGTTTCCTACGTATCTCACTGAAATGAGAATCAGGTACGCGTAGTTCGACCGGATATAATTTCAAAAATATGCACAAACTATTTTTTTTTATTTTTTATTTTTATTTTTATTTTTTATTTTTGGAAAAGGATTATACCGAACCCAAGAAGGGTTGCCTACGTATCTCACCGAAATGAGAATCAGGTACGCGTAGTTCGACCGGATAAGGCATATAAGAATTTAAAGATATAGACAACTCAAAGAAACTCCTAGGTCTAGCGCCACTAAAATTCGTAGTCATGAAGGTAACGATTTGTTGTACTCTTTTTTTTTATACTATCTGTTGAATATACCTTGCAAATTTATACAGTAACGATTTGTTGTACTCTTTTTGGATGTTTTCTTGAATCTTTGTCTCCTTCCAATTTTCACGAGATCCAGACACTGTAATGACCATCCCCGACTGATGTCGGGGACGGTATTCCTACAAAAATATGAGAAATATGTGAGAGCAGGACCATCATGCAAAATAATAATAAAAATAAGTGGGTGTCACCTCATAGTCAAATACTCCCCTGATTTATCGTTTTGACGTGATATAATTGAGAAATGTGAGGACTCTAATTTCGCTAATCCTCTTGTCTCTTGCAACTTTGGACAAATAATAGTTTCTTTATTGAGACATAAATCAACATTTCGCTTTGAAGAAGAACAACTCAAAAATGTAAAAGTGTTAATTCCTATACATAATGAATAATGCAAAATATCACACAAATAATGAATAAAACACATAAATACTATTTTAATTAAAAACAAACCTAATATATCACATAGCATACAAACAATTATTGCGCGTCCTATACAAATATGTGACCCTTTTAAGCCTAGGGTAGGCCTATCGATATGAAGGATGTATACGTCATTTGAAATATTTCATTGCCCCAAAACTCAAATTTATACGAATTTTATGAATAAAACTTAATGAGAATACATAATAAGGAAATGTATACAACACAGGGATACGACCCTAAACTATGCCTCCATGAAAGATCCTTCTTCTTTCTTGGCTTTTTGTAATCTTCGGTGCCAACATCTTCGAATAGACTAGTAGCTTGTGAAGCTCTTTCTTTAACATATATAAACTATAACCTAATCCTTACCCTATGAGACAATGATTTTTCTCAAACAACGTGTACACCCTTCAAATTTAAACACATAGGTATGAAAGTCCATTTAGGTCGTGGGCCATTTTGGACTTAAGGTGGTCTTTCTAATGGATTCAACACTCCTTGGGTGTTGGGTCATCTTAGGCCGATGCTTAAATTCGGATTTGGTTTAGCTCTAACCTAGTTGACTAAGAGTGGCTTTTGAAAGACCGGAAACCCAAGCGGACAACTTAGGCTGGAATTCACGACAACCATTGGACGCATAACGAACCAATAAATTGCCGATCATTTCGAAAAAGGATTGAGTATTTTAAAGTTCGGTTGCGGTTCCGCAAACCATCCTTTAATATACTATGCATACATATTGGAAGATGCCATGAATGCAATAAAAAAAAAATATACACAATAAAATAAATAATGAATAAATACAATAAACAAATAATCAACGAATATAAAAATAAGGTATAACATAATAATAAAACAAAAATTTCCTCAATTTGAAAAATTAAATTCATATTGGTTAAAACCTCTAAGGTCCCCAGCGGAGTCGCCATTCTGTTTACATCCCTACTCTGTCAAAATAGGGCGAAACGTCGCGACAACTCGAAAATAAATTAATTGTTTCAATTTTGACAAAGTTTTAAAAATAAACGAGTTGTAAAAAGAGTCGCCACCTAATTTTAGGAAAACTAGGAAACCAATTATGATCTACGAAACCAATTCGATTCTAGGTAAGGGGTTTAAATTATTCCGAAGGGAAGGGGTTAGGCACCCTTCGGAATCCACAATTGTGGTTCCCGACTGAATTCATTTTTTTTAAAAAAAAAATTGAGGAAGAAACTAAAATAATGCAAAGATATAATAAACATGCAATATACAAAATAAAACAAAATAATAATCGGCCTAAAGTTTGCCTAACGTAAATACTCATAAGATAATGAAATTCAACGAATAATTCAAATGTTTTCGAATAATTTCAAGGAGAAGCACCTCTGTGTACCTGTAAAGACACTTGGTAAAAGAGTTAGTGTCAAATAAATATAAATAAAAATGAATAACTCAAATAATAACTTGAGAATAAAAATCCGTCTTATTGACATGGGAGGCCTTGGAAATCGACGGTAATTTCTTCGTCGGCCATTTCAACATATATAATATTAATATCTATAAAACTAATAATATAAGCACATACCACTACACTGTAATTAAATACAAATAAACTACTTAAGCTTTCCAAACAAATAAAATAATAAAAATAACTACAAAAGTAGTCAAACATAAAAGCTAACAGTGAGAAATAGGGAAAAGACAAATTAAAACAATGAGAAATAATTGTGTCCACCGGAGATGTCACTAAGGGGTGCTCATTATTATTATTATTATTATTTTATTTTACCAAAGAAGGATTATAATAAACACATAATAAGCATCTTGAGCATAGATCTAAGAAAGAAAAAAAAATGGAAATTGATAGAAGATAGCCGACACAATAGCCAACAAATAGAAACAAAGTATGTCATTTATGTTATCAAAAAATGGTTCAAACTAAATAATAAACAAAACGTACAAAAATATAAATAAAGCATAATAATACTTAACAATTTTAACAACTAAAATATATGGACTTAAGCTAAAAATTTCCGTCTTTTAAGATGGGAAAGGCCTCTAAACCCGACGGATAGATTTTTCATTGGCCACATTTAACAATTTTAGAATATATAAACTTGAATTAAAATTCCGTCTTTTAAAATGGGGAGGCCTCTAAACCCGACGGATAGATTTTTCATCGGCCCTTTCAACAACTAAAACATATATCAATTCACTTAAATTATAAGGTTAATTAACACAATTAAAATATGTAACAAAATTTCTCACTTGGACAATGAAACAAAAGAGCATAAAACATGCTAAAATAAGCATAAATAATATTTAAAGCTAATCCACTAAGGAACACTAATCAAGAGGACCAAAGTTAATGGCAATAATGATTATAATAAACAAATAGAAACCAACAATTAGAAATAAAATAAGATAAAGCAACGTTAAAGTAATAACCAACAATAGCTAAACATATAAATTTCCGTCTTTTAAAATGGGAAAGGCCTCTAAACCCGACGGATAGATTTTTCATTGGCCATTCAAAAATATATAAATTTGATAAGTAAAATAAGAAACCAAACAAATAAAATAAAGATATTAACACAACCAAACAAACAACAACAATAATAATAATAATAAAAATATGAAGAAATTAATCTAAAGAAACTAAACACTATCAATAATAAAGCAAACTACTCGAAACTTCAACTTATCATCAAATATCAACACACAAATAATAATAATAATAATAATAAAAATAACAATAAAAGAGGGGCAATGTATAATAATAATAAAATAAGAACAACCATCCACACAACAGTACACAAGCTAGGCGTGCATAATGAACAATTAAATAAGTAAAATTAATAACAAAAAAAATAATACATAACTAAACTTTAGATAGACAAAAATCCAACCAATATATAACAAAAACAAATAAATTAATATAGTAACCAAGAACTGTATTATTCCAAACATTAGCAAAATGAATAAGAAAAAATCACAATAAATTTTTTTTTTTAATATGAGTAACATGTTACTACCAATTACCTTCATTTTTTGAGTTTGAAAAAGTTTCCAATACATGGTAACTTGGCCCCTCCACTCTATTAGTACCCTAAAGTCATCCACTTACATTAAAAATTAGGAAAAAATATTAAAATATTAGCTAAAATCCGACAACTTCATTAGTTTTCTTTTCTTTTTCACCTTTTTTTCAACCAACCACTACTGATTTCTTTTTCTTGTTCATGCAAAAAAAATAAACAAGTTACAACATGTAACAAAAAAAAAGCAATTTTTCATGCATCATTCAAAACATCCACACAACAGTACACAAGCTAGGCGTGCATAATGAACAATTAAATAAGTAAAATTAATAACAAAAAAAAGTAATACATAACTAAACTTTAGATAGACAAAAATCCAACCAATATATAACAAAAACAAATAAATTAATATAGTAACCAAGAACTGTATCATTCCAAACATTAGCAAAATGAATAAGAAAAAATCACAATAAAAAAAAATTCAACCGCCTAAAATAATGACTACAACAAAATAACAAATAGCAAATCACAGAATGACACTTTTATTCCTTTCAAAAATTTTAAATTAGTCTCAAAATTAATTAAAGAAAATTAATTATTAACAAATCACCAAACTCACAAAAGTAACTAGAAATAATAACAAAAGTAAAGCACATATAATGGTATTTAATCAATACTTAGTGGTAAAATATAAGAAAGAAGGCAACAAATAGTATAGAAATAAAGTTACCAAAGGAAAAGCTTCTTGTTGGAGTTATGAATTGGTTGGTGTTGCTCAGCGGAGCTGAAGCCATGCCGGACGATTGGATACCTGCAAAATAGAGGAAATATTGTGAAAGGGGAGAGGGGAAGGGAACTAATTTCTTTGTGGGTATGGCGATGGTTGAGGGAGGTCTGGTTTGGTTGTCGTTGCTCGCCGGAAACGAGAGGTGAAACGGAGTTGTTTTAGGCGAGATTCTGACTGGAAGAGAAGAGTATTGTGGGCTGTCTATTCTTGTTTGCAGCTGCTGCCAGAGACGACTTGATAACAGGAGAGAAGGAGGGTGGAGGACAAGAGAAAGGGGAGGAGGAGAGCAGCGAAGAGGAGGTGCTGGCGGCGCCAGCTACAGCTGCTCGTCGTCGGTGGAGAGGAAGAAAGGGAGAGGGAAGGTGGGCGACGGAAAGAGGGAGAAGGGAAGAAGATGGAGGCGGCTGGGAGAGGGGAAAAGGGTTTGGGAGGAAGAGGAGAAAGGGAGAGAGAAGAGCAGCAGTGCTGCTTTGGTTCCCGTCCGGTTGTCTCCCTTGCCGGAAAAATGGAGAGGGAGTGAAAAAGTGGGGAGGGGGTGCTGGCGGCTCTTGGAGAGGGAGAGAGGAGAGGGTTTTATCCCTTTTTTCTGAAAATCCTCCCCTTCCCCCTTTTTTTTTGACCTACTTAATAACCTAAATAAAAACATAAAATGGGCTGAAATGACTGGTTTGGCATTTCGGTCCAAAATTACGAATTTTTAAAAATGTTAAGTCAAAATTGGGTGTCAACAATCATATAAATTTTGTAGCTAACTTTTAGCTATATATTGCTACCAAACTAAATATAGTAGCTATAGATAGTATTTAACCACATAAAATTTCTTATTTATTTACAACTTATTTTGTAGCTTTAAGTGCATTTTCTTGTTGTGATACTCTTGTAAGGGATTGTTTAGTTATAAGATAGGATAGCCAAGAATATTATACAAATTGAGATGGGGTGAGATATCCCAATATATTATTGACTAATCATATGCACCCTTCATATGAAATAACTAATCTCACTATTTTAGTATAAAATATATCTAAAGGCTAATTAATATCCATAATGTAATGATGTTGGATATTTTGTAATATATAGAAGCTTAAATTGTACAGAACATGACTGTTGTGAAAAATTATTTATTCATGAAAACGTACGATTTTTATGAAAAGTCATGTGTTCAAGAAAGAACATGACGCTTGTGAAAAGTCATGTCTTCATGAAAGAACACGACTCTTATGAAAAGTCATCTTTTAAGTTTTATAAATATAAAGACGGACAAGGGCCTAAAATACCCTTAAAGTATTGAAAATGGTACAAAATTACCCTTCATCCACCTATTGGCTCCAAAATGCCCTTTTCATCCACCTATTGGATCCAAAATACCCTTGTCATCTACCTTTGGGTTCAAAATTGATCATTTTTTAATTGTTTTAAAATTAAACTCTTTAAATATTTTTTTTAAATACTGGGCGTTCAACTATTAATTATAATTTTAATTTATTAATATAATTTTAAAACCAATCCACTACCCACTCATTACTAACTAAACGTCACTCAATTGATAATTCAATTATAATATCAAAATAGTCATAAACACTACTAAAACACGATGAAATTATAGATTATTGAAAATGACATTCAAAAATATTCGAGTCCGAATCGAAGCACCAATTAAATTTAGGTTGAGTTAGGAGGACACTTTCTTTCAAAATTGAATTAGAAATTTATGATTAAAGGTAAAGAAATAATACATCCCGAATTGATTCATGCACTTTTTTTTAAATATAATTTTATAAATATTTATGATTTATTTTAAAACCTTTAATATATTATTTTGAAAAAAAGTTGCCTATGAAGTAACATCACATAATTGAGACGTGAGAATAATTAAGATGAACATAGTCAGACTTTTAAGTTTATCGGTGATTTTTATGTAGCCACTTGAATGTATGATAATTTACTTCTATATTTTTAAAAACACTCAATTGGCAGTAGCTTGCATTAATAATGTGACGGGTTCATTAATTTAGAGGGATTTAATTAGTAATGGGTGGGTTGTGGATTGATTTATAAATTACACTAATAAGTTAAATTATAACAAATAGTTGAGCGCCACGTATTTTAAAAAATATTTAAATAGTTTAAATATAAAACCGTTAAATAAGTGGTCAATTTTGAACCAAAAGGTGGATGACAAGGGTATTTTGGACCCAACAGGTGGGTGGGAAGGGCATGTTGGAGCCAATAGGTGGATGAAGGGTAATTTTGTACCATTTTAAATACTTTGAGGGTATTTTAGGCCCTTTTCCGATATAAAGACTCTCTAGAAGTAACTAAGAAAAATCTTATAAACAAAGGACTTTATTATCCTTAAAGAGAATTGTTTGTATTTATTCCATATGTATACGGGCAATTATCTTTAGAAAAAAATGGTTACTCGCCTCAAATTCATCTTCTTCTTCAATCATGTTTCCTATTATTTTTTCTAACAATTTTATAGAGACATTTGGTTTGAAGAAGATATTGGAACTGGTCCACAATTGAAGTTAAGTTGGAAAAGAAGATTTGGTCCTTTTTGTAGTTTGGGGCCAATTTTTAAAAAGATTTATGATTTAAGAAACGCAAATTGCTCCATATATTTCAGTCAGCACATTGTTGAGGGCATTTGATTGATTAATTTTTCATGGGTGAATGATACTTCTATTTATTAGAGAACATAGAACAGTTTTAATATTGCTTTTTCAATCGCTAATCCAAATTCGAAAAGACTAAAACCACATTGAAAGAAAGTGGTCGGTCAAGTTTAGTTTCTTGTTGCACTTTGAAAAATAAGGATTTTCTAAGAACAAAATATTCAAAGTGATATAAAGTATGATTTTAAGGCATCAAATTTTATGGAAAAAGTGAGCCAATAATGGATGACCAATGAAATGACGTATAACGGTTCTTGCTTTCCTTATCTTTTCTTATTATTCATTTACAAAATTTTATCTATTGAATTTTATTGTCTTTTTAATGAAAGTGAATACACGCCTCTTAATCATCTATCTTCTTCCTTCAATTATATTTCTTATTATTTTTTTCAACAAATGCTAGATAAAATAATTCTATATTTTATCCCAATTTTTTTTAATCCCTTATTCAACAAGCCAAACGAACCCTAGAGTCTAGCTAGTATGTTTTGATTCAAACAAACGTTTCTTTAACATTCATTAGATGAGTCCAAAACTCAAAGGGTACAAATTTTTTACAAAAATTTCAAAACGGTATATAAAATTTTATATTAACCAAAACGGTAAAATCGCTACAGGAGCAGCGATTTACAAAGTAAAATCGCTGCTGAGGCAGCGATTTACAAAGTAAAATCGCTGCTGAGGCAGCGATTTAGCAAAATTTATTTATTTTTAATAAAAAAATGAAATCGCTGCCCAAGCAGCGATTTCAAAAATTTTCTTCTTACAAATCGCTGCCCTGGCAGCGATTTCATAGTATTTTTTAATTTTAATTTTTTTTTAAATTAAGCTATATCGCTGCCAGTGCAGCGATTTAATAAAAAAAAAAAAATTTTAAATAAATCGCTGCCAGGGCAGCGATTTATAAAAAAAAAAAAATTTACATAAATCGCTGCTACGGCCAGCGATTTATTTAAAAAAGAAAATATTTTTTTTATTAAATCGCTGCTAGGGGCAGCGATTTATTTTTAAAAAAAAAAAAAAAAATTCCTTATTAAATCGCTGCACGAAGCTTTTTTTAAAAAAATATAAATAAAAAATTTTAATACAACGATTTTATATTAAAATTTTTTTTTAATATTTTTTAAAATTTAAATATTTGAATCCAAACACGAGGAGTGTTACATCGGAAGAAAACTTTGAATTCGTTATAAGATTTGGGTAATCTTTCTTGATAAGAGATTATTCTCATTTTGAAGAAGTCCATCACTAACAATGGCAAAGGTTACCTTTACTATTTTTACTGTCATTTTGCTTCTTTTCAAACCACTTTACCTTTCTTAATTACTGATTTATTTTTCTCTTTCTCAGCATCTAAATTATGGATAAGATGAAGATTATTTAACCTTTGAATTTCACTCACTATAACCAAGAAAAATAATATATTAGATTTTGAACCATTGAAGAAAGGAACTATGTATCCCATTAGGTAATTGAGACAACTACTAAGAAACAATTGAAAATTGAGTTAGTATTATTTTAAGTAGTTATATATTTAAATTTTAAAAAATATTATAATTTTTTTTTAATATTAAATCGCTGTATTAAAATTTTTTATTTTTTTTTAAGAAAAGCTTCGTGCGGCGATTTAATAAGGAATTTTTTTTTTAAAAAAAAAACAAATCGCTGCCCCTAGCAGCGATTTAATTAATTTTTTTTTTAAAAATAAATCGCTGCCCGTAGCAGCGATTTATGTAAAAAAAAATTTTATCAAAATTTTTTTTTTTTTATAAATCGCTGCTAGGGCAGCGATTTAATTAAAAAAAAAATTATTTTATAAATCGCTTCCCTGGCAGCGATTTATTTAAAAAAAAGTTTTTTGTTTATTAAATCGCTGCACTGGCAGCGATATACCTTAATTTTTTTTTAAAAAAAAATAATAATATGAAATCGCTGCCAGGGCAGCGATTTGTAAGAAGAAAATTTTTGAAATCGCTGCTTGGGCAGCGATTTCATTTTTTTATTAAAAAAATTAAATTTTGCTAAATCGCTGCCTCAGCAGCGATTTACAAAGTAAAATCGCTGCTCCCGTTTTGGTTAATATAAAATTTTATATACCACTTTAAAATTTTTGTAAAAAATTTGTACCCTTTTAGTTTCGGAATCTTCACTAGATAGATACAAAGTATTCAGCAACATAGGATTGGGGACCATGAATTTTACTGATTAGTATTTCATATCATGACTAGACTACCTCAGCAGAAAAGTCAGAACAAGCTAACCTATGGGTTGTTAAAAATTAGAATCACTCTATTTTATGCGTGGCTCAAATTTTATTTGATTTTACGTTACACTACATCGTCTATATATATATAAATAGTTACCTACATTAATCAATATGCTCAATCACATATATCTCTTCTTCTTGTTACATTCTAGTTACGATCGCTACTATATATATATATTTTTCCTTTAGAAAAAAATAATCATGACAAGTGAGCAGCAATCTGTCTTTTGTAACCAAATACATTCTACTACTTCTTTTGGTAAGAGTAACATAGATGAAACCCTAATTCAACGACGAAATGCTAATTACAAGCCAAACATTTGGAAGTATGATATCCTTCAGTCACTTAAAAGCCAATATTCAGTAAGTTTAATTTTTCTCTCTCATACCTCAAAATAAAATATGTTATTGTGAAATTAGGTTTTAGGTCTAACTCATATCCCAAAAACTAACTCAAAGAGGGGAAGATTGCCCAAGTCTTATAAGGAGTCCACCCATGTCATTAACCATCGGTGTGGACTTTTGTCATTTTTTAACAACTGCACATGCATAGATTCAAATGGATACTTGACTTAGCTTCTAAATTTTAAGTTGCACAAGTATTAAAATAGCTAGAGAAAAATATTTGGTCATGATTTCTAGAGGTGTCAATTTCAGCTCATATTAATAAAATGAGTCCATTTTGATCATATTTAATGGCTTGGATCATTCATATTTTTAATTGGTTAAATATGAGCTTCAAACTATTTTAACAGTCTCTACAAATATGATCAAAGTGGGTTAAATATGGGTATCCATATTTGACCCATAATAGATCACTTATTTTACTTTCACTCAAGATTCATAATTGTGCTAAAAAATTAATATTATTTTTTCATAAACAATTTTTTTTTTGTTTTTGAAGAAAAAATTAGGGTTAGGTTGGTGGAAGGCAGGGATGGGGGGGTTACGGAGGGAGGGGTATGATCCTTTTTTTTGCAAAACATTTTCTTTTTCTTTTTGTAAAAAATAAATAAATGTGGGGGTAGATTGATGGAAGGTGGGGTGGGGGTTAAATATTTATTATTAATTGCAAAAACAATTTTTTTTGTTTTTAAAAAATAAAAAAAATTAAGGGTAGATTGGTGGAATGTGGGGGAGCGGGTCCGGGGGGTGGGTAGGGGGTATTTTTTTTTAAATAACAAAAAAAAATTAGGGACAGGTTGGTTGAACGTGTGTGTGGGGGATTTTTATTAATTTTTTGCAAAAACAATTTTTTTTTGTTTTTGAAAAACAAAAAAATTAGGATAGGTTGGAAGGTGGGGGGAGGGGGGCGGAGAATTTATTTTTTTTGCAAAAAATCTTTTTTTAAAAAATAAAAATAAAAAAAATTAAGGTGTAGGTTGGTCGAAGGTGGGGGAGGGGAGGCGCCTCGAGGGTGGGGTGCCCGGGGGAGGGGGTAATTTCTTTTTTTGAAAAACAAATTTTTTAAAATGGGTTGAAACCATTTTACTCAAACCATATTTGGCCAAATCCATATTTGCCCATATTCTATTTGGATGGATTGTAATCCAAACCATTTTGGCTCAATCCATTCAAATTCCATCCGATCCAACCATTTGTCACCCTAATGGTTTCTATGTTAGATTGTTGTCCTTGAATTTTAAAATTTTCTACCTACCTAGCTAGTCAAATATTTGTATAACTACGCTATATTATAAACTTTTGATATAGCAGATAACTGTTAAAGAATGACAAAAGTATCGGTGGTTAATGAGATGGATGGACAACTTATAAGGCTTGGACAGTCCTCCTCCTCCCTTTGAGCTAGTTTTTGGAGTGTGAGTTAGGCCTAAGACCTAATTTGACATGGTGTCAGAATTTTTTATCAAAATTAAATCATTCAGACTTATTAAAATTATATTAATATAATTATTATATATTGGTCATAAATTATTTTATGCGACTATATATTAATTATTAAGCACGTCAATGAAATTTTTGACATCGCGATTCATAAGATTACTCAATAATGTATTCTCTCTGTCTCATATTCATATATCAATTTTAATTTTGCAGCGTGCTTAAGAATTCATAAATGAAAAAGATAATTTTATTAATTCACCCCATTAATAGCTTCTTGGGAAATTTACAACACTTTCAAAAAGAATTAATTGCTTGGGTTAATATAAAAACTTAACAACCACTTTCTTGATTAGATAAGATCGGACAATTATTTCGTATACGTACGGATCTACTAATATCGTAGGATTGATCCGGCAACATAAACTCATTGAACCCATGTAGTATGATGAAAAAAACACCCAACATGGCTGTGTTTGGCCAGGAATTTGGACACCCACACTGTTCAGACCTGCCATGGGTGCGTTACCACTAAAAGAAAGAAAAGTACACATAATGCATTGCTGACAACTTTTGTGGAGAAAAATGTAGGGGTTTGTTAAAATATATACGGAAAACAGCACTTTATTTGTATGTGGCTCAAATTTCAGTGAATTTTACACTTGATCGTCTCAGTCCTCTTCTTCTTTTTACATTCTAGCTAACTAGGATACATCACTAGAATATTGTGTCTCAATATATATTTGTTTTCTTTATAAATATGACTAATGAACAGAAATTATCTGTCTTTTGTAACCAAATAAATTCTGAATCAATTGGTGAGCCACAAGTAACTTAATTTGTTTTTATGGACAGAACTAACCTACTTTTATATTATTATTATCTAATAGTAATAGGAATAATTAAGGAGAGTTATTATCTTTTATATGCAGGAAGGTAAGTACAAAAAAGAGGCCCAAAAGTTGAAAGAGGAATTTTTGTGGGTTGTGGCAGAAATAGAGAATCCATTGGCCAAATTAGAGCTTATAGATAGCATAAACAAAATGGCCCTCTCTCATCTCTTTGACAAGGAAATCATGGTGTTTCTACAAAACATGGAAAAGCTCAACGATTCTGGCAATGAAATGGATCTCTATTCAACTGCTTTATATTTTAGGATTTTTAGGCAGTATGGCTTTAATGTGACACAAGGTACGTACGTACGTACACAAATATCTAATATTCAAATTAAAATTTCACAATATGTTTAATTAATTCTATATGGCTCAAATTAAACCTCTGATCCGATCCTCCATTAAATCATATGTCCAATCAAAGGAAACTTATATTTGTAATAACACAGATGTATTCCTTAGCTATATGGATGAAATGGGTGAAAAAATCAAGGTAGACACAAACATAGATCCAAAAACAATGATGCAACTATTTGAAGCATCTCACTTGGCCTTGAAGGATGAAAATATGTTGGATGAGGCTAGAATATTTTGCGCTAACAATTTGAAAAGTTGTAACAATACTCTTCGAATGGAAATGCCACTGCATTGGAAGGTGGAATGGTACAACACTAGAAAGCATATCTCCAAACAGGAAAACGAAAAAGAAGAAGGAGTGTCAAAATTGAAGCTTCTTCAACTAGCTAAACTCAACTTCAATATGGTTCAAGCTGAGCATCAGCAAGATCTTGTCCATATTTTGAGGTAGAGTTTAAGTTTTATGCGTCGATAATCATTAACTGAGCAATAGTTAACCTGCTATCATACACATGTTCTTGAACCCGTGTTTTCATGATCACATGGAAGCAGCTTTATCACTTCCCTACTCTAAAACTTCCCTTCAATAAATATAAATTGCATCCAAGTGTGTTTAAATTAAATTTTAAGAGAAAAGTAATATACTCTGTTACTGTTGGGACATATTTTTTCACCAACACTCTTTTCGTTGTCCAATAATAGTAATATGAAAATGATTACAATTAATGAAAGGGTAAATTAAGAAGTAAGTGTAAAATTATCCATGGATTTCATAAAATAGACGAGCATTATTGGACATCTATTTTTAGTATACTGGACAAGTATTGTTGGACGGAAGGAAAGGAGTAAAACCAGACCTTCTGTGGAAAAAATAATAATTTATTAATTTGTTTATATAAAAGGAAGATATTCTTCAATTTTATTTTCTTCACATACAATTAATATATAAAGAGGAAATAGGGAGACAGAAAAATCGACTTAGCTTCTATCCTTATCATGTTGTTTGGAGAAATTAATGTAAAAAGAAGAGGAAATTGACATGGTTGTCGTGTTGTTAATTTGGTAGGTGGTGGAGGAATTTGGGACTGATAGAAAATGTGAGCTTCAGCAGAGATCGAATAGTCGAAAGCTTTTTGTGGTCAGTGGGTGTTGCTTTTGAGCCTCAACATTCTAATTTTAGGAATTGGCTCACCAAAGCTATCACTTTCATTATAGTAATTGACGATGTCTACGACATTTATGGCACTTTGCAAAACCTACAACTATTCACCGATGCTGTTGTCAGGTATAACAAAAATTAATATCACCTGTGACCGTCTCATTGATTTGTTATAGAGAGCATACTGTTATTATTTAATTATATTTTTAATATTTTTCCTTCTTATTTTTTTTTCAGATGGGATCCTAAGGTGGTTGAGCAATTACCATCATGTATGCAAATCTGTTTTTGGAAACTATATGACACCACAAATGATGTAGCTCTTAAAATTCAACAACAAAAAGGCTTCAAATTTCCAGTGTTAACATATCTACAAAAAGTGGTATATATATATATAGTTACTTAATTTAATTTAATTATTGTCTATGATTTGATTAATTAATGACTACATATATATAGGACACAAATTTAACATGAAAATAAAACGTTTTCAGTGGGCAGAATTTTGCAAAGCACTGCTTGTAGAAGCTAAATGGGATTCAAAGGGTTATACACCAACATTTAGTGAATATTTAGAAAATGGATGGAAATCATCAGGTGGCACTGTGCTATCTCTTCATGTTCTTCTTGGTTTGGCTCAAGATTTCTCCCAAGTTGATTATTTTCTTGAAAATGAACAAGACCTTATATACTTTTCATCCCTTATAATCAGGCTTGGAAACGACCTTGGGACTTCAACGGTAAGTAATTATTTACGGGAAAATCTTAGTAGCTTAATTAGTTGGTTATCTGTATTCTTACCTTGTTGGTGAGAATTCAATTTCTCACATTATGATCTCCTCCCCCAGTTTCCTTCTCCAACTTCAATTTTTTTTTATAGAAAAAGTAAGTAATTGCTACTCCCTCCGTTTTAAATAAATGACTTACTTTTCTTTTTAGTCGATATAAAAAAGAATCCCTCATTTTCTTTTTTGGGTCATAATTTAATTTTAACTCTCCACATGACATGTTTAAGATCGGAAAATTAAATTACATTTTTGCTAAAATTAAAATAACTTTAATTTAGGACAATAAGATTGAAAAGTCTCTTTTTAAAAAGAATTTCTGTATCAATTCAATTAGGTCATTCTTTTTTAAACGTATAGAGTAATATATTTAGTAGGACTGAATATAATTTCCAATTTATGTAGTTCCTATATATTCATTAATTCACCGTATTGTGCATAATTACATACATAATATTGTGAAAAGAATTACACGATAAGTGTATAGATATTAAAATATTCAATCTGACATTTTCGAGTACATATATATAACAGGCTGAATTGGAAAGAGGTGAGGTGTCTTCATCTATCTTGTGCTACATGAGGAAGGAAAATGTTAAGGAGGATGTAGCAAGGAAGCATATCGAAGAGATGGTGATAGAAACATGGAAGAAAATGAACAAACATTGTTTTGAGAATTCATCGCCATTAGTTAAGTATATAATGAATATTGCTCGTGTTACACACTTTATATATCAAAATGGAGATGGATTTGGTGTTCAAGATAGAGAAACTCGACAACAAGTCTTATCTTCTTTGGTTCAATCACTTCCTCTCAATTGATCACAACTTTGATTATTAGAGACAGAGAGAAAAAAAATAGTAGATATGTACTAAGTCCTTTTCTTTCCTGTTTTTTTTTTTTGTTCATAAATCTTGAAATTAAGCAGTTAACAATCATTTATGTCAGCCACTAAAAATGTAATGTATTGCTAGTAGATTTTATGATTTTAAAAAAAAAAAAATTGTGTGGAAGAGTTTTCTATTGTTGGTATGTATTTATTTTGATTCTTTATCCTAAATTTTGACATATTTATTAAAAGATATTATGTGTTAAATTTATTAGAATCTTACACGGCTAATAAATTTCACTTGTAGGTTTGTCAATTCCTCCAAGTGATTAATTACCATGTGAAGTTTTTCCTGGTCAATTAAAATTATGATAAAGTGATAAATACTTCATACTTTTTATGAATAAAATAGAATTTATAATATCACGACCACCATTTTTGTACCGTACAAAAGCCCAATAAAATTGACATGAAAAAAAGTGAAACAAACTACAATAAAAAACCAGAGGCCCTTACGACAATTTGCTTAAAACAACTCCCACAACATCATCATATGACATCATTACATATTATTTGCTTATTTTATTTATTTTATATCCGATATTTATTATCTATATTTAAGTCCGATTAACTTTAAATTTGCATGAGAAAATCATAGATGAAATGATAAAACACTCTCTAACATATCTGAAAGCCTCTAATTAATTATAAAGGTATACTTACCATAATACCAATCCTTATATTGTCATTATACGATTACTCACTTCGTTAACTCCTAAAGTACACGAATTATATACACACGTTAATACCGAAATAATTCAAATGAAAGTAAGACAAAAAAGTCCGAGCGGCTATTTTTGAATAACAAAAATAATAAAAAAAAAAAGATTTGATCTAATTGAACCTCTCTTCTTCTTTCTTTTTTTTTTTTTTTTTTGCTTTTTTTATGTTTTATTTATATATGACGACATTATTCATTTTTTAAAGAAGTTAATGTATTTGTTCCATTGGAATATTGTCTAACACCCTATAAATAAAAACAATAGAACATCAACCTAGTTCTGATTATATTTAAAATATTCAATGAATGAATAGGAATATGTAAATTTAGAGTTTTTCTAATTAACGATCTGCATCCTGCAATATTAATAATAGACATCCAATAAATCATCGGTAAAGCATAAACTTTGAACATAACTTAACCCAAAATCTAGCTAGCTAGTTTGAGAGTTACAAATGTGAAACTCCTCTGTCCCATTCACGACAACACGACATTTAATTTGGAGCATGAACAATTGAACATGGGTTTCCAACATCGGAAAATGAGAATATTTGAGATGGATTTTGTTCTGATATCGTATATTGAAATAAATCTTGGGCTACGAATAATATTAAAATGACAATTTAGGTATGAAAGTCATTTTTTAACGCAAATTATCTCATTACTCTACACCAACCCATGACACCCATGTTGAAGTCGTAACGTATGTACATGGACCATGTTCATGATAAAATTCAGTTTTCAACTACCACTTATATGTACGTACGTACGTAATTGCTTAATTACGCATGTTGCATGCTTATTCCCCTTTAATAATTAAATACTCTATATTAGATTTGTGTGTATATATATCTCATACCTTCTAATGCATGTGCTACTCTATTATCTAAAAATCATGGCTTGCAGAAACACAGTGTCAATTGTTTCAACCATGCAGACACAGAAACTTTATCATACAAAAGAAAAAAAAACTAATCCTGAAAAGATTTCTACGTATAAACCAAACATTTGGAAATATGATCATCTACTTTTTTTACGCTGTAGGAATAGCATCAGAGGCTCAACATGGAAGCATTAGAAAATGGATCACCAAAGTGATTCAATTAGTGCTAATAATGATGATGTTTATGATATTTATGCTTCTTTAGCTGACGTGCAACTATTCACCCGTGCCATAGAGAAGTAGGTCCTCACAATATTTAATTTGATACAAGTTGATTAAAGTTAATTAAGCTTTTAAAATATTTAAATTCATAATTATGATCATTAAAAACAAGTTTAATTTTGAGTGTATGCAGATGCGTTTTAGGGCGTTGCATGCTACCATGGAAGAGATTTGTGTTGAAATTCAAGAACAAAAGGGTGGCCTTTCAACATTACCTCATCTGAGACAAGGGATAAGTATTAATTTACGAGTTATGAACTTAAGAATTTGACAACAATATAATATATTAAGTAGATTTAAAAAATTAATTTATATATAAATATATATATATATATTAAAGTTGTTAAGACTTCTTTATTTCCTTTTGTCTTACAAATGCTCATTAATTTTAGGCAGCGTGGCCCCTCAAAATTATTAGCATAATTCATTTAGACATCTTAACTAGGATAAGTAATTATTGACCACTGTCGCGCCCTATTTTCGCAGAAAACGGGTTTTGTGCACGACCTAACAACTCTTTTGGGATTTTGAGTTTTGAGGAGTCGCCATCTAACGAATTAAGGCGCGTTAGGGCACCTATCTAACCTAACTAAGTCTAGCTGAGGTCAGCGAGCCAGAGATTGGGGTAAGGGTTCAAATTACCTCGAGGGGAAGGTGTTAGGCATCCCTCGAGGTCCACAACTGTGGGTCCCGGCCGTATCTCATGCAATCTATGTGGGGGTTACAATTAGCAAACAAAGTCACTTCATTTAATAATTTATTTAATCTTGCTAAGTGACTAAAAATACAAAACAATTAATACTATTTCTCATTAATTTAAGCATGCAAGGCTAGGTGATAACAATAAATAAACAATCAAGTTTTATTTATATTTTAAGCATGTGAGACTATGCTATAAACAAAATTTTGTAAATATTAAACAATTAATATGTAAGAAAGTAAGGTTTTGAAAATTGAGCAAGTTTTGAATATGAAATTTTTTATTTAAAAAAAAAATGTTTGTTTCTTTATAGGGATGATGCCACGATATTGTTGATCGCGCTCCTCCACCATAGAAACAATTTTGATTTGAGGTCGGTCTAAAAAATATAGTTTATGTTTTTGAAAATGATTTAAAAGATTTAGTTTACATGTAGGCACATAAATATTTACACATAAATGCACATAATTCTTTTTGAAATTCATGGGTAGGTGGTACTTCCGAGGATGCGTCGGTTTAAAAATTGGAACTAGACCTCATAGTTCCTTTGACTTTCCCACTAACGATAGGTTAGGAGATAGTACTTGTAATTTATTTCAAAAATAATGTCATAATCAATCCAAAATTTCAAAGGAAGATTGAATGATGACTTTTAAGAAAATTATGTTGCAAAACTTTGTAAGTACTAAAAGCTAGTAGAACATTAAGGTGGTAAATTTATTAAATGCAAAGGTTTTACGACGAAATATATTTAAAGCCAAATAATTTGTTAAATGCATGAAATGATTTTAGTTTAGTATTTAAAAAAATATATTGCATAATGAATGCGGAAGACAGATAGGATTACTAATTATTAACCAATTTTGAGGGAAGGGCACAAATATGCACAAACAAATTTTATTTTTACGGATATGTTAAAAGTTATTTTCAAGCCTATAGACATGAATTTCTAGGTGTTTAAAAGAAGGAGTAACACATATGCATGCTTTTGTAAATCTAAATTGATATGAACAAATTAAACCTTAGGCATGGTTTCTACATGACAATATAATGCTAAAAGTTATAACATTGTTAAAACACCTAATCAGCCTACTAAATTATTATGATTTGATTTTAACATTAAAAATTAATGGAATCTAGTTATTATTTTTTTAAAAGACTTATTAACAAAAAGCGTCAAGCAAATGATTGGATTATAATACCTACAAACAATAATTCTAGGTGGTTAAAGACAAACTTATAGGCATGATTTCTAAAAATTTACAATGAACAAGTAGGCATATAAATCCCCCTCCCCTAGACGACCCCCCAAATAAATTTATTATATGATCTTTAGAGTTACAAATGTTACAACATTCAAAAAAAATAAAATAAGAAAAAAAAAAATATAGATTCAAATAAACAAATAAATCTTCCTTCATGGTTGATCTTCAACTTGAACTTCAAGTTTGAAACCTGTTAAAGCAGTCAAATAACAGTTAAATAGATTAGGAATGGTAACAATGAAAAACAAGTTGATCCAACCTTTACTCGAACAAAAGCTAGATAGCAAGGTAGCGAAGAAGAGCACTTGAATGTTTATCGAAATCTTGATGTATTTAAAGTAGCAAGAGAGCAATGAGAGAATGAAGAGTGATGAGAGAATTTGTGATTGAGAGTGAATGAGTGTGTGAGTTGTGAGGGAGGGGGTCTTATTTATATAGCAAAGAGAGGAAAACAAATAAGGAAAAGAAATATTTAAAGAAATCAATTAAATATATTATTTTCCTTATTTTAAAGGAGGTTCAAATCAGCCAAAATAAAAATATATCACTTCCAAATATAAGCAAAAATAAATTAGGAAGAGAAATATTATTATTTTTTTCTTAAATAAGGAGAGACAAATCAGATTTTTTTTTTTATTTAATATTTCATTAGTAAGACAATATTCTTTTACTTTAATAAATAAGAGCCAAAACATTTTAATTGAGAAAATCATTTAAATTTTAAAACATTTGAAATTCATTAATAATTTTAAAATATTATAATATTTACGATAATTTTATAAAGTAAAACATACTAAAATATATAATTTTCAAGCAAAGTCGACTAAAAATTCTAAAATTTAAAATACGTATTTAATCGAATATAATCCTAAAAATGGTTAAAAGTCGGTCAAAATTGGGTGTCAACAACCACTTTTATCTATCCAAAATTTATTCCTATTAGACATTTTTTGATAATAAGTAAAAAATATAAACTGTGTAATACACTTGCTGATAATGTAGTAAAAATGATTAATTAAAAGATGACATGTGTCATTTGACCCAATAACTGTAGATTCTATTAATGTTAAAAAAAATGAAAATTATTTCAAAATTTCTTTACATCTATTTCTTAATAAAAAAATAAATGAAATGATAATTCATTGTACTCAACCATACCCTATCCAACCCCCTTTCTTCTTTATCATTTTCTCATCAATTTTTTTTTTCAGACCACAAAAACCCTCACTGCAAATTACTTGCAGATTCGACTCTTTAAAAAAAATACTTTTTTTTCCTAACACGTGAGAGAGAAAGGTATTCAAAGAAATTGATACAATAATGATGTGTGTCGATGGTTACTCATTCAAAAATCGATTGTAAAGAAAAATTGAGAGGATCTAAATTAATTTCATCAAAAATTATTTTTCATAAGAGTTGGTACAACAGTGATGAATAAAGGAAGTTTATCAATGGTTAATCATCTTGAAATCAATTGTAAGGAGAAATCAAGAGGACCTAACTTAATTTAGCAAATTATTTGATATTGTTTTTGATAAGTTAGTGGATTTACAATTTTATTTGAATGATAATATTTATTCAAAGGTGATCAAAAATGGAGATGGAACATTGACTTACTTTTTTTAATCACAATGTTCAAAGATCTGCTTGCGTTATTTTTTCTTGCAAATTCTGTTACATGAGCCTTTCTTTTTTTATGAATATTGAAAAGAAATAGAAAAGAAAAAAATTGATATTCTTTGATTGTGTTTGAAAATATAAATTTGGGAAATAAGATGACTTGAAGGGCGTAGGGGTCCTCTTTCTTTTTTGGATTAAGAATTATTATTTTTATAACGGAAAACAGTCAAAAATACCCTTGAACTATGAGAAATAGCTCAAATATACCCTTGAAGTATATTTCGTTTCAAATATACCTTTACCGTCAAATTATAGGGTCAAAAATACCCTTCTCATTAACAGAATCGGTTAAACGCCATTTAGATGCCATATGAATGTCACATGTCATGCCACATAAGCCAATAGAGTTCCACTCATGCCACGTAGACTAATAAACTTACCCCTAATTACCTCCAATTTTTTCCATTGTTCGTAGAATTTAGAAAGGAAAATAGAGAAAATTGAGGGAAATTAGGGGTAAGTTTATTTTCTACGTGGCATGAGTGGAACTCTATTGGCTTATGTGGCATGCCATGTGGTATCCACATGGCGTTTAACATATCCTGTTAATGTGAAGGATAATTCTGACTCTATAGTTTGAGGGGTAGGGTATATGTGAGCCGAAATATAGTTCAAGGGTATTTGAGCTATTTCGAATAGTTCAAGGGTATTTTTGACCCTTCTCCGTTTTTAAAAACATTTTAAAAAATTATTTCAATTTATTTAAATGCTAAGTGTCAATTAAAGAAGAAAAAGTGTAAGTTTTTATAAAAAAATAAAAATAAAAAGAATTTCAAAAAATTTCACCTTCCCAAAGAAAGTGAAAAACAATTTTTTTTTCCATATCAATATTTTGTATTTAATATGTATATTTTATGAATAATTTAAATGCTCAATAGATAATATAATTAAAATATCTAAATAAAATATGCGAATAAATTTAAGAAACCGTACCTTAAAAGCATTAATTTTATATACATCTTTTACATGATTTTTTCAATAATTCAGTGGGTCAACTTTTGTAAAGCCTTGCTGGTGGTAATTAATACATCTTTTACATGATTTTTTCATGTATGAGGAAAGTCTGTGATATTTTTTGTTTCCAATAATTCAGTGGGTCAACTTTTGTAAAGCCTTGCTGGTGGAAGCAACGTGGCATTATGAAGGTCATATACCAACACTTTGAAGATTATCTTGATAATGGGCGGATCTCATCATCCAGTTCATTATTTTCTTTTCATGTGATATATTCTATGACAAATAAAATAACAAATGAAAATCTTGATTTATGCAACAATTGCCAAGAAATTATTTATACCACGCCTCCATCATAATTCGACTTTGCAATGACCAAGTTACCTCAACGGTAATACCTCAAATTCTTAATTACAAATAAATATTTTATCATTCTATCTTAAAAAAAAAAAAAATCATCAATATGTTGCATATTAATTCTTTTCTCATGTAGGCGGAGGTAGAGAGAGGTGAAGTTGCTTTATCAATTATATGCTACATGCAACAAGAAAATGTCGCAGAAGATGTAGCAAGAAAATATATCGAAAGCATAATTTTGGATTCGTGGAAAAAGATTAATTACCATTTTAATAACCTTTCTACATCACAGAAAAATATTGTTAATCATGTAACTAATGGAGCACGAATGGCACATCTCATGTACCATTCTGGAGATGGATTTGGGGTTCAAGATGGAGATACTCGACACCATATCCTTCTCAACTTGGTTGAAGCTATTATATAGAATTAAAAGTACTTTTGATAAGCAAATTGTGTTTAACTGATACTATTTGAGAGTCAACTTACGAAAGAAGAAAAGTATCAATCCACTTTTAATACATAAATAAGTAAAAAATAAATTAAATATTGATATATATATAGATGAGTATAAAATAAATTAAATATCAATATAATATGAACATGATGATTCAATCAAAAAATTTAAAATCATTCCATAAATTAAATTACTACATACAAAAAATTCGAAGCAAAAACATATAAGTATAACGAATTTATTGATAAATATGTATATACGATATTAATAACTTTTTGTTTCTACTTCTACTTTTGATAAGAACCAAATATTTTTTGATTCTTTCCAACATTTTGCTTTTTTAAAAAAATAAAATAAAATTTAGTGATCAGCCAAACACCTTATTATTCTAAAAATATTTTTTGTCCATAATAAATAATTTTGGCCTCCAAAAACAATTTCGTCAAACAGACTTTAAATACGATAATTGTTTTAACGACTTAGAAAGTGGCCTTTTATGGGGGCATTCGATGGTCACATGTTACCCAAAAAAAAAAAAAAAAAGCAAATTTTATAATGGCTACACAGAATATATGGCCACAACAACATTTGAACAAAGACTAGAAAAACGGGTCGGAACAAGTCACGATTATTTGACAACAATGTTTTATGTTTGATTGTTCTTTGTTTCTTTTCTAAGGACCACAAATCGCAACATTTACAAACAAGAGGATTGGCTAAGAGTCAATATAATTCTTTTTCTCCATTGTAAACTAACACTTAATTCTTTCTTTACAAAAATAAAAATAATAATATGTACCAATCGATAGTGAGATAAGGTTGTTAAAACTATGACCAGAGGAATTACGTAGTTGAGTTTTGAAGGCCAATAAACTGAATATCCACACAATAGCTTTCTTGCATTGTTATAACGTTTTTTTCTACTTTTTAAATTGTTTTTCGAATCGAGGACTCCAAATTTGTTTTCCTTTTTTTTTTTCTCTTGCTTATGCTATTTACAAAATCAAATCTCGAGTTTAACTACTAATATTCATCGATGGTGTAGTTGTGTAGATAATTTTTTTACACGGTTATGTAAAATATGTATCCTAAATTTTTAAGTATTTGTACCTTTAAATATTTAAATTTATAATTTGAAAACATAGTTATATAAAGAAACTAAAACTGTCTTGAAACTCTTAAATTTTAATTCGTTCACTTTATAAATAATAAGCGTAAAATGATATATTTTTTATATTAATATTTATTTTTTTAATATGTATATTAATTCAGAAATGAACAAATAATTAAGAAGGGAGAGGGAGTGGCATACGTTTGGTAATAAAAATTCAATGTTTGGAGAACTAAAAATATTACAATATTTATTTGCCAAACATCATCATTTTCCAAATGTTTGGAATCAAGTTTAAAAGAGGAATGGGCATTCAATGGTATAATTTTGATTCTTTGGAAATAATCTAACTGGTGCAGTGTTATCGAACTTTGTTTAAAACAATAATACTAGTGATTACCAAAAACACGAAATTATCAAAGTTTTCAATGAATCAGTGAAAATTGAAGAACAGAAATTAATTTATCAAATAAATTAAAAATTTTAAAATATATCAAAATTTAGAAAAATAGCACGGAAAATGATCAAGCCCACTGAATGCACAATGTCCCCTTAAGGAATTTTTTTTCATCTAGTTTGAAGTTTGATTTGGAATATGTCCTCCCAGGATAGAATGATCTCAATTATCGATGTATTTATACCCAAAACCCACTCAACAGTAGTAAAGCACACGGAAAAACTTTTTGTACAAAAAGAAGAAATTAGAAACTTTCATCAGTAAAAGTCTGAATATTAACTGATATTTATAGTCAAAAGAAACTGATTTCAAAAGGTTGCAACCTTTCGGAATTCACACAACCATTTAAATGTTTGCAACCTTTTAAATGGTCATGGTCATGATTGTTCCTAATAATTGTAACATTTCAGAATAGTCATCTGCAACTGCTATAAATTTGAACAAAACAGGAAAGAATTTAAATAAAATCGATTGCGCGCAAATTCGAGTTGGATAGGTCAATTAACTAAATAATTGAAATGATCATTTTCTAAAGCCGACGATAACGTGAGAGGTCCTTTCCCCTTTTAACAATTAATAAAAGTGTTTTTCTATTGAAAATGTTCCATTTTTCTTTCCGCCACCAATGAAGGATAAATATTTTTTTATCTTTTGAAGTTCCCAACTTTAATTTTCAAGTTCCTTTCTTTATCTTCCCTTTCATTTTTCATTAACCCTTGCTATATATCCAACATGCAATCCCTTATAAACGTCATCATCACATTTAAAGATCTGAAATAACTTTATTTTACTTTCCCGTTAAAGAAAATTAAACATCGAGAATAAATGAAATTCTATAAATTTACGGTAGATTTGTAATACACAAGGAACAAAAGCTACTGTAATAATGTTTGTTAGAACTTATCAATACTTCTCAGCAGTACAGTAATGCACTTAGACATGATCTTCTAAAAAATCTGTTTTAGGGCAAGTTATAGATATCCACATTGAAAATTTATAAGGAAATATTTTTGTAGTTGTTGAAACAGTTCCATCGAATGAAAATCAATTGAATAATGAGTAGGATGTCAATAAAATACTTTAATGATATTTGTCAATATAAGGGGTATATATTTGTAAATTAATTTGTATTTTTGGCATGTTTACCTAAATTTCCCCTTCATATTTTTAATAGAATATTTAGACAAATTCTATCAGCCCATTGTTCCACTTATAATTGCAGGACATGTGTCACAGATATAGACACTTAAAGCATTTCTTTTCCATTCTCTAGATGTAAAACATTTCAACTGTGTTTAAGAAAATGTAAGTTAACAAGCAGGTAATAATGGGTATCGACAAATGATATCTATCAGTTCTATTATTGGTCTCATATAATTATGAATTGATAATATTTTAAATTGAACCGATTATAATCAATATCCTTACTTGCATCTCGTATAAGTAGATTTATATACTTCTGAAAAATATATTTTATATTATTAAAAATTAAAATAGTTTATTAGGATTGTATTAATACTCAAACAAATTTATTTACGTAAATTATATTTATTGTTGTATTTTCCCCTTGTTTACCACCATGTTTATCACGTTTCACATTTGAATTGCCTTTTGTTTTTACCTGATGAGGACAACACAACGCTTAAAAATCAAAGGGTAGGTCAATTCTTTTAATCGTACACCACCTCCTCCTCTGTAAAAAAATAAGTGTCATTTCAGTATAATATCTATTTATTAAGAAATTAATAAAATATAATATATAATTTATTAAACTATTCATATACATTTAACAAATATCTTTTGGAAATTGAGTGTAATAGTGTAATTGAAAAATAATGCCTTGAACTCTTAAAGATAATATTTACTTTAAGATAGATTTTTTTTTTTTTAGATAACACTTATTTGGACGGAATAGTATTGTCGGTGGAAACCTTTTTTTCCTAAGAAAACTTATAGATGTTCTAATTTCAACTTCCAAATTATAAAATAATTTTGATAATTTTTCGGCTGAAAAATCTTCTCCGGCGAATTTGATTCTTTTTCAAACTAAATACATATTTAAATATAATTTCAACTTCCTATTACACCTACCTTTTAACTGAATTACAAATAATATCTTTTTTTTAAATATCACATGATTTATGTTCAACATATGCCTATTTAGCCATTCCAGTGTTAATATTTCCACGTCCACACAAATAATATTCTTATCTTGTATCGTTTACAACGTTATTTTTTTTCGGTTTGTATATGTAAGTTGCTTTTCTGATTTAAAGTTAAATATTCTTTGATGAAAGTTATATTTTTTGGCATAGTAATAAGAATGTCCATTTGAGTAAAATAGTTTTTGGGGTTTAAACCTCAAATCACACAACATTTTTTATTTTATTTCGAAAATTACACACTATTATTTTTAAATACCGCTACTAAATTTTCAATATAAAAAAGTATATCTATAAGTCTAATTAACTCGATACAAAAAGATAAGAATGATTTAAGTTATATTAAGGAAATTACGCATCTCTAAATTACATATGGAACTCTTCGTCATCATCTAAAACTAAATTATTACGTATATATTTAGAACCTAAGGAGAGACTCCAACGAAGACAAAATATAACATTCTGTCCTACTTTTACCTACTTTTGTTTTAATTTATCTAAAAAAATATCATTTTTTTGAAAATATTTTGACTTTAGTTTTGCGCCTGACATATTTAATTAAGACCACAAAATAAAAAGATATTTTTAAATATTTGACATAACTTTAATTTAAAATTTGAAGATTGAAAAATATTTTTTATTTTCTTAAATTTTGTGTGGAAGTAATTTTTTAAATAAAGTATAACATAGAAATAATAATATATATTAATTGAATATGATTTTAACAAAAAAAAAAAAAAAGATCAACCTCGGAGATCACCATAATTGTGCTTATATATATCTTCCACATCCTCCAGTGAGCTATTATCTAAAACCATGGCTTGCATAAACATGGTGTCTATTGCTTCAACCATGCAGACACAGAAACTTCATTCCACTATAGAAAAAAACAGTCAGCCTGAAAGGATTTCTACCTATAAACCAAACATTTGGAAATATGATCATCTACTTTCTCTTACAAATCAATATTCTGTGAGTATTCGTAATCTTAGTCATTTGTTGCCTACTTTTATCTCATAGGATGTGTTTGTCGGCGAAGAGAACCGCATCGAAAAATATTTTCCAATTTTTCACGTATATATGGTTAAAATTATTTTGAAAATGTTGTTTCTTTTTCTAAAATGAGGAAAATGACTTTTCTGGTGAGAATAGATTGAGAAAAGAAGTTTCTCCAGTATTCACGCTCTTCAACATGGTACTCTCTCCTACACACCCCTTTGATCCTCCCCAATCCTTGCTCTCATAGTATTTGTCTAGATTATATATAAATACGTTTAAGGTAATATTTAGATTTTCTTTCAATGTATCAAACACAAGAAAATAAATAAATTAAATAACCACTAATTTTTCACCAAAACCTTTTCCATGGACAAATCTCCTTCCTTGCAAAAACTTGAAGTGATTTGAATATGATTTGGGATTGTTTTACTCCTTTGCCCCTAATTACCAGTCCAGTTTAATAGTTTATTCTTTTTTGATTTATCAAAATAAACAAGTAAATACAAGTAATTAAGGACAGAGTGTATTAAGTTTTCCAACCGCATGTTTAAAATTAATCCAATAGTATCACAAAAAGACAAATTTAATCAATAAACTGGAAGTAGAGAAATATTTTTGATCCTATATGTAGTCCGTCATTATGATTTGTTCGTGCAGGAAGCGAAATACAAAATTGAAGCAGAAAAGCTAAAAGAGGAAGTTGGTTGCATGTTTTCAAACACTACTAGTCCAGTGGCTCAGCTACAGCTTATAGATGGAATTGACAAACTTGGTCTAAGTGCTTACTTTGAGGTTGATATAAAGGAAACTTTGGAAAATATAATTTTGTACATGAAAACTAGTTCCAACTCGAAGGATCTCTATGCTACTGCATTGTGCTTTAGGCTTCTTAGGGAACATGGCTACCATGCGTCACAAGGTATTATGTAAAATATCGATCGATTGACCATCTGTAATATTAACTCTTACTAATAAATTTTCATTTTTTATCTTCTTATATATACTCTTTTTGTTGTACGGCAGATATGTTAAAGGATATGTTCGATGGGAAAGGGAAATTACCTTTAGATATGAAAATATTATTGGAGCTTTTTGACGGGTCACATCTGAGCATTGGTGGTGAAAACTCACTAAACGACATAAGATTGTTGTCTGCCAAAAACCTCAAAAATTTATCATTAGATGTTGACAGATTTACTAGTAATCCCTTGGCATGGAGAGTGAGATGGTACGATGTTAGAAAACACATTATTACTGCTCAAAATTGCGACGACACAAATCCAATGTTGCTCAAATTAGCTAAACTTAACTTTAATATCATTCAAGCCACACATCAAAAAGATCTCAAAGATGTAATAAGGTACTCCTATATATTATTAAATCATTTTTCTCTTTTCTTGACGGTTCAATTGATCACCTCAGTTATTTCATCGAATATTTTTTTGTTTTTTGTGTGAATTAAACAGATGGTGGAGGAATGTTTCAATAATTGAAAATTTAGAGTTTACAAGGGAGAGAATAGTAGAAAGCTTCTTTTTCGCTGTAGGAATTGCGTCAGAGGGTGAACATGGAAGCATGAGAAAATGGTTAACTAAAGTGATTCAATTGATACTAATAATAGATGATGTTTATGATATTTATGGTACTTTAGCCGATGTGCAACAATTCACCGTTGCCATAGAGAAGTACGTCCCCTCAAAAGTTATTGAATTTATTATTCCTATAAATACAATACAATTAAAATAGTCATACCTTTTAATTAATTAGGTGGGATCCAGAACAAGTACGAAGGTTACCAAAGAGTATACAAATATGTTTCGGAGCATTGCATGATACAATGGAAGACATATCTGTTGAAATTCAACGACAAAAAGGTGGCCCTTCAGTACTACCTCATCTCAAACAAGTGGTTAGTACTTTAAATTTGACTTCTCATAGTCTTAGTATAAGACAAGTGCTATGACTACACATTAACAAGTGCTTACTAATTGCAACAGCAAATATCAACGTTGTTTAGATGAGATTAATGATATTATTAAAAAAAAAAAAACAATCATCCAATTAATTACGTAGCCTAACCTAAAAACGAACCTGGTTCCAAAATATACAAGCTAAAGGAGGTTCGAGTTATCCAATAGCGTTAATTTTGTTACTTTATTTATCGGCTGTTCTATGACATGAAAAGTACATAAGACCAGTTCCCAAAATAGCCAATAATTTTTCACCTCAACAATTGTAAAGTCTAAATTTTTCTTGTGTATTCACTTTTTTGTTTTCTTTTGTCTAATAATAATAATAACCTGTACCTATTCTTCATGTGTTTTATATGATCTTTTTTTTCATGAATATTTAACCTAATAATAATTGTTTGAATAATTCATCAGTGGGTCAACTTCTGTAAAGCTTTACTAGTGGAAGCAACATGGTACCACAAAGGTCATATACCAACACTTGAAGATTACCTTCACAATGGGTGGACTTCATCTTCCGGTCCTTTACTTTCATTACATGTCATTCTTGGTCTCACAAATGAAAACCTTCATTTATGCAAAAATTGCCAAGAAATTATTTACTACACTTCCCTTATAATTAGACTTTGCAATGATCAAGGTACCTCAACGGTAAGATCTTAAAACTTTAACCTCTTCTTCTTTTTTTTGGTTGATTATATATATTCTCTTTTTGTAATAATATTAGGTGTATTGTATCGTAGGCGGAACTAGAGAGAGGTGATGTGGCTTCATCAATTATATGTTACATGCACCAAGAAAATGTTTCAGAGGATGTAGCTCGAGAGCATATTGAAAGCATAATTTTGAATTCGTGGGAAAAAAATAATTATCATTTTAATAGGCTTTCTACGTCGCATCGAAAAATTATGAAGCATGTAATAAATGAAGCGCGAATGGCACATGTCATGTACCACTCTGGAGATGGATTTGGGGTCCAAGATGGTGAAACTCAAGACCAAGTCCTTATAAACTTGGTACAGCCTATTATATAATCTACAAATAATAATTGTCTATATATGTATGAATAAGAAAAATATGAAGTTCTGTGTGGTAATATAAGAGTATTAATTACGTGTTCACATATAATATTTCATAGCCAGTACTATTAGGCATGTGTACTTTAGATATAATATTTCTTATAGAATAATTGTTTATTTAATTTTAATAAATGATTTTCATATATCATATATTTATTTATCTGTCTATTTATGTAAATAATTTAATGTATAGAGTTTAGCTTATATACGAAAAATTAAATCATCAATTCTTACAAATTGAAGTTTATAGTCACTATCTAAAATGGAAATTGGATGAAGCCTTTGGTATGATTATATTACAATATTAAATATAATTTATTTTGATAATTAGAATGAAATAGTTTCGACCTCTTGGCAGAAATCCTGGACTCTCCGGACTCCATTTATGACGCCTTTACAGACCCAATTTTATTGTAATGGGCCTTGGCCCAGTAATTTTTGAGGTTCCTATTTGAACTTGGGAAAATTATATCTAATGGCAAATTAATAAATTAAATTAATTACTATAACCATCTTTTGATTTAATTGTGTCTCGTAGCAAACTTTTTGTCAGTCACCTCTCTCCCTCAAACTCTCGCTCGCCACTCTCCTCTCTCACTCCATCTCTCGCTCGCTTACTTTCACTTTTATACAAACACAAGTGTATAAAATCTGTTTCTATTTGTATAAAGCGAGAGGAAATTATATAAATACATATATTTTTGTTTTCCTCTCCCAGATCTCGCTTGCCGCTCTCCCTAATCTCTCTCGCCTCTCTCACTTATACAAAAAGAAACGAAATATATAAATTGTGTTTCTGTTTGTATAAAGCGAGAGAAAATTGTATATACACATGCAAATACATATATTTTCGTCCTATACACTTATAATTATGCATTAAAAATACTCTCCTACCCAGTTTCTTTTGCCTCTCTCTCTCTCTCTCTCTTTTTTTTTTACAAATTCAAATAGTATATAATTTCTCTCTTTCTCGTTTTATACAATTCGATTCAATTGTATATTCCCTGCCCAAGTCTCTTTTGCCTTTATCTCTTTCTCATTTTATACAATTCGATTCAATTGTATATTCCCTGCCCAAATCTCTTTTGCCTTTATCTCTTTCTCAGTTTATACAAATTCAAATTGTATATAATCGTTCTAGACACTTATAATTATACATTCATTTTATATAATATACACTTCTTTTTATACAATTCATTTCAATTGTATATGTATAGCGAATTATACATTTACATGTTTGCTATGAAATGCAATTATACAAACTTTGTTATAGCATAGAAATATGAATTTTATATTTGCTATGTGTGGAAGTCGTCCTTTAAACTACTACTTTTTTTTTTTTTAAAATAATCTTATTTATAAAATATACCAATAATTTACAAAATATATATTAAAATATTTGGATAAAAACATAATAGCCACTCGACACCTTTCTATTATTGTCGCTTAGTAGCACCTAGCAAGTTTTTGTTTCAATTGTCTAACCGTTTTCATTTATTTAAGTTTGAGAAACTAATATGAATTTTCTATGAAATTTATATAGGTTATATACAAATTATTCTATATTGAATTTATACATTTTTATATCTAATTTTTTAAGTATAATATACATATCTTCTATCGATTTTATATATTTTCATAAAAAAAAATAGCAAGCGAAATTTTAAGTCTTGAGACTTAGAATTACAACTAGACTAATGAAACTTACCCTTCATGATTTTTTACCGTTACAAATTATACCAATGTGTTATTATCATATCTACCGCGAAGCTCGCGCCAAATTTTAAAATTGTGTTGTCATTACCCTTTGAATTCATATGTTGGATTCTTTTAATTTAAGAGCTTGAAATTGACAACATTTGTTTTAATCTCATTGAATGTGAATGCTTAATGGGACACAAAAAATAAAATACTCCATTAATTTAACCTATAATTTAATAAATTTAAATTGTTGAAAGATGTTTAAATAGTAATATAGGAAAGAACCAACATAGAGATAAATTTAAATTCTATAATATCATATTCAAACCCTTGTATAAAAAATAAAAAATACTACTCCCGACCAACAACATCAAAAAAAAAAAGTGTAATGTAAACTTGGGATACAATTTGCATATTTTCGTTTTATAGGGGCATTATCAAAAGGGACAAGTGTTGGATGCAATGAACCGAAACACAAAAGAAAAAAGATTAAACAACACTTTGGAGCAGTGGTTAGGCTAGATTTGGTCCCGTGACCCTCTTTACAAGCAAAACCCGAATCCCCTTCCCTCTTTCTCTCTCTCTCTGTCTTCTGCTCAACAAGAGAGATAAAAACTAATCTTTCTTGACAGAGAAAGAAGAGATTTCTGATTCATATATATACATACAGTAAATAGATATACGTATATAGCGCGGTAAAGGGTGAGAAGGAATGGCGAAGAAGAAAGCAACCATGACTCTTAAAGACTTCCATGGTGGTTCTATTCCTTCAGATCTTCCATTACCTTCTGCCCCTGGCGTGTGAGTTTCCCCTTTTGCACCAATCTTGTTTCACTTTTATTGAGATTTAATTTTGTGCGAATTGAGTAGTTGGGGATTTGTTTTTTTCGTCAATTGAAACTTAACTGACCTATTTCTTCATGTTTGGTTAACGGAAGTTGTTGCCTTTCTCATGATTGAATGGAGAAAAATTGCTGCTCTATGCTGGAATGATCTAATTTTTTTTCCTGTTTAACTGAATTGTTGTTTTTAGCTGTTTGGTTTTCATAAATCGATGTCAGAAGTTTGCTGGGGTTTGTGAATTTCTGAACTTTTTCACGAAAAGGTTATCTGTCGGTATATGTGATCTGGCGTTTCAGTATATGTGATTTTTTTTACTGTTCATGATTTGCGATTAATTCAAACTGACTTTGCAGATCTGGGCATAGAGATCCTAATTGATTTGGGGGATCTTGGAGTTTTGGAAAGTTTAATTGGGGCATAAAATCTTGAATTACCTATTACTGGATTATTTTTAAGTGGTTGCACAAGTTGCTATAACAAATGACATGCATACCTTTCTTCTTCTAGGAAACGTCCAGAAGGTTGTTTCCGGGATACATATAAACTTAATGACTTGCTCACCTTTTGGAACATTGTAAACATATTGAAATCATAGAAGGTGGATGCTATTGTAGTACTTTCAATCAATGATGTCTGGATTTCTAGCTAGTTGGGCTGCTATATGGATCTGCTATTACATTCGCACTCTATTTGGATTTTGGACTTGTTTTATTCCAATACTATTGTGTCCATATGAAAAAGAAAACATGAATGCAGTTACTGAAAATTGTGTATTTATTTGTATTATTCACTCTTTTGGGTAGAAAATTCCTAATGCTGATATTTGAATGTTTTCCTTCTGGTTGGTAGAATGATAAGACCATCGGATCGTGGTGGTTTTGATCGCCAAGCATCATGGGGAAATCCCATGGGAAGACCAGAGCATCGTTTACGTCCGGGATCAGCTGGTGCAACCAGAAACTTTGATGAGAAGACTCCTTTCTTAAGTCATAATGCACCAATAGGCCGTAATTTTGATGAGGATGAGAGGAAGCCATTGGATGGATCATCTGGACCTCGTCGAACTGTTAGTGATGAGAGTATCCGTGCATTGCCAAGTCGTGTGGAGCCTAAGGCAGAATACTCTGTTACTGGGATGGTAGGTAGTGGGCAAGTATCAGCTCCTCCGTCTCAAAATCCTAGAGGCCCAGCAAGTTGGTTCAATGAATCGACTAGTGTGGGAGCTAGTACTAAAGGTTCTGCTGGTGGTAGCGGCAGGAGCGTGAGTTCTCGGAATGTGTCTGCAAGTAGTGCTCAAGTTGTTGCTGGGTCATACCCAAATGCATGGGGCCTAAGGAAGGAGGTGGCAAGTGCAAAGGAATCAGTTTCAGCTCCATGGTCTGCTCCTGACGCTGAGTCGAAGTTGGCCCATGCCAGTGCCCTTGAGAAGGTCACATCTGGCAGGTGGCATTCAAAGCAGCAGGTTCATTCTCAAATGGATGTTGAGGTTGTTAAACATCAAGACACAGAGAAAGAATTATATTACCATGGAAGTACTACAGTCAACGATAGTGTCTACAACATGCCAGATGTCGTGGGAGGACCCGAATACAGTGATCAGGTGCTAGCGGTTCATGCTGAAAGAAATCTTGTTCTTACAGACGGGGTTCACGGGGTTTACAAGGAGTTACCAGCACGGGAGAGGGCCAGGTCCCCTTTATTCATGGAGGCAAATGAGAGAAGAACTTCTTCTAATGTTACTGGGTTACAACGGCCCCATAATGTTGTTAGCTCTGGTGGATATGAGATGCAGTCACCAGCATCTTCTGAATCATCTGAGCGGCCCAAATTAAAGTTGCTACCAAGATCCAAACCATTGGAGAGTCTGGAGCAGTCCATAGATTATAAGCAGGTTTGTGATATTGCTTTCTGTGGAGGGTTTATCTATGTGCTAGAATCTCATTTGGTTCTCTTACTGTAGGTCAACCAGCATCCAAGTAATCCTGTTCGCGTTGAAAAATTGGCCGATGCATATCCCACCATAGATCCCACCAAGACTGGGTTTGTTGAACATGAAAGAAGCAATCAAGTAACTGAACGCCCAAAATTGAACTTGAAGCCTCGGTCACAGCTTCTTGAACAATCGGAGGGAAACACAGAAAATAAAAGGTATTCCTTATATTTCTGCCTCCCCTTGCATCTGTTAATTGCCACAATTCCATGGCCTGAGTCTGTCTTTGTTAATTTGGAAATATTATGAAAACATCAAATGTGCATATCAGGACCTTTTGGTTGCAATGGTTATTATTGTTAGAATATAGTTCTATTTGAGGAATGAAGTCGTAAGAGATATAAGCATTTTCTCCTTGCTGCAAAACCAACTTACCAAAAGATTCTTTATTGTGAGGGTTTATCAGAAATTGATTAGTTTTACGGCTGTTGCAACCCTTCTTTATTTGGGCTTAGTGCTGGCAATGTGTGCAAGTTCTGATGGGAAGAGCTAAAAGACCCATATAGGTGATACCAATTAGTTGTGATTCAGGTTTAGTTCTCTTGGATTAATTGTCTTGTTAGAAATTTGTATGCTAGTAGAATATATAAAGAATTTCTAGTGTATGAGAACCCAAGTCTTTAAATTATTGGATTTTTATGATTCTGAATGGAGTGGTATGGTCAGTAAGAATTCCGATAGCGATCCAAAGTAGCTTGAGTATTGAGGCATGGTTATAGTTGTATTACCTAGTGATTTGCCTGTGCAAACCCTCTGTGACTTCAGCCTTTTGTTCCTGGTGCATTTCTTACTCGTTAAGTGCACTAGAAGGTTTGTCTTAACAAGGGTATAAATGAATATTGTGGTGATCTAGAGGAAGAATAGTAGGAGTTGGTGGACTAGGTATGGGGAAATGATGAGAGCTGAGTCACAATGAGTTTTTTCCTTTTGATTATTAAAGTTCTTATTATGGTGCTATGGGAAGCTCGTTTTTTCATAACTTAGTAACAGTTTCTTTTTTAGATAGCAAACTGGCTGTTGTTTTTTTTTTCTTTTTCTTTTTCATGTTGGGAAGAGTAGGGGACTGGTAATTGATTCACGGATCTAAGCAATAACTCACGTCTAATATAAAAATGATGATGATATTTGCGGCATCATTCCTTAGCAACTTAGATGCTCTCTGTGAAATCTCACAGCTAATGTTTGGTCATCTGTTCTATCTTCTTTGTAATCTCCAACTTTTCAAAGCAGGTTTTATTCATATACAAACCAAGTCAGCTTTATGATGTAGAATGGATTACTCATGTTTGATCAAGTAAAATGCAAGTCATTTCCTTTATTTCTTTTGCTAGAATACATCCTTATTGAAGAATAATTGCAAGCATTACTGTTACCAATTCTCAAAAATTATTGCAAGCATTATTCATCCTGAATAATTCTTGATTGTTGGATCATTTTGTGATCAAGTTGCCATTTATAAAATTGATTCACTTGGTAAAGGAATGAACTATCCAAGAGCACTCATGCATCGATCAGCAGCATGCACGTGTCTTTCTTTTCTCATGATATATTGAAGTAGTATGCTGGACTGCTTTACCATGACTCTGAATCAGCAGTTAGTCTTGCTTGATGATTACCTATCTTTAAAAAGTACCTGTCTATGTCACTTCGCCTGTACTTTTTCTTCTGCTCTTCTTTCCCTCCCTCGGCAGTATGTACTGCCCTTGCTTTATGATGTGACTGAGGATCTCTATTCTAGCTAAAGCTGACATTGTTTTGTGCTTATGATTTGTTGGCACAGGAAACCATTATTTGGGGGTGCTCGTCCACGTGAAATGGTATGTTATTGATCTTATGTATGCAGAAGAAAGTAATATTTGCTAAAGATTATTGTTTTCTTTTCTGTTGTTGAAAGGAAACATAATTTGTTCATTTTGCATCTCAATGTTTTTGTACTTGCTTGATGAATCACCTTTAATAAAATTAAGATTGTACTTGCCCTTTCCAATTTCTCGTTCCCAAATGTTAGATGTCTCATTTTTGTTAACTCTACTGTTCAATAATGGGTGGTTGCCACCAGGTACTGCAGAATCGTGGGATTGATGATGTTATGCATAATCATGACCTTCAGCAACCTCATCCTAGGTACTAAATGAGTTGATTATGCAATGTCTTTCTATGCATCAGAAATTCCCTTGTTTGACAAACTGATTGATAATTGTCTGAAGGGGCAAACAACATGCTGGCAAAGCAGAGGCAGTTATGCATGCGAACAGACATAATGAGAAAACAGAGAGTATTCCGACTGACCATAGGATGGCGAAGAGCGCAGATAGGCGAGATCACAGGATAGATGTCGAGAAAGGAGATGGGCAGAGGAGGAATTGGAGAAACGAGAACTGGAGGAACAACAAGGAGACTGAAAGGCACCACCACCACCACCACCACCATCAGCCGCAGCAACATGTACAGGAAAGGCCGCCGTCACCAGAAACGTGGCGCAAACCTGTTGAATCACCAAGACCTGCTTCTGCTGATGCTCCTGGTATGAGGTATGGAAAAGCAGCCTCTGCAGTTGAGCTGGCTGCAGCCTTTTCAAAATCGGTCTCCGATCCAGCAACTGCAACTGATCGTTTTTCTGGTCAGAAAAGCCTTCCTAATCGAGGTCAAATCCCTTTTTCTCGATTGACAGGCCCTCAGCAGAGGCCTCAGATTAATGGGTACTAAGCTCCCAAAGATTAGCGAATGAAAAATGTCTTATCATTGCTAATTTGCTTAATGGGCTGCAACAGAGTGTTGCTTGCAGCATGAATACCAAGATGTGGGTAGTAATTGTTACCCGTGCTATAGGCTAGCAACAAAATTTAATGATCTTGCTGCTGAAAATCTAGAATCTGATTCTTCACCTTTTAGACCTAACACCTTCAACCTTGAGAAACTCAGTCGTTTTTTCTTCCTTTTCTTTTACATCTTTTTAGTTTGATAATAATCATCGGGGATGATGTTTGTTCCCTTTATAGATGATTTATTTCTCAGAAAGAATTTCTGATTTGAAGCCTGATGGGCATAAACAAATGATGTATACTTTTGGAGGTGTTCGACATTTCACGGTGAATGCCGTCTATTATCTGATTGATGGTCTAGTTTAGTTTAGAAACAGAATCGTTCTATGCATTGAGCTTAGAAACAGAATCGTGTTATTTGTCTTGCAGTATTACAATCTTGCGATGCCCCTTGGCTGAATTTGGTTTAAAGAATATGAAATGAGCTACTGTATTGCTTCGCCTTTTAGGTTCTTTTGCTTACAAATTCTCAGTGTACAGACAGTATGTACTTGTTCTTTTCAGTGCATTAGGGAACATTTTTTGGTTTTCGATTAGTGGCTGATCTTGCATTATTTACTTAGTGGCTTCTCTGGTTTTAACCAGGTAAATACAGTACACTAGTAAGACTTGCTCTGCTGATTGATTCTATTATAAACTGAAGGACAACATATTTCATCCATTGATGTATTTATCATGACACTAATGTGGTTCCACACGAACATCTCAAGATGAAAAGAGTAACTAGAAAAGGAGATCAAAACACAAAGGTTACTGCCGACAGTGCCATAATACTTGTCTGAAACTGAGCTTGTACCCTACAACAAGGCAAAATTACATGTCAAATATTAATCAATGATCTTGAATAATAACCATGCTACATTTCAATTACTTTTTCACGTAGTTTATACCTTGCCTCTGATTTCAAGCAGCGACGGAGCTAGAGGTCAAAAAGTTACATAGGTCTTGATCTTTTTTTTCAAAAAAATTCTAGCTCTGCTACTGCTGATTTTGCTTGATTATTCATATTAGCATAAAATAAATGCGTACCTGAGATCATTGTAATAACAAGCTTGAGAATTTGTTTTTGGTGGTCTATAACTTTTCATCTTCTTGGTGCTGGCTTTGATCCCTTCTTGTGCTTTGATGGTATCATTTTCAGAAATGGTGTATAGAGATGGCTGCCACAATCCCTTTGATGATGAATTTCTACGAGTCAATTTTTGAGCCCTGCAAGCATTATTTTCCTCTAGGTATGTTACTTGAACAAGAGAACATGACTCAATTTTGGGACTATTATTATTTGTATCACTAACACAGCCACTATAACAAGAAAGAAAATCAGCTAAGAACTTCATACTTCTTACAACTCAAATTTCTAGTCCATGCTTATAACAATTTATTTAGTAGAAAACTATTAAGGTCAATTCGGTCATTTTAGGGAGGCTGCACAAGCTTTAGGTGATGATAGTGAAATGACACCTTTTTAGTTATTTAGTAATAGATGGATGATGAATAATTGGTGTATAAAATATAGAGATATGGTGGATTGCATTTAATGGATAAAGATTATCAAAATCTAAATGCATGTCAAATGCGTGAAGCTATTACTTTTCTTTTTTTCCCTTAATATATAAATGATATTTGCTTGTGAGGATATCTATTAGAGTATCTATATCTATTAATTAATATCATAATAATTAAATAACTATGTTAAACATGAGTTAGATAATTACCTATTCTCTATCTTCACTGACTATTTGATTGACCACATGAATTTGGATTTTATAAACAATGTATATACTTATTTAGCTCATCTACTCCTTTTTGAGTTTTCTAATTGAGCTCAAAGGTTAAGGAAAATGATGGAATCTTTTATCTTCTCTGATGTCAAGATTCAGAAAGAGTTAGTGAATAAATTTTTGTTTAATCAATGTATTATAGATTATTATTAAATTAGTATCTAATTGGGCATAGTGGACATGCCAGCTTTAACATTTAATACTTAAAAATGAGATTGTAATTGCAAATTGCAACGAGATTCAGATCTTGTAAAATCTAATATTGATAAAAAGTTTCTACCTTTTGTTGTAATTTTGCCTGCTTTTAAAAAAAGTGTACATGCTATTCCCCCCTCAATATTTGCCTTTGTCATCCGTGTTCCTTTTTTGACTCTTTTTTCTTTTTCCAGTTTCTTGGATGTTCTTTTGTATAGCCACACTATTGCAGTTGTTAAACTTTTTGGGCATAATCCTAAATATTTAATCTTTACTGGCTCGATTAGTTTGAATTCATTACTCCATTAGACTTTTTTTCTAAAAAAAACATTTTCATTCGATATTTAATTAAGAGTGGAGAAATCTCATTCATCTAGACAGTTTTATATAGTACTATAGATATAAGAGAAGACATGAATTTCACTAAATTAAACTTTTAAAAAAACATGGTATTATGTTTCTGTAAAAAGAACCTAGCTAATCGAACTCCTTTCCAAAATAATTAGAAGTTTCACACTAGCTATCGATCTGTACGAAACACTAATATTTGGAACTTGTAGTATTCCCCTGAAAGTGAAACAAGTTCTGTTCGTTATAGTGGGATCTAGTTTGCAATGAAGGAAATTAGTTATCCCAAAGTCAGCTTAATTATCCCACTATCCAAAATTGACGGCAAAAAGTAGAAAAAATCATCAACAACTACTGTAAAATTGTAAAAGATGTGAATGACAATAATTCTTGAGAATTTTAACTTGCATCCTCGTTTGAAAAATCAATAACAATATTGAAAGTACGAAAAACTTTGATAATTCAGTGTTCATTTAAAAAAAAGTTAAGTATGAAGAAGATGAGGCAAGTCTCGCTTCAATAGACAAACATGAAACTTCCAGTTACTTTTAATTTTTTTTAAATAAAATTTAATTAAAGAAAAAATTATTTTCTAACTTTCCAAATAGTAATAATCATTTTTGGATGCTTCTAATTCCGATAATTTTATATGCTGACCAGCCATTGACATAGTAGCAAAAGTTCACAAATGTCGAGAAACCTGCTCAAATAAACTAGTAGTTTTAAAACTGGAATTAGAAAAATGAGTGTGGTAACTTCTTTTATCTTCCATCTCTCAGCATTTTGTTTGTTACTTTGATTATCATTCTACAAGTTTAGACATCCCACAGTAATTGATGCTTTCTTTTAACATTCATTTCCCTGTCTTTTAGCTCTTGGAACCTTCTTTTCATTATGCAAAATTACTGTCTTCTTGAGGTTGATGTCAATGGACAAGAAATATTCTTGGTGGACAAGGTAACATACATTTTACTATTCTCAATTGTGTTTCCATTTCCCTTCGAGAAAAAATCTTAACTGACCATCTCATTTATATATGTTTTGTATTCTGCAGACTATTCTTGCATCTTTCTCTGGGAGATTAAGAAAACTATTCAGTAAGTTGACAGGGAAAACAACAAGGTTAAAATTAATTTTCGACAAATTTCCAGGAGGTGCTGAGTGTTTTGAACACATTGTTAAGTTCTGCTATAATGGTGGTACCATAAAGATAACTCCTTTTAACATGTTTCAACTACATTGTGCTGCCAATTACCTTGAAATGAATCAACAAATGCAGCAGGGGAGACCAAGTTTGGTTGAGCAAACTATTTCTTTTTTCGAAAAGATTCATTACATGACATGGTCTGAGCTGATTATTGGCTTGAAAAAATGCCAAGAATTGATCTTTTTCATGCCATCTTCCTCTTTACTACAACAGTTCATGGATTGTGTGGTAGGAAGGCTAGAACTTCATTACATTTCTAGTCCATGTGCATCTTCTACCGACAATTCGTCCATGCAGTTTTCAGGTGACATTAGTACAGAAAGCAGGGGAATATACACTTGTCAAGCAACCTGGTGGTTTGAAGATCTTGGATTCTTGAAACTTAATATGTTCAAGATGATTATAGAAACAATGATTTATAAGAAATTGGATCATCATGTGATATCTTCATTCCTGTTTTATTACAAAAGAATGAAATGTCTAAATGCTTCATCAGTTCAGAAATGCAGAATCATTGAGACAGTCATCAAACTCCTTTATTCTCTTGATAGCAACTTCATCTCTATTAGAGGTCTATTCGACATTCTTCAGGCGTCTTTTACCTTAAAAATGAGCAAATGTTCAATAGAGAAATTAGAACATTTAATTGGCTCCCAGCTAGATAGAGCTAAATTGGATGATTTGCTTGTTCCTTCTCCAGCTGGTGAAAAAATTGCTTACAATATCAATCTAATTCTTAGGTTGGTGGACATATTCCTCTCCACTAACCGCGAAAAAATATTAATGTATCAAGTGAAGAAAGTTGCTGAGTTAATTGATGTGTATACCACAGAAGTGGCCCCTGATCCTCGTCTTAAACCTTCAAAGTTCTTGGCATTGGCCATGGCTATGCCGGATATTGCAAGAGAGTCATATGACAACATCTATATTGCCATAGATATGTACCTCAAGGTAACATAAAAAGTGCTTTTAAATGAATATGTTTGTGTAAATATTTTTTACAAATATGATTACATAGAAGTTAAGCTCTTGATTTTATAACAGGTACATATTAATGTTTTATGTGAAGAAGAAAAGATAAAGATATGTTGTGTGCTGAACTATGAGAAGCTCTCTGAAGAAACTCAGAAGGAAGTAGCTCAAAATGAAAACTTTCCAGCTTGTGCATTAGTCACTATGCAGAACAGGCTCAAATATTCAGTCACGAGGACTTCAATTTTTTCTTAAATATTTGGTGCTCATATGAATCAATGTAGTCTTTCAAAATCAAGCAGTGTAATGTATATATTAGTCTTTAACAATATATGTAGGGTGTTTCTTTAATTACTCCTTTCATCTCAATTTATGTTAAGCGTTTGACTAGGCATAAAATGAAAGAAAAATATTTAAAACTTGTAGTGTAGAATAAGTCATAGAGGTAATCATCATTTTATCAATGCTAAAATAAAAAGTTCAAAAGTAAATTGATTTTAATAAGTAAAATAGTAGAACATTCTTTTTTAACCGACTTAAAATGAAAAACATAAATTGGGACGGAGAGATTACTAATCTCCAAAGCCCATACTAATATCCAAACATTTCTAGAGTGAAAATCATTATATAAAAAATAATCATTAAGAGTAATTAATTTTTGATTATCGATAAATATATATTTTTAGTTGTAATTAATACTCTTTGTATATGTCCCTAAAGCCTTTAGAGACATTGGTTCTAATGATAGTTAACTAATGCTGGTAAAAAATTTAACACTCTTTATTAATGTCAATATTTATTGCTTGTAAAAGTTATTTTTGTTGCCGTAAATATAGTAGAAAAGTGTTTTTACGAAGCTTTTGTTTGAACAGTTAAGACTCCTTACTAGTATAGAGGAGTAACTAAAAGATTATTATTTTTCTACTCATAAATGTTCAATGACTATTCTTATGTATATTTTGATTTAATCAGTGAAAACAATATAGTATTTTCACTCACAAAAATTAAGAAGTTTTTCAATGTTTTAGTGGAGATTTTGTTTCTCTTTTCATTAAGTTGATTCGGAGGAAATTGAGTGGACAATTATAAACATAAATTTCTCATTGATTCCATGAGTGATAGAAAGAAGTACATAGTAGTAGTTATTTAAGTATAAGATTTTTGTCTTTTGTATTTGTCTTTGTCTATTCTTGGAGCTAGAGAAGTTTGATTAATATATTTGATGGATGTTTCTAAAGAATAATTGCAGAGAGTAGCGAGCCAAGACTTTTTCTAATACAGAACCTCCCAGCGACTAATGCGGCTTGTTACAAGCACAACAATTGTGGGGCTCGCTAACACTATGCTTTCAAATATTGTTAAATATACTACTTAGGTACACTTCCTACGTCTATGGAAAGTTTCATTTTTATAATCTGCTGTATAAATTTCCTTTGAAAGACATACATATCAATAACAAAGGAAGAAATTATAACTTTGTCTCGTGACCTAGACAACGTCACATAGGAGAGATTCGAGCAACAGAAGATGTTTTTCTTCTCGGACTGCAGTACTATGTGGTAAAATTATACAGATGATCATTCGAGAAAAGTTGGTTGTAAGCTATGTCCACAGATTTATTTTATTAGGACTTAAAATCCACTTAATTTTCTAATAAGAAAAGAGTTGTTCGGTGTGTAGCATTATGTGACTTAGTTTGAATTCACGTACAATTTAAAGAAATAAAATAAAAACTTTTGAAATGTGTAGTATTAAGCATGTCATAGCATAGGTATATTTGAAACATGCAATCGTAAATATATTGTATAACATTTGTACATTTAAAAAAGTTTCTCAAGGATAAAATGAAACCATGTTATACGGGTTTCTGCGTATAAAAAAAAATCTAAAACATTGAAGTGTCACATTATTGGAACTAAGAGCTTCTTTGTTACGTCAAAGAAGCAAATACAAACATGTAATAGAAGATGATATATAATGATTGACACCCAAAAGGGTTTCGATCTATAAGATTTTTTTTTTAATCAAAACGAAAGAAGTGGTTATATTTTCAACAGGACATGTCTTGTTGGAGAAAGGAGGTGTATTAAATGAAAAGGGAACTTCAAAAATACAACACAAACATCCTTGAAATTGATCAAAAAATTCATCTTAGGCTTAGGAAGTTTCCAACACAAACATCTTTGATATTTGTGATTCTCTTTTTGCGCGCTTCCCAGCCTATCGTAGTCCGTGTGCATTTATGAGTCAACAAAGTGAAAATTAAGCCTTTTGGTATCATCAAAAATCAAGTGACACTGGTAAATTTAAAAGATAGCCATAATTTGAGATTTCAAATGAATATATATATTTATTATCAGTTAGGTGTGAAAATTGTTTACATGTAGATACAATTCATTAAGCACGTGAGTGCAATATATTTCTCTATTGTATGTGCACGAATACAATGTATTCCACTACAAAGATACTATAGTCACGCATATACATTTATTATGCGGATATAATAATTATATTTTACTACATTATTATGTGTATGGATAAGTAATTTTGAGGTCAAAATGCTTCTGCATTTATTAATTAATCTAAATCTCGCTTTATCCTATTAAAATCAGACTACATATACATAAATTTGAACGGAATAATCGAAATATCTTATGACAAACATGATAATTTAGTGATTATTAGAAAAACGTGTTATAATCTTTGAAGTTCGCATCGTTTTCATATGCAATCCTTGTAGAAATTGTCTGACCAAATTCCTTCTAGTATTATGTAGTATATTTTTTCACAATGAGAAGTGGAAAAGGAGGAAAAAAAAAAAAGATTCGGGTTTTGCAAATGACTGGGCCAAGGCCCTTAGAATAAATTGGGCCACATGTAACAGTGCCCAAAATAGAGTGATAAATTCAGGAGAAGTTTGGTCCAAGTTTTTATATGCCAATTTAAGATTTAAGATAATTATGTGCAACGATGTTGTCATAGGCTGGTTCCTATGCATATTCATCAAAATATCGTAAAAATTAAGATAACATAAGATCGTAATGTGTGGGAGTAAGATTTCTATCAATTCCATCGTTATTATATATAACTAATTATACTCAGTTTTTTTTTCTATATAAAAACAAGAGTTTTTCTTTCTTATATGGTTTATAGGAAATAGTGTAATGTGTATATAAAAGAGAGGTTAGTGTTATGGGAAAAACTTTTATTGTGAGAAAGAAAAATAATTTAAATTCTAACTCATATCTAAAAATAATTTGTAAGCTTCACATTCAATATCTAATTCACAATTATTACAGTCTTATAATTTTGTTAGATTATTTATCTTGAAAGAAATATGTCAAGATAACATATTGTTGTCATTAGATACATACTGTGGTGTATAATTTTCGTTATATTTTCAGTTATCTCTCTCATATATATGTATACATATATTCTTTGGTTTAATAGCCTTAACTATTAAAGTTTGTCTAAAATTATTTTTTATCTAGTTTTTTTACTATTTAACACTTTATTAAATAGAATTTAGAACAGTAAGATATTCAATTAGAAAACTATGACAAATAAAAACTATGACAAATAATATTATTTTTTCTAAAACATTAATACTTTGAAATGAATTAAGCTTGACAACACACAAATATTTGAGAATTAAGAGACAAAAAATATCAACATAGAAATTAAAGGATAGCCATTTCTTCTTGGGTATTAAAACAATTACTACTACTACTTAATAAATATATATAAATATAAATAAATAAACAATTCTTGTTAGGTATTTGCCTTGCGTATTTGATTTCTTTTTCTTATTCTTACTTTCGCTGAAACAACGTCGTCGTTTGGTTAGCTCCACTCCGTCGTTTTTAACAAGATATCAGAAAAAGTGAATCAGCGAAGGATTCTTCTTTCTATTTGAGTTTACTTTTTCTTTCCTTTGAAAGTAACAGATTGAAGAAAATGTTGGAGAAGATCGGTTTACCTTCAAAACCATCACTCAGAGGGAATAATTGGGTAGTTGATGCTTCTCATTGCCAAGGATGTTCTTCTCAGTTCACTTTCATCAATCGCAAGGTTTGTTTTCCATGGTTTCTTCAACTTTTTCTTCACACCCTTTGTTAAAAATATGATTTTTCTTGACCCATTAGGCCAATTTGCAAGGTTTTCAGTTTTGATCATTATGGGGTTTGATTCTTGAATAATCACATGTTAGATCTTAAATATAAGTTTTTGATTGAATTTTTATGTTATACCCTTTTATTTTCCCATTGACTTAATTGGAATGTGTTGTCAAGTAGTGTTTGTGGTATACTCTATAGCAAAAATCTCACCTTTATGTTATAGCATTGGTGGTCGATTTATATAATATACTGATGGAAATGCTTATCTCTCCTAGGTTTAGTTCTACAGCAGAATGTCTCTAACTTTGTACCTTACTCCAGTATGTTTGAGGTGTTTAATATTGCCGAAGGAGTCTTGTGAACATTATTCTCGACAAAATGATCTTATGTTGAATTCCAAGTGTACAGCTGATCCTCCCAAATATTATTCCTGAATAGCGTGGCAATCAAAGTACTTTTGCGATAAACAGGTTTATTGAGAGAAAAGAGATATATTGGGAAAGATACGGGCGAATTTATATTTTAGGCTTAGTGGCAAGACTGAAGTGCTCGCTTACAATAGATTTCTGAATTCTTTTACTTGGATTTGTGTTGAACTTTGGATATGAACAAGCTTGCTCAGTACATCTTTATCTTTGTTCCAGCTCCACCAATTCTCAAGAAAAAGATAATAGTATATGTAGTATGATACTGCTTCCATTGTACTCCACCATCTGTTGAGGATGCATTATACAAGAAAATAAGCTCGACAAAAAATCTGATACCTTCAGAGGTAGTAAAGTCACCAAGAGAAAGTTTTAGCAAACCCAATAGCTCATCATTCTCCTATTTCATGGGAATATGAACCTCTTTCTGCAACGAATTGGGAGCAAGAAATTACAATCTCACATATTTATTGTACTTTAACTATGGCTGTGGATGTCTTTAGTAGATTTCTAGATTTCCTCTAGATAATGCATGTCATTTTGACTCAAGTGCTTAGTGACGCATCTTTGTGTTCCAAATATAGAGGAATCACCTGACTTTCCACTTTAGTGGGTGCTATTTCAAGCTGGTCCTCCTTCAGTACAAAAGCCAATTTTCTAGAGTTGAAAGGGTGTGCAGTATAGGCAATATATTCATCAGAAAATCAATCTATTTCAGCCTGGTTGCAAACAGTTTATGCATTTCAATTTCATTGTTACGTAAATTGGAACAAGTGTTTGGACAAGAATGGTTGCAATCAATCTTCTTCAATATCAGGAAAATGATCACGGGTGTTAAGATGGGAATCTATAGCTCTTTCACCCCCCACCCACCCCATATTTCCATTGTTATCAGCAATATACAACTTTCATTCACTTGTGCTCTTATCTGCGATTGTAGTTATTGGAGAACAAGAGGTTCTTCATTTCCTACTCTAGTGAATTTCTTGACCACAAAGATACTTCTATATATTTGGTTATCTCCACAGTAGTAATTGGTTTTAAAGTGTTTATAACTTTTAATAGTTGTGTTTAATTGTTTATATTTCTCTCATAGCTAATAATCCAAGAATATAGATATTTTTGTGTGCTATTCATAGTCCAAACCTTTTGTCAAGTAGAGCTCCAATTCAATTGAGGCGTCTATCTACCGTGTTTGAAAAGCTGGAGTTAAAATTCCATTTGCTGAATTGTTTCTTTTTGTTTTTGCTGATAGATCAATGTTAGCAGATGTTGTTTCTTATGAGAACTATGAACCTTCTCCTTTTTGATATAATTGGAAAGCAAATTATGGTCATTATAGCTTAGATATTGAATTCTTTTTCTGTAGTTTCCGTCTTCTTGGGAATATCTGAGTTATGATGTTCTCAAACTCTTCAGTAGTGGTTCAGCTCAAGGATAATCTCCCTCCAAACAAAATTCACACGTGTGGCCTTGAAATTTTCTTGCTGTTTCCAAACAAGTGTTTGCAGATTACCTTCCTAGGAATCTAGCTTTTTGCTGTGAAGCCTCTGAACTTTTTACATATTGTTGCCTAAAAACCAATCCTCTTCAGTAGCGGGCTATATGCCATTCTCTGGGCTGTGAGAATAGGTTGTAATGCATTAGGTAGTAGTTGAAAGGAGTAGTTAACTGACATGCTTTTCTGGTTTTCCTAGAGTGGTTTCTTTTTTCTAAGCCACACCATGTTGAAGTTGATTAGGTGTGGCTTCGACCTTTTCTGCCTTACTGTTGCTCTTTTAGTAATGACATTTTTTGCATTATTATTGTTGAAATATCAATATCATCTTTTATCTCCTTACTACCAACACTATATATATGATATTATCCTCCCTCTCCTGTCTCTTTGTGCTTGTTTGAATAGAAATATGAATATGGTAGGTGTTTGGTTTTTTTCCACCTGTGTTGTGATTCACACTGAATTTTCAGCATCATTGCCGGAGGTGCGGGGGCATTTTCTGCAATAGCTGTACCCAGCAAAGAATGGTGCTACGCGGACAAGGTGATTCACCGGTGCGTATTTGTGAACCGTGCAAAAGATTAGAAGAGGCTGCACGATTTGAATTGCGATATGGTCAAAAAAGTAGAGCATCAAAAGGTACCAAACAAATAACTGGTTATACTCAGTCATTGTTACTGCTCTAATAGATAGAAATGAACTACTGCTCGATTTAAATACAAGTGTTGTCTGTCGTAGGGAGCTCAAGATTTGCATCAAAGAGTGAGGATGAAGTTTTAAATCACCTTCTGGGTAAAGAAAGGACCTCAGATGTTCTTTCCCATGATCAACAGTCAGCAAGCACGGCATCAGGTTCAAATGTTCTAGATTTCTCTGGTAAAGATGAGGCTGGAGATGGAAGCGGTAATCAGACAGAGCAGCAGGCTGAGATGGGTTCCACTACTCCTGAAGAATTACGACAGCAAGCCATGGAAGAAAAACAGAATCACCGAACTCTAAAAGCTGCAGGTAAACCTGAAGAAGCTCTAAGGGCTTTTAAGAGGGGCAAAGAACTTGAAAGGCAGGCTGCTGCTTTGGAGATTTCTCTGAGAAAAAATCGTAAAAGAGCATTGTCGTCAAGTAATGTCACCGAGATCCAGCAAGATAATGATGCTGGCAAAGCATCTGGTAGGAAAAATAAGCTCTCTCCGCAAATTACCGAAGAGAAGGATGATCTTGCTTCTGAACTCAGAGATTTGGGATGGTCAGATATGGATCTTCGTACTGCTGACAAAAGGCCAGCAACCATGAGCCTTGAAGGTGAACTTTCTGCGCTTCTTGGAGAAGTTTCTGGAAAGACTAATCCTGAAAAGAAAATTCATGGAATGGACAAGTCACTGGTCATTGCTCATAAGAAAAAAGCGCTCCAGCTGAAGCGGGAAGGGAAACTTGCTGAAGCCAAAGAAGAATTGAAGAAGGCTAAAATTCTTGAAAAGCAAATAGAAGAGCAGGAACTGTTGGGTGATGATGAAGATTCTGATGATGAGCTTTCTTCTTTAATACGTGGTCTGGATTCTGACAAATTTGATGATTTATCGACTGGATACAAACCAGATTCTAGTTATAATTTTGACAATCTTCTTGGAACTGCTGATGATATTGGTACAGATGGTAATTTTGAAGTAACTGATGATGACATGTATGACCCAGAAATAGCAGCTGCCTTGGAGTCAATGGGCTGGACTGAAGATGCTGCCGAATCTGAGGTTTCAGAAAAGCAATTCAAACCCGTTGATAGGGAAGTGCTACTAAGTGAAATTCAGTCTCTGAAAAGAGAAGCCGTTAGCCAGAAAAGGGCTGGTAAAACTAAGGAGGCAATGGAACTGCTGAAGAGGGCAAAAACACTGGAGAGTGAGCTTGAAGAACAACTAAGTACTGGTGAAGAGGATGTAAGAAAGTTCGTTGAAAGAAAGGATAAGGAGCACAAAGTAGCACCAAAGAGTAAGTCTGTGATCCAGAGAGAACTTCTTGGTATTAAAAAGAAGGCTCTTGCTTTAAGAAGGGAGGGAAGGTTAGATGAGGCTGAAGAAGAACTGGAAAGAGGCAAGATTCTTGAGAAGCAACTTGAAGATATTGATAATCCACCAAAATTTGTGCAGCCTATTGCTGGGAATAAGCGTAATGAAAGTACTACAGATATTGATGCTGGAGATGAAGATGCAGAGGTTACAGATCAAGATATGCATGACCCAACTTATCTTTCACTGCTTAATAATTTGGGCTGGCAGGATGATGAAAAAGCTAATATTCCATCTGTATCATTTCAAGGGAAAAATAATGTTTCTAATCTTAGCGAGTCCCTAACTAAGGAAGCTACGAATAACATCCAAGCTCGAGCATCTAAAAAGAGTAAAGGTGAAATCCAGAGGGAACTTCTGGGCTTGAAACGGAAGGCTCTCACATTGAGACGCCAAGGAGAGACTGAGGAGGCAGAGGAATTGATGAATGCTGCTAAAATGTTAGAAGAACAATTGGCTGAAATTGAAGAATCTATGTCTAACCCAACTAAGTCAAACGAGCAGAAAGAGCGTATAGCTATTCATTCTCCCCTTGAGAACCCACAGTTTCCAGCATCAGATTTACGGAAGAGTCCAATTGATGATATGGAAAGCAAAGTTACACGTACCGCGGAGAAACCAGAAGAGGTCTCTCAATCAGATGAGAAACCATGCATCTCTGAGTCAAAAACTGCCGAGGAAGTTAATTCTCAGCTTGATCAAAATTCCCTTCGTCAAGATATTCTGGCTCGCAAGAGGAAAGCAGTTGCGTTGAAGCGAGAAGGGAAAGTGGCAGAAGCCAAGGAGGAACTTCGACAGGCAAAACTCTTGGAGAAGCACCTTGAGGAGGAAAAGACTCTGGGTAGTAGTAGTTCCACAGTCTCAGCGGGTCCTAATACTACACATGTTGGACAAAATGAAGTTAGCCCAAACAAAGTACCTGATATATCTCAAGTAGGACAGAAAGAAGTAAGTCCCAGCTCAGGTCCAAAGCCATTGTCTGGACGCGATCGGTTTAAATTACAGCAGCAGTCTCTCAGCCACAAACGACAAGCACTTAAGTTGCGAAGGGAAGGTAGGACAGAAGAAGCCGATGCAGAATTTGAATTGGCAAAGGCTATTGAGAGCCAGTTGGAAGAAGCGTCTTCACAAGGTACAATGCAGTCTTCTGACCTCACAGCTGAATCAGCAGAGGGTGTCAGTGTTGAGGATTTTCTTGATCCTCAGCTTTTCTCTGCTTTAAAAGCAATTGGAATTGCAGACACCTCTGTTGTACCCCGTGGCCCTGAAAGGCAGGAAACGAAAAAACCTGTAACTGGTGATACTGATAAAACTGGCACCATTGCCTCTCAAATCCTTGAAGGATCCGAGCCAAAACTATCTGAAGCACGTGTATCTGATGAATCTTCCAATGAGAGAAAGCAGTTGGAAGAGCGGGTAAAGGCAGAGAAATTAAAGGCATTAAACTTAAAACGTTCTGGAAAGCAGGCAGAGGCCTTGGACGCCCTTCGGCGGGCTAAGATGTTTGAGAAGAAGTTGAACGCTTTAGCTTCATAACAATGAAGCTGGTATAGTGGTGTGTTTGGACAGGCTTCTCACATGGTATAAACCAACGATAAGCACGACTGGAGTTGGGATATCAGACTAGGTACTTGCCTCGTGTATACTGGTTAAGTCATTTCAATTGATGAGCTCAACGAGTGAATGATCAGAACACCAGAAACATAATAGAAAACCATTTGCTTGCCCCTGATGATGTGTTTTTGTATTTTGACATGTATAATTGTTCTTTCATAAATATTTTCTTGAGAATGAGATTATAATACTTTCATCCCAAATTTAGGATTGTCAGGGGATCCCTGTATTCTACTTTATTGTTCTTGTAGGGTTTTTCATCTTTCAATTGTTAAAGTAATGTCAGAAATTCAGGACAATGTCGATAACTTCTTGCGATACAATGGCTCTTCCAAAGCATTATTTACTGCCGGACATTATACAAGTTTCAGGATATGGAAAACAGATTGATAGAAACCAAAGTTTCATACGGGATAAAAGCAACCGAAAATACAAAGAGAGACAAGTATCTCGTGTCTCCCATAACAACAATCTTTCTGCAAATAAAAGATATTCTATAGCCTGCCTACACATTACTGGATCTAGTCTTATATACAACAACAACCTCAAAATTATTTAGGATAAAGACATATAACTACTAGTAATCTAAGGTATTGCCAAGCTGCTCGATCCACCATGTGTGAAACCTCCAGGAATTTGAGAAGATACAAATGATCTTTCTTCGCTTCTTCCTCCTTGAGTAAGAATATAATATACGTGCCTTATCACAGATATTCTTATATACTTTTTTTTTTTTGTAAACATATATTCTTATATATTTTATTTCATATTACATTGAGCTTGAAGTGTAAACAGGCATAATGAAGCATGGCATTATTTCAGGTAAGAGGAATGGGTTGAAAGAACAAGGAGAGTATCCGATCCTTTGTCTCACGATCTGGAATACCAAATCCATCTCCATGCTGGTACATGCATTGAGCAATCCTAGCTAAATTCATTGAAGTTCTTCTAAAATCCTTTGAGAAGGATTCGTCCCTTAGAATGTCTCTGTTCATCTTCTTCCACGTCTCATCAATTAATTTCTTTATGTAGTTTCGAGCATTTTCTTCACAACTCTTAGAATCATGCATGTAACATTGAATCGATTTAAGATAATCTCCTTTCTTGATTTCATCCTGAACAAAAAATGAAACAACTTCTGCGTTGTAGTATATATATATATCAGAGAAACTTACTGATCAGGCATAAGTAACTTACTGGTGAAGTTGCCAAGTCATTTACAAGTCGAAGAATTAACGAAGGTGAGTAAATGATGGCAGGATAATGATTTAAGCGCTGCAATTCGTCCTCCTTTATGGGGTTTGTGATGCAAAAATAAGCATGCATTATTAGTACAGGACCGGTGTTGGTTATCCATGCATTTCTCAGGAACTCATCCAAGCTTGGTGTATATCCTCTTTGATACCACTTCACTTCCAATAAGTAAGCTTTACACAGGTTAGCCCACTGAAATATTTTGGTACAGAACAACAATTAGGTGGGATATTGAAGATAAACTTGGTTGAAAGAAAAAAAGGTTAATTTAGTACCTGCTTCCTTATATGTGAAATTATGCTGAACCCTTGTTCTTTGAGAATATCATAAGCCAGCTCATTCATTGAGTTGAAGAGAGCTAGGAAGCTGATTTTCATGTATTCAGGTAGTTGCTCTATTGCATTGATGTCCCATCTTCACAACATGTAAACCACAATAAATATTGATTTCATTTATTATGGATATTTATCTTTTAGGTGACAATGACCTGATAGTATAAAAATTGTGAGATCGAGCGGAAAAGATGTAAAGCATGTGGACAAACCTGTCAACAATATCAGTAAAGAGCTCAAGTTCATCCAAGGTACCATAAACATCATAAATGTCATCAATTGTTGTGAGGAGAACAGAAAGCTTTGTTGAAAGCTTTCTGCAGTATCCAAACTGAGGATTAGGAGTGAAACCAACAGCCCAGAAGAAGCCTTCCACCAATCTGTCCCTCACAAAGCTCATCTTTTTAACAAGTTTCATGTTCTTATCCCACCTTGACATTTGTTTTAGTTCCTCCAAGTATGTAGCTTGCACCATGTTATAGTCCAACTTTGCAAGTTCAAGTAGAAGTGGATTCATGTTCTCTTTTTGTTCATAAATTTCTATAAACCATCTTGCTTCTAATCTCTCCATCCTCCAATGCACAGGCATTTCTAAAGCATGGCTTACTTGCTCATCCATCTTCTTCTTAAGGCTTTCCATCAGATAATGAGTAGCGAAATCTCGAGCATTCTCCATAATGTTTTCATCTTCCATACAAAGATAGGAAGCTTCATATAAACTCAACAGTCCTTTAGTATCCTCCACAAGGGCTGTTTTGAACTTTCCTTCCTCATTCATGAAACTGCAAAATATCTCTATAAAAAGAATAAAAAAAGTAACTACTTGAGGATAAGATTTAGCTATAAGATAACTACGCAAAATGCTAAGACATACAAATATAAATGTATATTCTTTATATTATCAGTGTATATATCTCCATCCCGTGTGGCTGGTACTCCAGACCGAATACAACTACCATTCCTAGGCATAAGCTTGAAACATCGATATAGTTAAGGATGAAGGAATAGTTACCACCTACGTCTTGCCACAACTAAAAAAAAACAAGGAAAAATTGAAGTACCTTGTGGAAGATGATAGCCATGTTGTCTAAGCAGTCGAAATTCTAAAGCTGTAGCATACAACTCCACATTATGATGATCTCTTTTATTATAATTAACGTATATTTGCTTCAATACTGTATCAATTTCTTCCTCAAAGTGATAGTATATGCCAAGTCTTTGCAAAATATCAACAAGCTCAAGTTGTTCCAATGAGTTTGTTATTCTTTTCTCCAACATCCTCCTAACTTCTTCTTTTAGTTTTTCAGCTCGTTCACAATATTTATCTTCCTGCATGATGAACAAGTTTGTCACTAATTCTTTTCTTCCCAAAAATATATATACAAGAATTAGCATATTCATGCATGCATATAGCTATCGCGATGTAAATAAATTTTGGAATATCGAAAATGAAAAATATATTTTGGACTTACCGCGTACAAATTAGGTCGTGATTGGACATATCCATCCTCCCAAATGCTAGGTTTGTAGTTTCCTGACCTCCTAATATCCATAGTTGATATGCAACTTTGAAGCATCTATGTCTACAATACATATGAAAAAAGTGAGCCACATTTTCACCTTTTATAAACACAAAGTGAAGTAAAGAGAGTTATCACGTTACAGTCCCTACTTTCGAAAAACACGTAAGAGTAATGTAAGATAAAACTTAATTTCATTTCGTATATTCTATACAAGTTCATAATTGATGAAATAATTCGACGCAGTAATTTGAATTTAAAAAATAATAATAATTCATTATTGATATAAAGACATTTTATTTCACTTGTCAACTTATTATTTCAAAATAAGTGACTTTCTTAATCTTTTTATTTGCTACAAAATAAGCGTTTTTTTTTTACATATTCAAAGAAGAATCATTTTTTACTACCAAAATTACCTTTTTAATACACATGAAATTTAACACCTTATAAGAGTTAATAGTTTTTTTCTTCAAAAATGATTAATTTTCTTAAGGAATATGTTCAAATTAAAAACATCACTTACTTTAAAATCGAAAAAGTATTTGACAAATATCAACCCTTTCTCCCCTTTTTCCACTTTTGAATAGGTGTATAATCAAATCCCGATAGTTGAAAGTTCGAACTCAAAATCATATTGGAGTATTCACATTCTAAAATTTGATATGAGGATTTTCTCTATACTTATTAAGTACTCAATATAACCAATCTTCACTCTAGGTTAGATGTCAGTGCAATGAAAATAACATTAACAATAACAAAAAGATAATAATGATAATAATAATAATAATAATAATAATAATTACAATGATGGAGTAATAATAATAAGTTCATGTTCAATATTGCCTTTGAACAAAATAGTAAGAGTACTTATTAGGAATTTCACTGGAAAAAACTTCTTCAAAAAAGGTATAAGTAAGACTAAATTATAAAAAAAAAAATTAAATTAATATTTTTTTATTTAGGTAAAACACGTAATAATATGAACTATGGAGGATCTTTCGAAGATAGTCGAAAGTTGACATGATGTCCGGCCAGTATTATTAGCTAATGTTACATTAATCAACAGACAGAGAGAATCATTGGTACTTGAGCACAATATTAACCTTAAAATAGTGCTCTTTCCGATTCGAAATAAATTATTTTTTTATTAAAGGGTAATTTCATTGTTCTTTTTTTTTTCCCAAACTTATTTTAAAGCTAGAGATAGTTAGAAAAATGAAAGGATAATTTTTGGGGAAAAAACAAATATTGATTCACTTAGGACCATATAAAAAATATCTGAAATTCATTTATTTTTGCTTGGAGGACGTAGTATAAAGTTTAGAAGAAGGAAGCCACTGACTACCGGAGTCCGAAATCTAAAGGGCATAAATAGTTATTAAAATTTTTAAAGGGTATATTAAATTTTTTTTTAATTAAAAAAGTAAAATTATTGATCTATTAGCGATTTTATCCAAAAAAAAAAGTTCACTTTTACAAAAAAAATGCTGCAGTTTTCATAAAAAAAAATAATTTAAGGGCAGCAATTTTAGAGGGGAATTTTATTTTTATTTTTTTTTGGAATATCGTTGTCAAGGCAGTGATTTCTGTGGAACTTTTTTTCTTTTATTTTAAAATTTTGGTGCCATGGCAGCTAGGCAACTATTTTAGTTAATTAATTATTTTTTAAAAAATATTGCTATCATTTTATTTCTTATAATCATATTAAGTGAAATCTTTATTAATAACAATTGTAATGCGATTTTTATTTTGACCAGAAAAAAAAATTACCAATATTTAATATGATTTTTTTAAAAAAAAATAATTGGCAGAAAATTAGAAAAAAAATCACTTTTTTTCAAAAAAAAAAAATTAGCAGAAAATTAAAAAAAAAAAACAAATCACTATGACAGAAAAAAAAAATGCAGAAATCGCTGTCCACGCAGCGATTTTCCCAAATTTTATCCACTAAAATCGCAATCTACACGGAGATTTTCAAAAAAAAAAATTTTTTTTTTTATAAAAACGCTATTGTTGTAGCGATTTTAACTTTTTTAAAAAAAAAATCCGCCAAAAATGTTGAAAAAGAAAAAAAAATATGTATAAAATCGCTGATTTACAAAATCCCGTAAATAACAATTTTATCCTTTTGATTAGAAAAGAAATTGATATATTCATTTAAAAAATTTTATAATTTTTTTTTTCCTTCAGGCTTCACACTCCTGATTAGTGTAAACTCCCAAGAAAATGGGGTTGTGATAAGGTATAATACGAGGTTAATTAACGGTGCAATTAAATTAAGACAGTTCTTTGAACCTTCTTTCTTTCATAACCCAAAGTTTAATTAATAAACTCGCCGTACTACTCAAGTTGCGCTGGATACAAAGCACGAGCAATAAAGCCAAGTTGCTTTACAATTTTCCAAACTAATTAATTAATTAATTAAATAACTAATCTCCAAGAAAGATTCATGAAATTTTATCACCTAATTAATTTCCATATCTCTTTTTCTTATGTTATACGCCAAGGATCCGAAACCTTACATTCCATCATGTCTACATTCATTTACACGATTAATAGCTAAAAAGAAAAACATGTAATGGATTTACTATATCCTTTACTATGATTAACTAATGTTTTACTTCATCTGTCTATTTTTAATTGTCATGGTCGTTCTTTTTAGAGTCAAATTATAAAAACTTTGACTAATACTTTATGATGTATTTTTTTATTATATTGATACGTAAAAAAAAGATAATTTATAGTATTTTTTGTATAGTTTATAAATATCTAAATTTTTATTTAAAATATCAAATTAATGTAATCTAATTTAATTTCTAAAAATTAGTCAAATTAACTTTTGGAAAGCAGAACATAATAAATAAAAGTGAAGGAGTATTTCATATTTATCAATTATTAAAACCTTCAAAAGTTTGTTGTAGATTCTCATATAGGTGTTAATGAACTGATATCAAATGTTTGATTAATTTTCTATTTATAAAAGGAGTGTGTTTAAGGGGAAATCGTCAGGAAAATTCCTCCATTAACTATTACTATAATGTAGAGGGTTTAATAGTGGCTACGATTTAAAAAAAATCAATTTAAGATCATGTTTGATTTATGTATTTATTTGGAAGGTACTTTAAGAAGTTTAAATATTAATGTCTACTGTCCAGTAAGAAGTACGGTGCGTTGCATACGTAATTGATCAAATTTTCATGATATATTATTCTATCAACATTGTTCTTTGCTTCGAATTATGAAATAAAATAAAATATCTTGCCTATAATGATCGGGAAAAAAGAAATACTTAAGGGAAAAAATTGTAATTATGAGTATTGTTGAATGGTCAAACTAACAACATTATCAAGAAGGCTAATAGAGAGATGAAAATGAAAGGATTAGAAATGATGATATCTAAAAATTAAAGGGACAAAAGTGGAAAAACAGAAAAGTTGAGGGAAGTTTGGAAATAAAAAGTAAAGGATACTTGAGCAAAAGGCTTTAATACTGACGTTGAAACAATATAAAATGTAAGGATAAAGTCCAAACTTTATGAACTAACGTAAAAAATGAATACATTATTTTGATAGTAATATTTTATCACAACCACGAAATATAATAATGATTACTCACATTATAAACTGATTTCTTTTTTGATATTTTTAGTTTTCCCCCTAAATTTTAACACATTCATCAATTTAATTCTTCATATAACAGGGAAAAGTATAATTTCAACAATTTTCATATCCTCATATCCTTTTAAATTACGTATATGAAAAGAATAATTCTCACTCTCATAAATACATCCCAATTCCCATAAATTACATATATGGCCAAATACGTTATTATATATAATTATCTTCCCTTTTCTAAAATCCTCCCAACATGTATGTATACATGTTAAGAATTACAATTTTTTCCTCAATTTTCAGACTTTAACTTCATAATTTTCATAATTAGTTCCCAATTTCAATTACTTTACTTTTAAGATAAGAATACTCATAAATGATCAAATGCATATGTAGTTTGATTAATTATTATGTTTAAATAAATTTAACTTATATGAGTATTTGATTTAAACATAATTTAAAAACTTTCAATAACAAACTCAACATCATAGACGTCGACAACTCAATAATAACGTCTATTATATATGTCTAAATGACAACTTAATCTTCATATTAATTGATGTATAATCTTAAATTTTGAAAAATAATTTAAAGAATAAGTTAATAATAAATGTTTTTCTTAATGAATTTTAGTTATATCCACAGATAATATTAAAACAATTATACACGGATGATATCAATCTCGCCTTTTCTTGATTTCATTTTCATTGACTGAAACATTAAGTATATATGATTGATCGAAGTTTTTGACTGTACGGTTTTTGGAGACTTGTACTACTGAACTAATTGTCTTGAAAGTAAAATTTCTGTACACTGATATTGCAAAAAAAAAAAAAAAAGGAAAAAATGTACTATCAAGAGACCTGAAACATAATACATGAGTACACTTGCCCATGAACTGGCATGCTACAACAAGTTAAACTAGGCTAATAACGTAACAAAAGAATTAGTATCAATGTTGTATTAGTTAAATCTGTAGAATTCCACTTGATTTATTATCGCAGTGGGCAGAAGCAAAATGGTTTATTTGTGGCAGAGGAGTAGTTGAAGAATGGGATAGTAAGTTCAGGGGTGCTCATCAACCTTTACTTCCTCATGGCTCATGGAACAACTAAAGATTCTTCATCAATAGATGACTTAGCCAACACTGTGTTAAAGAATGACAAAAGTCCACATCGGTGATTAATGAGATGAGTGGACTCCTTATAAGGCTTGGACATCCCTTTGAGCTAGCTTTTGGGGTGTGAGTTAGGCGTAAGACCTAATTTCACATATTGAAGGCATTATTTCTTCCATTGCTCAAATTCTTTGCCTTTTGGATGACCTCGAAAAAGATGGTAATGGTTTCCAATTTGAAAAGAGTGTTTTTTCTTCTTTTCACGCACCCCACTCCAAAGAGATCAACAATGGTTCTTCACTTACCTCCATTTAATTTGAATTGGATTTATGTCACTTGTAGCCTATATTGTACAAGTTAGATTGGGCAAAAATGTGTAGGATTATTTAAGTTTTGGCGCTTTACTACACAACAACATACCCTATGTAATCCCACAAGTGGGGTAGGAAGAGCGTAAGGTATGTACAGATCTTGCATCTACTTTTACGGGATAGAGAAGTTGTTTCCAGTACACTTAATATCTGCTCCTGTTATATTATACAGAGTGGCCAAAAATGTGAGAATAGTGGAGATGAGGATACTTAGATGGAGCATGGATGTGCAGGTATACTAGGAGAGATAATTAGGAATGAAGTTATACAACACAAGGTAGGAATGGCCTCCGTGGAAGACAAGATGAAGAATGTGAGGCTGAGGTGGTCAGCATGTGAAGAGGACGTGCACAGATGTGTCAATATGTAGGTGTAAGTCATAGGCTGTAGCAGAAACTAGGAGAGGTAGAGGCAGGCCAAAGAATAATTGAGGACACGACCCTAGATATAGGAAGATGTGAAAGTGGTGAATTATGGTAGAAGTAGTAGATAGCCGAGTATTGTCGCCCTTTTGATGGGAGAGGCAAGGGGCTAGGTCTAGCCCATCTTCTCACAGCTTTATTAATAGTAGTATTTAGTAATCCTGTATTTTCTTATCCTTCAAGGTGTTAAGGTGTTACTATGTGTTAATTCATTTGTTTTATATCTTGATATTTTGTTTTCATATTTTTCGTGCAACCATACTTCAAATATCTTCTCTTTGGAACAGAGGGACTACAAGAAAAGCCTCTCAACCTCGCAAAGGTAGAATATACACATATACAAGGGAAATCTTTTGTCAAGGGATGTCCCTTCTTTTTTGTTGATGAAGGGGGTGTCCTTTCTAATGGTTGTCTCTGCTAGTACTGATTAAGCGGAGGTGTCTCACCAACTGAGTTGGTGATGGGTTAACACTTAACCATCATCCAACTTTTGTTCTAATAAGTGGTTCTAAATTTTGGTAGGATGAGCATCAAGATGGGAACGATGGATCATAAGTCGAGTACTTGATGAAAGAAGAATAGGGCTTAACTAATGAAGATGCAAGTCAACATGTTCTCGATAATCATTGCCTTCCTGTCCTAGAAGAGCATATCAAGTCAAAATTTGCTACACGGATGGAGAATCACGATTGAGCACATCATTGAATTCTATGGCTCCATGGAAAATCTTACCTATAGTAATACCTATTTCCCTCAAGCATAACACGAATAATTGACCCTATCATTTGGTTCTCACTTAAGTTAGTTTATTCACATCAATAATGCTTAGCATATGAACTCTTCTCCATTCTATTTAGTAATAAATCTATTTTTTCAGTTAGTTTTAAAAAAGTAGTAGATACAATAGAATTCTCATATATGTTTGTCACGACCCAATATACCTGGGGCTAAGCTTACCCCGTCTCCCAAATCTCATCACACCCTTCATGGGCGACACACGGAGAAATACCCGATCACCAACACAGAATCTCAAAGGTCGACGCCTCCGATTTGCATAACTCTGGTGCCTACTCTGAGCTGTCCTGAGTCTATCCTGAATCACTCTCACCTGCTCCAAAGCCTCCTGAATCAAATCTGTACCTCGCGGCCTAGGCTCTGTAGACTCGAACCAGCCCACTGGAGTGCGACAACGCCTACCATACAAGGCCTCAAACGGGGCCATCTGAATGCTAGAATGGTAGCTGTTGTTATATGCAAATTCCGCCAAAGGCAAGAACTGGTCCCATTGACCACCAAACTCCAAAACACAAGCCCGTAGCATGTCCTCAAGGACCTGAATAGTACGCTCTGACTGACCATCAGTCTGCGGGTGGAAAGCTGTGCTCAGGTCAACCCGGGTGCCCAACTCATCCTGAAAGGTCCTCCAAAAGCTAGAGGTGAACTGAGAACCCCGATCTGATATAATAGAAACTGGCACCCCATGAAGTCGAACCACCTCCCGAATGTAGATACGAGCCAACCTCTCGGCACTAAATGAAGATTGAACGGGAAGGAAATGTGCTGACTTAGTCAATCGATCAACGATGACCCAAATACTATCAAATCCTCTAGAAGTCCTCGGTAGACCAGCCACAAAATCCATAGTAATGCGATCCCACTTCCACTCCGGAATGGGTAATCCCTGAAATTCCCCACCAGGCCTCAAATGCTCAGCCTTTACCTGTTGGCAGCACAAGCAACGAGAAACAAAGTCAGCAATATCTCGTCTCATGCCACTCCACCAGTAATGTTGTCTCAAATCACGATACATCTTCGCTGTACCCGGATGGATAGAATATCTAGACTCATGAGCCTCCGAAAGTATCAACTGTATCAAATCTCCCACTCTCGGGACACAAATGCGACCAGCGAATCTCAACACTCCATCAGGATCTAAGGTAGCCTGATCACCATTACCCGCTAACACTCGATCTCTAAGGGACCCCAGGGCCTTATCCTCAAATTGACAACTACGGATCCTATCATACAAAGAAGACTGAACTCCCATATAAGCCAAGACGCGTCTAGAATCTGATATATCTAATCGAACCATGCTATTGGCTAAAAACTGAATGTCAAAAGCCAAGGGTCTTTCACCTGCAGATAAGAAGGCTAAACTACCCATACTCACCGCCTTTCGGCTCAAGGCGTCTGCTACCACGTTCGCCTTGCCCGGATGATAGAGAATGGAGAGATCATAATCCTTCAGGAGCTCAATCCAACGACGCTGCCTCGAATTAAGGTCCCTCTGGCTCATGATGTACTGAAGACTCTTGTGGTCAGTATAGATCTCACATCGAACTCCATACAAGTAGTGCCTCCAAATCTTAAGCGCGAAAACTACCGCTGCCAACTCCAAGTCATGGGTGGGGTAGTTGCGCTCATGTACCTTAAGCTGCCTCGACGCATACGCAATAACCCGGCCCTGCTGCATCAATACACAACCCACACCAACACCAGACGCATCACAATAAATCGTGAAACCCTCGCCCTCAATCGGAAGAGTCAATATAGGAGCGCTAGTAAGCAACTCCTTGAGCTTCAGGAAGCTCATCTCACACTCCTCCGACCACACAAAGGGAATATCCTGGCGAGTCAACCGAGTCAAAGGAGCTGCAATAGTAGAAAAGCCCTCAACAAAACGCCTGTAGTAACTCGCTAACCCGACAAAGCTACGAACCTCAGTAACAGAAGTGGGTCTGTCCCAATCACGAATAGCTTCAATCTTCGTCGGATCTACCCTAATACCCTCCTTGGACACCACGTGCCCCAAGAATGCTACAGATGCAAGCCAAAACTCGCACTTTGAGAACTTGGCATAAAGCTGCTGATCTCTCAAAGTCTGGAGCACTATCCTCAAATGCTGCTCATGCTCACTCCGGCTCCGCGAGTATACCAATATGTCATCAATGAAGATGATAACAAATGAATCAAGGTATGGCCTGAACACACGTGTCATCAAGTCCATAAAGGCGGCTGGGGCATTAGTCAACCCAAAAGACATCACAAGGAACTCATAATGGCCGTAACGAGTCCTAAATGCAGTCTTAGGGATGTCTGCTGCTCTAATCCTCAGCTGATGGTACCCGGACCTCAAATCAATCTTAGAAAATACGACGGCACCCTGAAGCTGATCAAACAAATCATCTATACGAGGCATAGGGTAACGGTTCTTCACCGTCACCTTGTTCAGCTGCCTGTAGTCAATGCACATCCTCAAAGTCCCATTCTTCTTTTTCACAAACAGAACAGGAGCACCCAAGGCGACACACTCGGACGAATGAACCCCTTTTCTAAGAGGTCCTTTAACTGAACACTGAGCTCTCTGAGCTCTGCAGGAGCCATCCGATAAGGCGGAATAGAAATAGGACGAGTGTCAGTCTCCAAATCTATAGCAAAATCAATGTCACGCTCTGGGGGTAGGCCAGGTAGATCTGTAGGGAACACATCTGCGTACTCTCTAACCACAGGAACTGAGTCAACTGAAGGGCCCTCCCTACTCACATCTCTGAGGTGGGCCAAATACGCTAAACACCCAGAAGCAACCAACCGCCTAGCTCGAATAAAAGAGATTATCCCCGTCGATGTGTGACTATAAGCAGCCTGCCACAATACCGGGGGAACACCAGGCATGGATAAGGTAACAGTCTTGGCATAGCAATCCAAGACCACATGATATGGGGATAACCAGTCCATGCCCAAAATCACATCAAAATCAATCATATCTAGCATAATAAGATCAGCTCTAGTATCATAACCCTGGATAGTCACTAAGCAAGATCGCAATACTTGATCCACTACTAAGAACTCACCTATCGGGGTCGAAACATGAATCGGCTCTGCCAAAGACTCGGACCTCGTACCCAATCGGGGAGCAAAATAAATAGATACATACGAGAATGTGGACCCTGGATCAAATAATACTGTAGCAGGCTGATGGCACAAGAAGAGCGTACCTGAGATGACATCGTCAGATGCCTCAGCCGCCGCCCTTGTCGGGGCAGCGTAGAAATGGCCTTGAGCACCTCTACCTGGTGCACCCGGTCTACCACCTGACCTGCCTCCCCGAGCTCCACCCCTGGTACCCTGTCGACTCTCTCGACTGTGCTGAATCTGACCACCTCCTCTAGCCGAAGGAGACACGGCTGAAACTGGTTTAGAAGTAGGTGGAGCTGGTACAATCGCCCCCCGACCTCGCCGGGGGCATTCTCTAGACCAATGGTCAAGAGCACCACACTCATAACACCCCGAAGTTGAACGCCCTGTAGTAACCCGATCGCGGCATGAAGGAACAGAATCTGATGCCCTCGAATTCTGGCCTGTACTAGGACTACTCTGCTGATATTGGCCTCCCTCAGAAACAGGTAATGCCGCCTGAACAGGCCGACTGGTCTGACCCTGCTGGAACCTCTGACGTGGCCTATCATATGAGTCCCTCCCCCTAGTCTGCGACTCGCTATAGCTGCCCTGGTAGCGTGCCCTCTTATCGCTGCCCCCTTGGGCCTCACGATGAATATGCTCCATGGATCGGGCATGATCGACCACATAAAGAAAAGAACGGCCAGCTGAAACCATATGCTCTGTGTCAACCCTCAAACGGTATCGCAACCCACGTACAAAACAACGAACTCTCTCTCCCTCTGTGGGCAGGATCATAGTAGCATGGCGAGACAACTCATGGAACCTCGCCTCATACTCTGAAACGGTCATAGTTCCCTGCTCCAATCTAGAGAACTGATCACGAAGCCTGTCTCTGACGCTCCGTGGCATGAACCGGGCCAAGAAAGCCTCTGAGAACTCACTCCAAGATATAGGAGGAGATCCAACTGGCCTAGACTCTCGATACGTGCGCCACCACTGCCTGGATGGACCACGGAACTGATGAGCGGTAAAGTCAGCTCCTCTCGACTCCAAAAGGCCTAATGACTGTAACTGCTCCTGGCAAGTGAGCTGGAACTCGTGAGCGTCCTCTCCAATCGCCCCTGAGAATATAGGCGGTGCCAACCTCTGAAATACCCCAAGCATCTTCTGATCCCGCAGTGGCATCTCTCTAACCTCTAAGTCTGGTGGGGCGGCCACATGAACTGGTGGCGGCTGATCTTGTAGCGCTGGTGCTAGTACTGCTGGTGCTGGTGCCTGTCGTATATCCCCAATAGCTGCTAATATCTGAGTCAAGAGGGAATGAAGATCAGGTGCTGCAACTGGTGCAGGTGGTGGCTGGGCTGGCCCCGGCCCCACTGGCTGTGGCGGTACATGCGCTGCATGAGGCTCCTCCTCCATATCCCAGGCCGGTGCTGCAGCCCTACCTCGACCTCGTGGTCGACGTCTACCCCAAGCTGAGGCTCCGGGTGCATCTCCCCCGAACGCACCGCCTCGCGTGCGAGCCATCCTGTAATAGAGTGAAACAACTGAGATTTTAAGAAACAAACAAGACACACGCGGCACGAATTTGAAACAAAATGGATATTTTCCTAAATATATCCTGTAGCCTCCTGAAGATAAGTTACGGACGTCTCCGCACCGATCCGCAGGACTCTACTAGACGTTAGCTCTATAAAAGTGAGACCGTTGAACCTAGGGCTCTGATACCAACTTGTCACGACCCAATTTCTCGAGCCATGAAGGCACCTACTATAACCCATCAGTAGGTAAGCCAAACCACAACCCAGAACCACACATAATGGGTGTGAGGGTAGAACCTAAACAAGACTAAGAAAAATTACTATAACAACATAAGCAAACCAAAACATAAATACAATAAAGGATCCCTCCCAGAACTTGGAAGTCACTAATACAGAGCTACCAACAAAACGAGTACAAGTCCCAACAGTGGACCACCGAAACTAGACTGTCTCGAAAAGTAAAAGACAAGTCTTTACATAAACAGATGGAGACTGAAATAGTACAAAACGCTGTGTGCTCACCCCTGTCTCCAGACCAGAAATTCTCCAAACTCGATCAACGCTGACTACTGGTGCTCGGACCTGCATCACGAAAATAGATGCAGAGTGTAGCATGAGTACCAAATAACAGGTACCCAGTAGGCATCATAGGCCGACTGAACTAGAAAAGTAAAGCACTATGAAAAGACGGAATCACAAAACTAGAGGTCAAGAACGGAACACTAGTGTATAAGTTTAAATAAAACCCGAACGGACCCCCATAAGTCCGACGAGTACACAAAATAACTAAAACTTAAGGAGAATAGAACTCGAGGCCAAAGAACACCGAACCAAAAAAAATAGAATCTGACGATACGGAGGTCGGGCCTTGAACCGGACGCTCACCAGAATTACACAAGTAGCCAATTGCAAAACATAAGTAACTGAGGCCGGACCTCTAACCGGATGCTCTACATACTTGAGGCCGGACCTCTAACCGGATGCTCTACATACTTGAGGCCGGACCTCTAACCGGATGCTCTACATAAGTATGTGGATGGTCGAGGCCGGACCTTAAATCCGGATACCCGACAAAGATGTCGATATAGCTGCTGAAAGAGTCTTTATCTATCCATAATCATATAAACCCATGGAACACCATCCCAGACTTAGCTAATCAATGTAAGACCTTAAAGTCGAATAGAAACTCAACTTTGAATCACGGAGCGGAATTCATTGTCATTGACGTAACTCAAGAAGCCGTAACATCGAAGAAATAAAAGTAACTATCGCTAGAGCAAGCTCATCGTCTAGCTAAATACCAAACTATCAGACTCAAGTCTGCTACATCAGTCTACAAGGATTTAAGCCGGCCGAGCGACGTCGGGGCTAAACTAAGTCCTACCGACTTTGAATCATGCATTTCTAAGGAAAACCCTAGTCAAACCTAAACTAAGGCCCAACATACTTCTGACAACCAGTATTCAAACATACAAATAATTCATATAGCAAAGAAGGTCAATATAAACATGCTCACAGTTACCCGATAATTCTCAGAAAAAGGCCGAAAATATAATTTTAACACCTATGCATGATCCAATAACTACCCAACCCAAATTCCAACTAATCAACATGCATTCACATGTTCGAGTTCAGTCTAAGAAGAGAAACCATAGCCTACCTGAACGCAGATCGCGCGCTCCAAAATTCACTCCCCAGATCTTTTACTTTCTAAAAGGCCTCGAAACGTTGATACACTATCAGAAATAGAGTCACAACGTTATTACAATCATTTAAACACTAAAATCGCAAGAAACGGAGACGGGTCAATTTCACGGTCAAAATGGAAAAAGTGGGATCCGCGTTGAGAAATCCCGAATTAACCCCAAATAAAAGTCCTAAATAACTCTCGAAACTTGTATAGCAGAATGGAGCACAATTCAGGACTCAAGACGGTCCCAACATTAACATGCAACAAAAAAAAACCCAAATCCTAAGCTAAAAATCAGCAACAATGGCAGCAGCTACTTACCAGATTTTACCAAAAATGAAGCTCCAACAGCCAAAACCAATCACACCACGACGATCCTCACGAAAAACCCCACAATATAGGCTCTTGAATCACTTGATTCGGACCTAAAATGGCCAAGAAATCACCTTCTGAAATTTCCCAAAACTTGTGCACGAGTGTACCTTATGGGCTTATGGTGGGTCCAGTTAGGTATATTGGGCCTTTTGAGATACTTCGGACAGTTGGGGAGGTTGCTTATGAGTTGGCCCTACCTCCAGCATTTTCAGCCATCCATCCAGTTTTCCATGTCTCGATGCTACGCCGATATATTCCTGATGAGTCCCATGTGCTCCAGTATGATGCAATTGAGTTGGATGATCAATTGACATTTGTAGAAGAGCCAGTTGCCATCCTAGCCAGAGATGTGAGGAAATTGCGCTCGAGAGCCATTCCTATTGTTAAGGTCCGTTGGAGGCATCGTTCAGTCGAGGAGGCTACCTGGGAGACCGAGCAGGAGATGCGAGAGCAGTATCCCGGCTTGTTTGAGCCTTCAGGTACTTCTTGACCCTTACTTTCGCGGACGAAAGTTCTTTTTAGTAGTGGATATTGTAATGACCCTTATTGTCATTTTTAGTGTTTTATCTTCTGTACATCGTTTAGAGCGTTCCTACAGCGATTCTAAGTCATTTATGACTTGCTGGGACTGACAGATCGGTCACCTGGTCATTCGTTTTGTTATTGTGTGAGCTTTAGTATTTTTGAAGCTTATGAACCTTGAACGATCATTTTCGATCAAAAGTTCAAGAAGATGACATCAGAATCCGATTCTGACGATTCCATCAGTTCCGGAAGGGTCATTTTAGTCTAGTAGCATTGTCGACATGACTTCCAAAGTTTTCAGTGTGAGTTGGTGGGATTAGGCGTTTTAACTTTAAGTTTAAAGGCTAAGTTTGACTTTAGTCAACATTCTAAGTAAACGCGCTCGGATGAGAATTCCGTCAGCGCGGTTAGCTCCGGAATGTCGAGTTTGGTCTAGTTTGACCCTTCTTTCGGGTTTTGAGGTTTTTGATATTTTTCCGAGCCCTTTTGTGGTTTTTGACTTAAAATGGCCAATGGAAGTGGGACCCACATTTTATCGAGATGACCTCTGATGAAAATTTCGACTGCGCCTTTGAGTCCGGAATGTCGACTTTGATAGGGTAGCATATCTATTTTATTTTTATCAGGTTCCGAACGGATTCCGAGCACCCGTCGGAGACTTTAAAGAAAGTAGGCAAAGCTGAATCTGGTGCAGCCCTTTTAAAAACCCAACTTTCAGCTTTGTGTCTTACTTTGAAATCTTGATATCTTGAGCTATACAACTCCAAATTGGGCGATTCAAAAGGCTAAGTTGTGAGATTTTTCGAGGGCAACGCATTGGTGAGCTTGGAATCTGATTTGGGGACACGATTTGAGGTAATTTTGGGTTTTAAATGCTGTCATAGCTCATTTTCGAGCACAAGTTTTGGGAAATTTCAGAAGGTGATTTCTTGGCCATTTTAGGTCCGAATCAAGTGATTCAAGAGCCTATATTGTGGGGTTTTTCGTGAGGATCGTCGTGGTGTGATTGGTTTTGGCTGTTGGAGCTTCATTTTTGGTAAAATCTGGTAAGTAGCTGCTGCCATTGTTGCTGATTTTTAGCTTAGGATTTGGGTTTTTTTTTGTTGCATGTTAATGTTGGGACCGTCTTGAGTCCTGAATTGTGCTCCATTCTGCTATACAAGTTTCGAGAGTTATTTAGGACTTTTATTTGGGGTTAATTCGGGATTTCTCAACGCGGATCCCACTTTTTCCATTTTGACCGTGAAATTGACCCGTCTCCGTTTCTTGCGATTTTAGTGTTTAAATGATTGTAATAACGTTGTGACTCTATTTCTGATAGTGTATCAACGTTTCGAGGCCTTTTAGAAAGTAAAAGATCTGGGGAGTGAATTTTGGAGCGCGCGTGATCTGCGTTCAGGTAGGCTATGGTTTCTCTTCTTAGACTGAACTCGAACATGTGAATGCATGTTGATTAGTTGGAATTTGGGTTGGGTAGTTATTGGATCATGCATAGGTGTTAAAATTATATTTTCGGCCTTTTTCTGAGAATTATCGGGTAACTGTGAGCATGTTTATATTGACCTTCTTTGCTATATGAATTATTTGTATGTTTGAATACTGGTTGTCAGAAGTATGTTGGGCCTTAGTTTAGGTTTGACTAGGGTTTTCCTTAGAAATGCATGATTCAAAGTCGGTAGGACTTAGTTTAGCCCCGACGTCGCTCGGCCGGCTTAAATCCTTGTAGACTGATGTAGCAGACTTGAGTCTGATAGTTTGGTATTTAGCTAGACGATGAGCTTGCTCTAGCGATAGTTACTTTTATTTCTTCGATGTTACGGCTTCTTGAGTTACGTCAATGACAATGAATTCCGCTCCGTGATTCAAAGTTGAGTTTCTATTCGACTTTAAGGTCTTACATTGATTAGCTAAGTCTGGGATGGTGTTCCATGGGTTTATATGATTATGGATAGATAAAGACTCTTTCAGCAGCTATATCGACATCTTTGTCGGGTATCCGGATTTAAGGTCCGGCCTCGACCATCCACATACTTATGTAGAGCATCCGGTTAGAGGTCCGGCCTCAAGTATGTAGAGCATCCGGTTAGAGGTCCGGCCTCAAGTATGTAGAGCATCCGGTTAGAGGTCCGGCCTCAGTTACTTATGTTTTGCAATTGGCTACTTGTGTAATTCTGGTGAGCGTCCGGTTCAAGGCCCGACCTCCGTATCGTCAGATTCTATTTTTTTTGGTTCGGTGTTCTTTGGCCTCGAGTTCTATTCTCCTTAAGTTTTAGTTATTTTGTGTACTCGTCGGACTTATGGGGGTCCGTTCGGGTTTTATTTAAACTTATACACTAGTGTTCCGTTCTTGACCTCTAGTTTTGTGATTCCGTCTTTTCATAGTGCTTTACTTTTCTAGTTCAGTCGGCCTATGATGCCTACTGGGTACCTGTTATTTGGTACTCATGCTACACTCTGCATCTATTTTCGTGATGCAGGTCCGAGCACCAGTAGTCAGCGTTGATCGAGTTTGGAGAATTTCTGGTCTGGAGACAGGGGTGAGCACACAGCGTTTTGTACTATTTCAGTCTCCATCTGTTTATGTAAAGACTTGTCTTTTACTTTTCGAGACAGTCTAGTTTCGGTGGTCCACTGTTGGGACTTGTACTCGTTTTGTTGGTAGCTCTGTATTAGTGACTTCCAAGTTCTGGGAGGGATCCTTTATTGTATTTATGTTTTGGTTTGCTTATGTTGTTATAGTAATTTTTCTTAGTCTTGTTTAGGTTCTACCCTCACACCCATTATGTGTGGTTCTGGGTTGTGGTTTGGCTTACCTACTGATGGGTTATAGTAGGTGCCTTCATGGCTCGAGAAATTGGGTCGTGACAATGTTCATGCTGAAAATGTGAATTGATGCAGAGCAATACACAGATTTTTTTTCATGACAAATGATAAAGTATTACTCCTGCCATTTCATTTTTAAGATATTAATTAAGGAATAAAAAAGGGTGATATAAAGGATCATTTTTATGAGGTCCTTCTGCACCACTGGCAAGTTATAAAAAAGAATAAGGGAACACAAAAAAGATCATAAGTTTATTTACGTTAATGATGACAATGTAAGATCTACAATGAGATTTGAGTTGACCATTTTTGGAACAATGTGACATGATGCAGCAAAAGCCTTGCTTATTTTTTTTGCTTAATATGAGTTTTGACAAAGTATAATTAACTGGTGATTATTGCAATCCGCAGCAAGCAATTTTATGCGATGCACATTAACTAGAGGACGCAAAGAGGTCTACCTCTGGAAATTGCTAGATATTTTGAAGAATGAATCTGAAGTCTAGAATGAGATTCTTTAAATAGCCTAATTTCATTAGACTACAAAATTCATTATGATATACTAGTAATTCGGTAGCTAATATGTAAAAAGGAACTAAATTTCTCTTAAGCAACATATTCATTAGGATTCCTCAAGCCTTTTATTCTTCAATCTTGAAGGGTAATTCATAAAACTCCCCAACAAATCCTAAAAACATAGTTCAGCAGAAACGGTAGTGCAAGTAAACTACCGCAAAAAATGTGTAACTATTAAAGAAGAAGGCAGCGAAAGTTTATACCGCGATCGGGGTCGTCGGGGTCGGGAGTGGTATAGCTTACATGATTTGGCCAAGTTCACCAGCTCCTGCGCATCTTCAAGCTTGGAATGCTCAGCCAAGACATTGACTACCCTCTGCATTGTTGCATTATGAATAGCAACTTTTGAAGCAATAGCTTTCTTACACAATTCAAGCGCAAAATCAAGATTATCCTTGTCACAAGCAAAAGAAATGAGCTTCTCAAATGTTGCATTATCCGGATAACATCCATTTTCCACCATTTTCACATACCATCTTTCTGCCTCCTCCCAGTTCCTATCATCCACATACATTTTGATCATAATGTTATAACTGAAAGCTTTTGGGATGATGTCTTTCTTCCCCATCTCCTCAAACAGTTCAATCGCCTCGTTAACCTGGTTATTCGCAACCAATCCTTGTAATCTAATGGTGTAACTCCCCAAGTCAGCATCAACATTCTTCTTTTGCATCAATACCCACAAATCTTCTGCTTCAGAAAACCTTTTACTTTTATAATACGCGTTTGAAAGCGTATTGAAAGTCACTAAATCAGGTATGATTCCGTGTTTTTCCATCTCATCCATTACACTGGGAGCAGAATCCAAAGAACCAGCTTTCCATAATGCCTTAATCAAAGTATTATAGGACACTACATCAGGCTCTATGGATAGCTCCTCAGGTAATTCACGAAACAAATCGCTGATTATATCGTACTTCTCTGCCCTTGAGTAGGCCTCCAAAAGGGCATTGAAAGAAAAGACTGTTCGTTGACATTTTAAGTTTGGCATTTCGTCGAACAATTTACGGGCATGTTCATGCATTTTTACCGTACCATATAAAAGTATGAGACGGCAGACAAAGAACTCATTGCTAATTTCCGGGTATTGTTTTTGGTGTTCAAAAATGTCTTCGATAGCAGAAGAATTGAAGTCAAGGCGGCGTATAGCGGCTGTATAGTTGGCGCAACGGTTTCGGAATTCAGGAGATTCAGATGATTTTTTGAAGTTGTCAATAATGCTTTGAAGTTTATGTTTTTCAGAAAGTTTGGATGTGGGTTTGGTGGAAGTTGTTTGGGGCTGTTCGGTTTTCAGATTTACACTGACTTTGCGTTTCCCGGTGAAGAGTCCGTGAAGCCGGCGATAAACGGAAGAAGAAGAAGCCATGTGAAGCGGCGTTGAATTGGAGTTTCGTAACTGAGGTTAATCCATTTAGGAATATAGGCCTGCTCCTTTTGAAAGCCCGTTAAGAATTATCCAACATGCAATTTGAATGTTTTGAATTATATATTTTTTTGTTGTAGACATAAAATATTCACAACTTGTGAAAATTATAAATATTTGTGACTACGTGTTAGTATAAACTTTCGTACACATATAATTTGCAAATATTCACTAGTCACAATGATAATTAGCCAAGTATTTTTTTAAGGAAAAAAGTTTTTTCCAGAAAATTTAGCTAGAATTATAAAATAACAAATTCATTTAGCATTTAGCTTTTGTTAATATATTTATTAGGTATGATATGTCTAATTTTTTCGTGTTGAGTATGAATTTTTATTTTTTTTTACAAAAATGTTAATTTTATGTGGCAGATTTTACATTTAAAACAATCGAAAACTCAATTTGGAATTTGAAATCATGATTTTTTAATTGAAGTTAATTTTTACAAATTTCATAAATAAACGTAGATTTAAAATTTAAACATGACAATTGATATCCAAAAATTTATATAACTAGACTATGTAAACACTACATGTAAGTCTCTCTTTTCCCTTCTTATATTGCTCCATCGACTCTCTACGAGATGAAATGACTTCTATTATTACTAGATAATCGAAGGCCCGTATACGGGCCCAATATAATTACTTTAAAATTTAATATCAATTTTTCATAGAGAAAATTTTAATGTTTACTTTTATTTTTTATTATTTTTAAATAATAAATTTTTTAACAAAAATATTAAATCAAATTTGATCAACATTCTTTTCCCCAATCAAACTTTTTGCGTAAATAAAGTAATATAATAATGTAGATTGATTCAAAAACAAATTTCAGGCTTGGTAATACTCATGATTTAAAATTTAAGTTTTCTTTTTACTATTGCATACTAATATAAATTTAAAGATTTTAAAATAATTTATTTTTATATTAAATTGTTATATGTAATTTTCTTACATATTTTTACTTTAATTTATTTTTTCACAAGTAAAAATTAGAATTAAAAAGTGCATCTCATTATTACATGAAGCTCAACGTGGAATACATCTTAAATAATAACAGAAAAATGATTAGTAATTAATATAACACACTATTTTCTTTATATTATGTTTCTCAGGTAGAATGATATATAGCGTTAATATTTTTCTTTTCTAAATTCATATCAAAATTATATTTTCTTCGTCTTAATTAATTTTTCTTATTTTTTTAAGAAAAACTTTATATATTTATAAATTATGTAAAATATGTAATTATAATAATTAGAAATTTCTAATAGTTACATGACATATAAAAAATTAGGTCGACTCTCAAAATTTTATTAATGACACGTAAACGAAGACATGCAAAATAACATATATTTTATTCTAGGGTAAATAAAATAGTGTATGGAATGAATATTGATTTTTAAAACTAAGGCACTGTCCATTAATCTTTTCCTTTTAACTCATTATTTTGATGTATTTAATTAGTTTCAATTAATTGTATACGAAATAAAAATTACACTGAATAATCAATTAACTAATGAAATTTTAATGAGTATATTTGTATTTGTAAGTAAAATTTCAATAAGTGTCACATAAATAGGATAAATGAAGTAACATACATTATTTGCAATTGAAGTAAATAATAATGTAAGTTATAATAATTAACAAATTTAAAAATTCAAACATATATAATACAATAATTAACAACTTTTAATATTTGAAACAATTAAAAATTGATCAACTCTCCAAATTTTATTTGTATCATATATGACATAAATAATATTGTGAATCGTAATAATTAACAATTTATGTTTTGGCTAATGCAGAATGTTGTGTGTAGTGTGTATATTTAGATATATGATAATAACCTTTTATATGAAATTAGTTGTTTTTCATAACTATGATGAATATAATTTTTTTGTGAATCTAAGAAGGAATAACAAAATACAACAATTGAGTAGATTGAATGTTACAGTACTTTAAGAAAAAGAAAAAAAAGTATTTTAATTTTTTAATGTTATTAACTTATTAGTATATTAAAAAAAATGTAAGAAAACTACTGTGATAACTTTGAAGCCAATAATGGGCCCTACTTTTATAGAAGTTTGTGTGTTTTGTTTTACTCTTCCAATGTGTGGATAGCTACGTGGCCATAAGAATATGTTAGAATTTGGGTGGTTTTTCTGGAATTTCAGTACTTCTATGCACGAAGTACAATTGCTATTAAGCTGTAAGTTTTGTTTATTTATGAATTTGCCCCTGGTCGTCCTCCTCTTTCACTCTTATATATTCACTCTTCTATATATATAAAATAACAATCATCCCATTAAGAATTTAAAAAGGAAAAGTAAAACCTAGATAATGGTCATTAGAAATTAAAACACTTCGTAAAACACACTATTTAGGTGATTTTTTTTTTTTATAACAGTGATATCTAGACTAATTAATACACACCTTAATTAATTCTAATTAATTCTACCAAGGGCTTGATATCTCAAAATTTTGTGCACACCAACAATCCAAATACCTTTTCCCTTCTAAAACTACCTTGGGGTGTAACAATAAAATCCTTGCAAGTACTTCTCACATAGCATTCTCAAGTGAGACTGTAGATTATGCAAAATTTTGCAAACATTATTAATTTTTAGATACATAAATGTAAGGATACCAACATCTAATTTATACAAGTGCAGCATCAGCATCCTTCCAAAATTTTCAGATCTTCCAATTTGATTGAATTCTAACAGTCAAAATGAAACATACTTTAACCTAAATGCAACAAGCTAAGCTTTTTGTATAGAGTATCCGCAGCATTCCTTAAACCCTTCATCACTTCACCTAGCTCAAGTAAACAATCAAATCACGTAGCTGAAAGAACTAGTTATGCAAAGGCAAGGAAAGTTCATACCGAGAGCTCTTATAAGACTGAGCCAACTTAACCAGTTCTCTCGCAGTTTCAATCTTAGAATGCTCAACCAAACAATTGACAACCCTCTGCATTATTGTATTATGAATAGCTTTACGTGACTTCATTGCTTCCTTGCACAAATCCAGAGCAAAATCGCTTTTTTTGGCGCTACAAGCAAAATTAATAAGTATGGTTAATGTTGAAACATCCGGAAGACATCCGTTTTGCGTCATCTTCTCATACCAAATGTTGACCTCCTCCAGATTCCCCTTATGTAACATACATTTTTATTCATAGCACTGTAACTGAAATTATCCGGTTTGAAACCCTTGTTAACAATCTCATCGAAGAACTGAATCGCCTTTGAAACCTCGTCAGCTTTAACCAAACTAATTAATTTAATATTGTAACTGCAAAGATCGGGGATAATATTTCTCTTTTCCATCATAGCCCACAAACTTTCAGCTTCAGAAAACCTTTTTCTTTCATAAAATGCGGCTCATAACGTGTTACAAGTGACAATATTCGGCTTAATTCCATGATTTTCAATCTCATTCATCAAATACACAGCAGAATCCAACAAACCAGCCCTGCACAGTGCCTTAATCGCAGTGGTATACGACACCAGATCAGGCTCAATTGACAATTTCGGGGAGCAATTCGCGAAACAAGCCGCCAATTTCATCATATTTCTCTGATTTTAAGATATGCTTCCAGTAGGGCATTGAAGGAAAAGACAGTACACGGACAACTTAGTTGAGGCATTTCGTCAAACAGCTTACGAGCAGGATGATCCATTTTCGCTCTGCCATAAAGAAGAATAAGACGGGCAACAAAGGCTTCGTTACGAATATCAGGATACCTTTTTTGATGTTCTATGATATCTATAATGCCGGATTTGCGTTTGGCTTCGGTAAGTTGGTGAATGGTGATTTCATAATGGAAGCGATTCAGTCGGAATTTGGGGCATTCCGATGATTTTTTGAAAGAGTCTACAATTGCTTGGGCTCGATCGGTGGGTCTTGAACAAGTAATGATCTGATTTATTGCTCTTTCATTTCCGGCAAAGATGCCTTTCACACGGCGGAGAGATGAAGAAGTACACATTTGATTGCTTATTTTGATTTTTGGCGCTGAGCAAGACGTTCGAAATGGGAGAAATAGAAAAAAAATATTCAATTATACCCCTAACGTTTATTATTTGGTTTATATATGGCATTTGTTAACTTACCGCATAATAGCTGAAAGAATCTGATTATTTTGGTACAATAAATTACAACAATAAAACAAAGAGCCTTATTCAACGATGTTATGTTACGAAGGACTTATATGATACTTCCTGAAAAGTAAAAGGCTCTTATGGCCTTTTCCCATACCAGAATTATAAGTTGTTGCTTCATATTTTTGGACTTGTATTTAATTTCTCTTTTTTATATAAATAAACGATAAAATTACATTCACATCATCTACACTAGGTATATTGTTGTACCATATTTTGGTTTTTGAGTGGTTAAAGTACAAAATACATACATGGAATACCATAAACTCTTTCTAGTGATTTACAAAATGAAATTGTACTTTAAAAGAAATTATTCATGTCAGGTGTAAAAAAAAAAAGTGAAAGGAGAATAAAATTTCTACTTAAAGCAGCTCTGGTCACTCATTTGTACTTTACAATGCCAGTAATACTAGTAACAACCACAAAGTAGTCACAAACATAACTAACAAGAACATTACCCCACTTCTATTCTTCTTTCTGTTTAATTCCTTTTTTTTGGGGTGGTTGTTACTTTTTAACCCTGTAGTCTTTTACTAGTCCTCATAACGGAGGTGGGTTTTATTAAGTTGACAACTAGGCGTAAATAATCAAACTACGAGGATACATAACCGATTCCGACTATTTTGGGATTGAGGCATAGTTGGTTGGCGATGTCTATATCATCCTTCCCATTCAACCATTGTTATGTTATATGCATACTAGTTAGTATGTAAACATAAAAAAGTACTTGTTCGACTTAGTCCCAAATAAGTTAAACTCGGGGTATATGAATATTTACTGACCATATTCCCTGTTTGAATTCATCTCTTTCGGGATAACAATAATAGTGAAAAGTGTAATTAGACCAAAACTGAAAAGGGTTGTAGTGTCTGAACCTACAAAAAAAACTCTACACTCTCTCTCTCTTTCTCATGCCAAAAATGAGTCCTTCCAAGACACCCCAAGTACATTGTGATCAATTAGGAAATGCCCAACAAACTACAACAAGAAGATTCCCACAACCAAGAAATGTTTCTGTTGTGAGGAGCACCTATATAAACCTATTCTCTGCCTACAAAAAAAAAAAAACCAGTGCAGTACTGCCTCTTCTTTTAGCTGCACTCAACATATTAATCATTAGCACCAATACTCTCCATCTATAGATTTCCTTTCTAATTTAGGAATTCATTTTAACATATTATAACAATATTCTCTTTTAAATGGTAGTGATTAGGTGTGCTAAAATGGAATTCCCCAATACCCCATTTGATAATTCACACAACTCTGAAGAAAGGGAAGTAGGAAGAAGAACAGATAAAAGGAAGCAAATTGATGGTGAAGTTAAAGAATACAAATCCAAGAACCTTAAGGCCGAGAGAAATAGGCGTCAAAAACTTAGCGAAAGGCTTCTTCAATTACGCTCATTGGTCCCAAACATAACAAATGCAATGAATCAAAAACCTTTCATTCTTTACATAGTTTCATAAAGAATGAATTTTTATAAAAAAATTCTAAAAAAGTTTAAATTCTTGTCTGATTTCAGATGACAAAAGAAACCATAATCACTGACGCCATCACTTACATTAGGGAGCTACAAATGAATGTGGACAACCTAAGTGAGCAGCTTCTTGAAATGGAAGCAACTCAGGGGGAGGAACTGGAGACAAAAAATGAAGAGATTATCGATACTGCAGACGAGATGGGTAAATGGGGCATAGAGGTAGGTAACTTTATGTATAAAACCAAAAGTTTCAATCTTTGATATTCTTGAATTATAAGGACAGTAAAACAACCTTTATCTTTCTTTTCTAAAACAGCCTGAAGTTCAAGTGGCTCACATTGGCCCAACTAAGCTTTGGATAAAAATAGTCTGCCAAAAGAAAAGAGGTGGATTAACTAAACTGATGGAGGCAATGAATGCTCTTGGATTTGATATAAATGACACCAGTGCCACTGCCTCTAAAGGAGCTATTCTTATTACTTCATCTGTCGAGGTAGGAGAAACATATGTTAAAAAAGTAATCTTTTTAGTAGCGAAAAAAAAAAACTATTGCCCGAAAATATCAAGATTTGTAAAAGTACAAAAAGGAGATCTTGCTTAGCATCTTGTACTGTGTGTGCTGCAATTATTAGCAACATAAACAATTTATAAATCTTTCTATGCATTTCAGGTGGTTAGAGGTGGACTAACTGAAGCTAATCGAATCAGAGAGATCTTACTGGAGATCATCCACGGAATCTACTAGAACCAGCATGAAAATCCCCTAAATCCTAAAGCTTTAGTCTCATTGGGAGAAATGCCAGAGTATCTCTAATTTTAGTTATGGTGTCAAAAAAAGGATTCAATCATGTTTTCAAAATATTGTATCCAATTCTATAGCATTTCATATGCAGTCAAGTTTGGCTTAATTCAACTGAGGCAAACTTTGAAATAGAATGTACTACTTTTTAACTTGGATTTTCCATGGTGGGATCCAGGCTCCAAACTTTTTGGCTTCTCTATATGAAACAATGAATAAATAACATTTTTGGTCCCATATCCAGCTGAAGAAACAGCTAAATAATAAAAGCCAGCACATCAAGTGTCCTTTCTGTTTGAATAAGATATTAAACAAACACCAATATTAGACGTGTGAAGAGTGAAATTTATTTCTACCTATAATACAGCAGGACATTTGTTTCACTGTCTTTAACTTCTTGTTTTCTTCTCTGTTCTTTGACCAACGTCGTCCTCAATGAAGAGTCGATAATGAACCTGCCTTAAGCATCACCTTCCCTTGTTAAAATTTTTTCTAACAGGATCCAAATAATAAAAGACTACTTGGAAAACCAAAATCAGACGTCAAATCGTCAAAATTTAAGACCATGGAAAGTGTACCTACCCTTCTTATAATATTAACACGAAAAAGACTCTCACAAGTCTATATTAATAGGACTAAAACATGCACATAATTGTAGCAATATTCATATTTTCTATGGCTAGGCTTAGTTTTCTCCACATTTGCCTAGTTATTATAGCTCAGGTTAGCTTGCTAATGCAAAATGCTAACGCGCTTAGAAAACTAGACACCTTCACAGTAGTCCCAAGTCCTGCGCCGTTTGAAGGAGGAATGGACAGAGGAAGAAGTGATCAAGCTCCAGCAATCACACATATAAGGACTCATCATTCTTTCAACAAGTCCATGGCTGGTGGAGACTTGATCCTTGGCGGCTTCGCCACTGCTCTAATTGCTTCCATTTTTTGTTACATTCGAGTCACAGGACGAAGAAACCAACATAGTCTGGGCTGAGGCACAGCATTTTTAATTTTGTACTACTTTTAGTTTCCAAATCAAATATATACACAGGGTTCATGATTTTGCTCATTTTAGATGGCCGGATAATGAAATTATATATGTTCTAGCTAGTAGAATTTAAATCTCATTCGAAATTCCTTCATGTCCACTCTAATTTACTGAGTTCAAAATCTATTATTTGTACTTATACAAATATATATACAAGTTTAAGCCAAAGTAATTAAATTCAAATGAACTCGTACCACATCCGCCCCTACTAAAGCCAAGCGACAAAAAAGTCCTAAATCATCAGAAAAGAATTCAAAACTTCAACAATAGAAATTGTGTATATTGTAAATAGAGGACAAAAAATAGGAAGCTGAAAAGAGATGCACACCATTCTAACCACTTACATTATTAACAATCAAGAGCATAAATAAATCTGATTTAAAGGTGGATCTTTTGTCTTTTTTCTTCAAGAAGCTTAATATTAATCTATTATGATAATTACTTATTAGTACAATCTTCTTTAACAAATTTCCTATTCAATCAAAATTGATTATCTGACCAAACTTGTGGACCCCAAGGCAAGTTGCTGGAAAGTCTCAAATTGATATTAACACATGGATTACAGACCCACCCTGGTCTTTTCAAGCTTAAACATCACAAATTTGTGTCTCCCACATAATAGTAATAATAATAATTTATATAATAAGTTCATGCAATTACAGCAAGGCAAAAATAAAACTTCATCATGCATATTGCTGCAAAAATGGATACAAATTAAAATGGGTAGTACATATTTTAATATATTCCTTTTTTTCCTGTGTACAAAACATTAGTGTGACCTTATCCCAAGACTCACGGGTAATTCACTAAAAGGAATTTAGCAACGCAAAATAACCGTGACTTAGAATTACCACTTAATTAACATGTAATTCTATCTTTGACCATACCTTGCTTGGACCATGAATTTATTTAGTTTGACCATCCTACTCCATTTCCTGACATACATATGAAAGTCAAGAGTATTTGATTCGATTAAAGACGAATTCAAAATTTTGATTAAAAACGAATTCAAAATTTTAATTCAGTACAAGTAATATACTTATACCAATACTTTCTGTCCCAACAACAAAGATTATAATAGCTATATCTCATTCTCAAAAAGGTTGAAATTGACTGCGTTAATTTTTTACCTTCTCCATTTAAATGTGAATTTGATATAAACATGTTTTGTTTGAATTTTCTATAATACATCTATTTAATTCAAATATAATGCAATTGGCTAATTATGCGCGGTGTGCAATGGCAAGGAAGGAGATTCAATTGAATTTCTTTCGTTAAAAATCATAGTACTAGTAGGATAAAAGTAAAAATAAAATGTATATACATAAAGTTTTAAATTCGTTTTATTTAAATTTTTGACTCCGTCACTTGCTCTAAATCCGCCGTTGGTTCACATGGCACGTTATGTTGTTTTGTGAAGTAAATATAACTTGGAGAAATGACGTGAGAGTCATTCTTTGATTATTCGTGTTTATAGTGATGTGTTATTTATGAGTCAGATTAGACAAGGATTTAATAATGTTTGTGGCAGACAGAGCAGGTAATGAATTGAATAGGAAACATAATTTATTTTAGGACACACCATATTTCTCTGCTTTTGGTAATTAATCATCACTCAATGTACTAGTAGCTAGTAGTATATCAATTTTTCAAGAGGCAAGAATTATTTTTTTTGGTAAAAAAAAAAGAAAAGAAAGAAGAATTCAAAATTTTGCTCTTTCCAAAACTTTATACTGTTAGTTTCCACTTTATACAACCCTACAAGCACCTAAATGAGAATCTCATTGCAAATCTCTTTTGTTGAAGCTTCATGCCTTCATCAATCAAACCCAAAATCAAAGAACACAGCCAGCAAAATTGAATTTTTGTTTTCTTAATCAGATTTCACTGACTGAATTTTTTTTTTATATCTTTCAATCTGAAATCCAGACTCCTTCCTTCCTTCCTTTCTTCTCCATTAACACACCTGCATTTCCTATATAAATTCATCTTTTGTTAGATGCACCACACAAAAAATTTCAGATCCAATACAATTAGTAATAACACTCCGAAACGGTGTTTGTCTAGTCACGAAATTTAAAAAATAAAGATTTTTGAGACTTGTTGACCAATAGCAAATACACAGCATAAATAAGGCTAAATTATTCGTTGAAAACACTGACTCCGCCACATTTGTGAAAACAAATTAAAAGTGGAAAAAAACAGAGAATTGAGATAAGAATGGAATAAATAAATAAAAGGGAGTACCTTGAGGATTACAAATAGGTGGTTCTTCAAATAGAGAAAGGGACATTTGTTTATGAGCAAGACCAATATCAAACAAGATGAGACCAGAAGAAGGATCATAAACTATGATATCTTTAACTGGTAACCAAAGAAAAAGCTCTTCTTGAGAAAGACCTTCCACTCCAATTAAACCACCATAGCTAAGATTAGCTCTTACAACACTATCAAAAAACACCCTTGTTTCAAATTTTGCAACACATGGACTATCCAAGTAGACTTGTAAGTGTCCATTTTCATCAAGATCATAGGATTTTACAGCATTTTTTGGGAATAGACCAGCTGGGAGTCCCCTGCTTCTGAGAAGCTCATGGATTGAAGTTGAAGAAATAGTGAAAGAAAAGAGGAAAATTGATAGAAAAAGTGTATATATCTTAGCCATGGCTATTTGTGAAAATTTTGTTCAAAGAGTCTGATGAAAAAAGGGACGATTTTAACAAGGTTTATGGTGTGAGGAAGTGGGCCATTAAACTCAATTATTCTACTTAATTTCCTATTTTGCCCTTTTTAATTATTCAAGATTTTGTCCCTACATATTTTGTTAAACGATTTAAAACTCAAATCATTTACCAAAATATCTTCTTCGTCACAATGCTTTGCTCATTCATTAGTAGTGTAGTGAGTATCACAGCAAACGTTTTCTTCACCGCTAATTATTAGGATTTTGTTTTATGTAATATGATTTTCTCATCGAATTCGTTCACAGAAAAATACATAATAGAAAATCATTTTTCATTAAAATAGTAAATTAACTTTATTATTTTTTCGTATAAAAGCATTACTTTTATTTATTTTTTTCTTTTATAACTGATTCAATCAAGTCAGTACAAATAGTCATTAAATATTCTTTTAATGGTGTATGTAATCAAAATAAGAATATAGTGAATTTTATGGTGTTAAGCATCCGGTTCTATGGAATTGTAGTTTTATTAATCAATGCATTGCTAAATTGAAAATTTTGACTTCATTATTTTTATACGGTAATAAATCAAATAGCGTAAAATAAAAAAATTTCGCTCATTCAAGTAACCAAGTTAGGAGTTTCAATACTACAAATTTCCCTTTATCCAAAAAAAAAACAATTAGGATAACACTGTATTGAGTTTGTGTTAAACCATTATTTCAAATTGATATGTATATGTTCTTCCAAAAGAGTCGAAGTCATGTATTTGAGGGGGGAAATACGTACAAGTATGAATTAAGTAGTATATCATAATCTTGTGAGTTGCAGGCTATAGTCATTTTGGGTGAATAATAATACAAGTGGAGTTAGTATTTGGTTGAAAAGGGAAAAAATGAAAGTGAGATGGGGCCAAACCAATGTACATAATTAGGGTGAAGGGTATAAAAGGTAATATATATATATATTAGTATTATTATAAGAAGACAGAAGTATATGAGACACCAGACAGATAATTGGCTTAGGATTAAAGGGTGGTAATGGTTCATAGTGATATCCAATCATGGTAGAAAGAGAAGCAGACACAGCCCACAAATAGTAAGTTAGAAACTGCTATAGGTTCTTTTCATACAAAATCTCTTTTGACGGAAACTACGAGGTTTCACCTACTTTCAATCTAAAAATCTTTTATGCTTATTCAACTTCCGTTTCATAAATAATATATAAATATATCTTTTAATTTAGCTTCATATGATAATAACAAGTATATCTTCTAATTTAAAATATGTACAAATAGATATTTTAATTTATATAAAAGTAAACAAGTAAATATATCAATTTACGTATAGGATGACACATAAGAAACAAAATTATTATATAGAAAGTCAAATAGGGCAAGTGAATTTATTTGTTTAATTTTATACAAATTTAAGTGATTATTTATACATATTCAAAGTTAAAGATATTGATTTCAGCGGAAGCTAAAAGATATAATTAGGTAACTAAACTACTTCATATATCCTTATTCACGTTTCACGTCCTAAATCTATACAACAAAAATTATCGACAAAAAGATTTTATATTCAAATTGTTTTAACAATAGGATGGACTAAGCAATCTAAAGTGGATTGTTTATTAGACAAAATCAAATTACACTACCTCTTGAAATACTAAATTGAAAAGCAGAGGTTCATTTATTTCATTCGTAAAAGAAAAAAAAAGTTGGATAGAAAATACTTAATAGTTAAAAAAATCTTATAGAGTGTCAATTTCTTTGCCATCTGATGCAGTATTTACTTTTGAAGTTAAACTAATTTAGATTTATATCGAAAGTGAAGTTTGAATTTATATCGAAAGTTTTACTTTAATAAATAAAATACTCTCTATCAATATTAACTTCATTTCAAGATTTGAGCCCGACTTTTAATTAAAATGAAAGATGCTTACTAATAAGGTTTCTTTTCATCTATTTTGATATTTTGTCTTATTTTTAATAATTCAAGAGTATGTTATTATTATTATTATTATTATTATTATTAAGGTAAACTCATAAATATAGTCAAGATTGTAATAGTGACTTATAACATATTTATTTATGTTTCTTTTGGTGGGAAGAGTGAGAATTTAAGGCAGAAAGTACCCTAAATCGCGGGGCATTAAGACAAAGCATGGGACAGAGAAGTAATGCCCCATGGGTATTAAAAAAAATTAATTGTTTTAATTAGGGCTAATAATCTTAATTAACAAAAAAGATATGATTTGTAATGATTTTCTAGGCAACCACTTTATGACTTTTTATGCCTCGCCGAATTATTTTTTCGTGCATGTACTGAATGGAATGTCTTTGTGCTTGTCTTAAACCTCACTTTGCTTTTATTTCCACTTCATTCCATCATTTATTAATTACAAAAAAATAATTTATTATTCTTAATATGCATTTACTTCTTTGAAAAAGAGTTTTCGTTCAAAAATCTGTTTGAAGATGGTTTACCCTTATCTTTCACGTTCTATAATTAAAAAAAAAATAGAGCTTACCAAACTAATTAAGGATAAGCTCGTTACAATATTTATCGTATATGTTAATGGATCTTTTCGTTTTTAATGAGATTGTTGATCAAAGAGCTTGCTTCACATTCAAAGAATATTGTGAACAAATGAAATAAACAATATTAAATTAATTTAGTGTAATGTAAAGGAGTGTAGTATGAAAATCCTCGACAACTCTTCTTAGTTATTTGATTTTGAACTGACATGTATATATACAAGTGAGCTCACTTATTCAAAGAATATTGAATCATGAAACAATATTATTGAATATGAATGTGTGAAGAAAATTAAACTTGGTGAATTTTAAATTATTGTTCTTGTTTTTTTTTTAAAAAAAAAATCATTGTTTCATGTATAAGAAAATTTGTTATTTCATTTTTTTCGAAAATAATTTTGCTATGAACTTTAAGTAGTAGACAAATTGGTTAGTCAGCTAAACCATGCAGTACAATTATCAAAGGAAGAGAAAGAGGCTATGTCAAAGAAAGTACAACAGCTTGTCAAATAAAATGTTGATTTTATTATTAAATATTTTACAAATATTAACCTTCAGTGTTTAAAATTATCGATGAAGGATTGAAATTTTTTTATTTACACTGAAATAATATGTTTTCTCTCATTTTTTAATTTTTTAAACTGAAATTTCTGTTCAGACACCTCAACAACTCAATATTCCTTTTTCATGTCAAGTTGTCTACTTTAAACACTCTTATGAATTTAAAGCGAAATTTATTTCGCATGGTTAGCCCTTCAAATATCAACAAATCTTGATTTGGACCTTAAGAATTTTTTAAGCATATTTAATCATCAATTATTTGATAAGCGCATTTTTTATATTTCTTATTCGGAATCTCTACAAATCTAACGAATTATTAAGTGCAAAACTGTCCAACTATCAGTAGTTAAATTTGAATTGTTAATATAGTCTAAAAATACATATTTTCTATATGAAGGGACAAAATCACACATATTAGGTAATTGAAGTTCAATGTGTTTATTCAAATATTATAGGATCAAAATTAAAATTTACTAATAATTGAGGGACAAACAATGCAAGTTACCCTACCCTCTTTCTTTCTTCCATTTTAAACCATATTATATCATTCAAAACCATACTACGTACATTTTGTTTATATATATAAATATAGCTGGATAACGAATTAATATTTATTTTCTAAAGCCACCTTTATTTGGTTAGAGTTTAAAAAAATTGTTAACTACACGTAGCTCCACGAAAGTTGAATTATGTAAAGATGTGAACTTATGAGCTCCAGCTCTCAGACCACTCCATAGATATTTATTTTATATTTTATGGTCTTTTGTCCTACGTCAACAGGTGGACGTACGTGGGTGTCGGGGATTCGTCTGAACCCCTCAGCAAAAAATTATATTGTATATATAAGATAGATATTCAATATTTTTTTTTATATATACTAACAGATATGTGTAACAGATATTTAGATAAATAAGCTAAAGGAAGATTTGCACTCTTAGTCCCAATAATACCAACAAAATTTAATTTTAATTACGCACATTTAACTTTAAATTTGAAATGTGCAATTTTAATTTTTCTATCTGTGAATCTTCTGAAACGCAATGATTTATTATTGTCAATTCATTTAATTATTCGTCAAACTTGTATTCTTACCTCAAATTTTGAGGGTAACATCTAATCTCAGAAATAATCTAAATAAAACATATAAAGGGAATTTATAATCAAAGGGTAATGCAGTTCAGCCGCATATATCAAGCACCATAATTGCAAGTTACTAATAATTGAGGGATCAAAAGTGTAATTACACAAAATTAACAGTTGCAATAATGATAATGACTAAAAGGAAAAAAAGGAACTATGATAAGATTTATATTTTAAAAATCATTTTATTATTTGAAGCATTAAAGTATTTCTTTACCTATCCTTCATAAAATTAAAGTTGTTGCTGATGATTATAGTAACTTTGACTGCTATAAACACAATCCCAGTCTCCTCCATCAGCACCATATCCATAAGGATTCCCAAACAGATAATCTGCAGTACATTTCCATTGTTCATTGTAGCTGCTACTGTTATCTTCAACAACATTTGCACAGTTACAATTTCTTCTCTGAGTTTCCTTAGCTATGCAAGGCCAGTAACCAAATAAGCTCTCACATAAATCCATGGATTCCAAACCTGAACCATATGGAATTTGTTGCAATTGCCTCCCATAATCATATCCATATTCCCCTATACTCCCATTATCAACTACAACATCTTCATCTTGCTGAAGGAGTTCTACTGGTTTTTCAAGAATAGGGTTTTCCCCTGTTTTCCCATTATCAACTACATGATCTTGCTGAAGGGGTTCTACTGGTTTTTCAAGAATGGGTTTTTCCCCTGTTTTCCCATTATCAATTACAAAATCTTGATCTTGTTGAGCAGGTTTTCCAAAACTGGTTTTTTCTTTCACACCAGATGAAGATTTTTGCTCATCTTTAACCCCATTCTCTTTCTTTTGATTGGTGTGATTTACATAGGGCAAATTATTTGATCCATAGTCGAAACCATCTAATGGAAGTCCATTAGACTTGGGAGTCGAACGAGGATAACATATTTCATTTGAGGGAGGAAGGGGTTTTCCATAGGTTTGAGCCATATCAAAACCACCATCATAAGGGGTTGGATCATATTCATCAAACTGAGTATCATCCAGTTCTTTGGTATAACAAGAAATTACAGTTCTTGTCTCCAATGAATCAGCCCCCCTTTCATATTGGATAAGTTTTGGCTCAACAGAGTTGTGTACAGAGTAACTGAATTCTGGATGTATTTGAGTAGTATAGTAGTAATTGTAATTAGTACTTTGCCCATAGGAAGGATATGACATTGGAAAAGCATCATAATCATAAGAGACATTAAAATTAGGAGTCCAGTGGTACTCACCAGCATCATCATCATTGTAGCCATAGAAAGCCATCTATTGAACCTTCAATTTTCTATCATGTGTGTAATTCTCTAATGTTACAAATTCAGCAATATGCTAAATGGATATACACTGATATAGAAAAAAAGAACATGGGAGTGTAAAGTGATTGGTTAGGCTGATGGTATAATAGTGTAAGCAGATAAGAACATAAAGTGTGTGATTGTTATGCAATTAGACAAGCATGTCATGATTGATGAAATAGATGGCTCACCTTACCTTCCTGTCAATGCTACTGGCTGAGTGGAGTAATATAGAGTGCCACGTTTTGTTGCACCGATTACTTTATGGATACGTATTATATCTGTATGTGTAGTAGTTAATACGTGTATATCAATTGTTGTTGGTACTTACTTTTAAATGTATTTTAAAAAATATCTGTATCTGTAAAATAAACCTACAACTCTATCACTCTTGTGATTTTCAGTAAGGGCAATTGAGAATCATAAATAGGAGGTAAACATGGAAAAGCTAAGTGAATTTAGTATCTAAGTAATATCGTTTTATATGTATAGTTTAATTTTCTGAAGAAGAAAAGATCAAACTCTCTTACACTCATAACTCCGTAGGAAAGGTAGTTGAGGAAAGATTTCCCTGTTGTGGAAGCATAGTGGAGTGTGGACCCTCATGAAATTTCAGTAATGGAAAACATCTCAATCAAGATTTTAATAAAAAGCCACTTCCCCTTGCTGTGATAATTTGTTTGCTATTTTTTAGATATTTGAAGAAATTTTCCAAGTATGACATAAGTTCAATATGAGTACTTCAACAATGTTGTAAGAGCATAGTTCAATTACAGAAATTGTACCATTAATTAGTAGAGTTCAATATAAAAAATGGAACTTCATACAGTGACTTATCGGCCTACCTTGGGGGGGAAAGTACTGCGTTATGGCTCTTTGTAAATTACAGAAATTGTACCATTAGTAGAGTTCAATATAACTTGCAGGCTTGCGCCATTGTCCAAAAGTTTTGTGAACCAAGCAATTCGAGGGGGCAACTCAATAGGAACAACATTATGTTGCTCCTTTTGTATTACTGTAAATGACATCATGCAGTTCACTAGAAAGTAACAACGCCACTAACATAATTTGTTAGGTTTCAGCTGCATTTAAGTTTCTTCATTCAACATTTACATTCAGTTTAAGAAGTAAATTTCCTTCCAAGAAGGTGGGTGCATCTTTCTATCATCTGCATGATCTAATTTGTAAGCACAGCACACGTCAAGATATATGAACCAGCAGAAAATTATAATGAGTCATCACGTACATTTTCAGGCTTTGAACCAGCAGAATATTATAATGGTAAGATCAAAATTACATACGGACACGGATTTCTTTCACATTCTCAATAATGCAACCAGAAAGCTAGTCTAGAGGAAAGATAAACAACAAATGCAGTCAACCAAACACCTGGACTAGCAGTGTATTTCCATCTAACCTTTAAGCACCAACATATCTTTGTTAAATTGCCCACCAATATGCGACTATGAATGATAAATTGGCATTTCCAAATGGCAATTCGCCTCTAAGATCAGATAACCCCTGCAAAATAGATACAAGCTTAGCAACAGAATGAACTTATAGACTTAACTAAATAAACAGTGGAATAGGGTATGGTTTTCCTACAGAATAAATTTCAATTCATTCAGCCTTATGAGAAGGGATTAAGGTTTAACTTTATGCCAACCACAACAAATCGGATAAAACGGTGAGTTCTCTTTTTGTTTAGTGAGTGTCAAGAAAAAGACTAAGGCACTTACAAAATGCATCATTATTGTTTTAGGAGGAAGACTCGGGAGCTGCTGCTTGTCTTGTTCGTTCAGGCGGAGGACCATCTCTTCTTCTTACATATGCTTTACTCTTGCTTCTTGTTCTGTTAGCCTGTTTGGGTTGGTAAGTAGGATACTGACAAGGAATTATTTCTCCATTGATATACTTATCTCCTGAAAGAAGAAAGCACATAGAGGTTATCTCGCTGTAGAATCACAAGTGACACTGAGCTCAAAGGAAAAAACTTCTTAAGAAATTTAACCTCCATAGTCCTTGTTCTTCACATCTATATAAGAATCGGGAAGGACCCATAGAACTCCAGGTAGACCTACAAGATGAATATCCAAATACAAAAACAAACGAGTCAAACTGGATGTCCAGCATCTCATATGTTGATATAGGAAAAGCTTGAACTCACCCTTAAACTTCTCTGATGTTTCTTCCGAAACAGTGCACTGAAATCCAGTGTAAGTAGTAGTACTAAAGGCATACATGTTCTTCTTTGCCTCTTCCATACTGATAAGAAAATACTGATTAATAAGCCAACAAAACTCTGCTGGTTAACAAGAAAATGTTCTATTCTGCTGGACCAAACTAATCACAAATCCTATCAAAATTTCATCAGTAACAACTTGGTCAATATCAACAACTTTACGTCTCTACCACCCTATTACGCAATACTTAGTACTTTTACGGGACAGGAGTAACCGAAACTTGTGTATACCTAGTAAACTGGATTTATTGATTAGCATAACATTAATATTTTAACTAAAGAAGGCTTTAAATTCTTGGGATGGACTATCTTAGAAGCACCAATTTGGACAATCTAATCCTATGCCTAAAGATATCACCTTTGTTCACACTTTACAGTTAATAATTCTGTAATTAGTCACCACAAAGAACATTACATGGAATACATTCACTAAGGAAAATTATCAAACACATTCAAAATCATATAACTTAAACTTCCACAGCAATACTCAAACCCCCAAATTAAATCCCATAAAAACAAGAAATAACAATATATTAAAAAACTAACCTTCCAAGAACGGTGGCTAGAGTGTCAAGATAAGTATCAATCATCTGTTCTCTAGTAGGAGCAGGGTCTTTAGGGAACTCCATAACAATAAGCCAGTGGTTATAATCACATCCAGGTAACATAATAGTTTCCCTTTCGTCGCTGTTACTGCTCCTCTTAGAAGAGTATTCCCCATCAGAAATGGCTCTTACAACTGGGAATCTTGAACTTGTTGATGGTGGAATTGAAGACAGAGAGGTGGTGAGAAAAGGGTAGGAAAGAGAAAGAAGAAAAGTTGGGGTTTTAGGGAGGTTTTGGAATTGAGAATTAGGGTTTAAGGTTTTGGAAAAAGAAGGAAGTTTGAGAGCTGCCATGGCAACTGTGAGAGGGGAAAATGAAGTGATAAGGGGATTTGGCTTTGGATTTTCTTATTAGATCCCTCTTTGGCCTTTGCTCATTCAAAAATATCTTTTCACTCGAGGTCCTTATCTTTTTTCATTTTTTACTTTCTTCGTGTTTTTTTTTTTCTTTTTACTTTTAAAAATATCTTTTTCTTCAGTAATTTTTTTAGATAGTGATTCATTATTGGAAAGTTACCTAGTAATATTGTATTTGTTTATTTTAGAACTACAATATCATCTAATTTTACTATTTAAAATATATATATATATATATTTAACACAAAAAAAATATTATCTCTCCACTACTAGTATATCGTTTCTCATTTTTTAATTTATTAATAAAAAATTTTTAGATTGTTTAAGTATTTGTGCCATTATTTATACAAGATTTTTTGTTTATTTGTTTGTACTTCTCTGATTTGAAAAAATTATTTAGTTTGTTCAATCTTAACTTAATTAGTGGATAATTTTTTCTAAAATTATAGAATCTGTTTTGGTTATATCTTTTAGTTTTAAATTCATACTTTTTTGTAATATCTTTATTGTTTTGGACGTCGATAATATCTTGTAGCTACTTTAAGTATGAAATCAACTATCGATGACGAAAAATACTTTAATTATGAACATCTTAATGGACCTCTTTACATTAAATTTGTGCAAATAAAAAGTAACTAACAACTTAAAATATCTATAATCATATTAAAATTTCATCAACTTTCTAAATTCTATCGATATCATATAAATTAAAATAATAGATATTGGGTCCGTGCTATCATAGAAGTGTGTATCTCGTTTTAAGCTTACATGTAACTTTTGAATTTTACTTCTTTAAAGTAGAGAGTTCTAAATCACTATTTAATATATTTTTAATGATTTTAAAATCATAAATATAACTACATTTTGTGTAACCGTAGGTTAGACTTCGCTTTCAATTTCTTGTGAGAATCAACATGATTTTATCTTCACAATTAACAAGGAGATTGTTTGCGCGAAGAAAATCTCGCACATAATAAATATCAAGCGTGCACTAATAAATTACTTTTATAACATATTATTTTTCAAGTTAATAATAAAAAACACTTAATTAAATATTACTATCCACGAATTTCGTATTTTAGTTTTCTATTATTTCCTTTATTTATCTAAATTGTTTTTTTTCTTTGTATTAAAATAAACCTCGATTTATAATGGTGGTTAACTCTTTGAAATAAATTAGTATTAGGAGCCTACATACATCTAAAGAATAAATGTGATATGGCATTCCATTAGGAGAGAGATAATGTTTTTTTTTGTGTGTGTCAAGTATATTTTGAGAAAAATAGGTAATTGTAGTCCTAAAACAAAGATAAGTGATATTATTAGATAATTTCTCAAATATGGTGACTGTCTAAGGAAATTACTCCTTTTTCACTTAATCGAACTTACAAACAGATAAAGATATCACAAAGTAAATATGATTTTTTTTTTTGAGGTATTTCTAAAACCTAACATCTTTGTCGCCAAAGAACTGTCAAACAAGAAAAAAAATGAATAAAGAAAGAACCAAACATACAATACAAGTACATGAAAAAAGGTAAAAAACAATTCAATATCAATAGAGATCGTGGTAAATATTTATTATTCTTAAGACCTCTGATTCGAGTTTTCCTAAATATGAAATAGCCTAACAAACATTTACTCAAATAATATAGAATTTTTTGTGCGAATCTGATTTTAGTTGGACTTTAATGTGAACACGGACACTGAACTTGAAAAAAGGCACTTCATTGGAGATTTGGAGCACAATACATTTGCTAGATTTTCATATATTTAAAGTTTTATTGTTCGATGATGAATATTTCTTCCAAAAAATCGATTGGACAAAATTTATACACAAGTCCTTAAGAACCTACACCTAGTGAAATTTTAGGGAGCAAATTTCTGAGTTTCATCAATAGTCCCTTCTAGGCCTACTAAGCTTTGGACATTCTCCGTTGGGTTTCCAAAATAGGGCCTCCTCGCATATTCACTTTAGGCCCATTAGAAAGTGTCACACAAAGAGCAAAGAGTTTGGGATAATTGTATAGAATAATAAATTAATAATATATTATAAATACAGTAGCTATTATTTTAGTTTATTTATATTTCTTAGAAAACTGTTTGTCAGTGTCGGTCGCCTCTCGCTTAATATAATAGAATTATATAAATTATGTTTTTGTTTGTATAAAGCGAGAGGAAATTGTATATACACATACAAATACATGTATCTCCATTCTATACACTTATAATTTTACAATACAAATATTACCCTGCTTAAGTCTCTTTTGTCTTTCTCTCTTTTTCGTTTTATACAAATTCAAATTGTATATAATTTCTTTCTTTCTCGTTTTATACAATTTGATTCAATTGTATATTCTCTGTCATAGTCTCTTTTGCCTTTCTCTTTTTCTCGTTTTATACATATTCAAATTGTATATAATTTCTCACTTTCTCATTTTATACAATTCGATTCAATTGTATACAAATCAGAAGAGGAGTCAAAGAATTATACAATTGCTTCTTTGTATATATGTATAGCGAAATAGGCATAGCTTTCAGTAGTATATGTAAAACGAATTTTATATATATATATATATATATATATATATATATATATGTTTGCTGTAGAGCGCAATTATGCAAACATTGTTATAGCATACAAATTTGAATTTTGTGTTTGCTATATGTGAAAGTTTTCAACATTTGGTAAGGAGGATGACACAATTGGCCCGAATATAATCCAATCTTCTTTTATAGCGAGAGTTCAATACATCAAAATTTCAAAGAAAGTATAGTGTCACGAATTTAGAATTTTTACTAAAGCTTCGTGTGGTACTTGACAACTTACTCACGATTTTTTCACAATCTAGTGTCACGTCCCGCCAAATTTTAGTAAGATTTTGCATCCGAATAGGGCGGAAGAGTCTAGAGTTTTGGAGAAGTTCATAGAAAACTCTAGAAGCCCTTAAATATTTCAAGAAGACTTTGGATAGTTCTAGAAGAAGGACTTGATATTTTCTAGAAAAGTTTTACAATTTCCTAGAAAGTGTAGATAATTCTTAACATGGACGAAAGTGTAAATATTAAGGGATTTGTGTAGTAATTTTTATTTATACTTTAGCCCCTACAAAGTAGTATAAATAGAGGAACTGCCATTTATAAATTATCCAGCAAAGTTATAAGCAATCTTAAGTCTTCGTCTAAATCGTTTAGTAAACATTCTAAATCTGTGACAATAAGATCTCATAATAATATAAGATCAAGTCAAATTTGGGTTTAATCTTTTCTAGGACTTGTGAACAACATCATGTGTTGACAAAGAATTTAGTTAATCAAAAAATCCAATTTTAAATTAAGCTTTTGGTGAAAATCCAACATGCTTGTACCTGGAATTAAATATACTTATTCTTTAACCACTTTATACCTCAATTGATTTGTACCAAGCTTTTCTAACCACACTTTCAGAAGGGAATAATAAATAATTGTTGCTTATAATTTGTTTAATCACTTAATTATCAGATCGAATCTTATTTTTTAACTTGGTATTTAATTTATTTTTTATGCGATTCAATTAATTTGTGGACGACTTAATTAACATTAACAAATATGTAAGTCACATAAACAAATTCTTTTTAATCTTTTTCATGGCCATAATTTTTTCTAACTTAGTTATTAATTAATTGATACTTAAATTCCTAAAGAGAAGAGTTGTTTCAATTTTGAGTAGTATAATTAGTTTCCTACTTATTTATTAACAAAAAATCTTATCCTGCCCCTAATCTATGGAATTTGGTTTTTGAAGACCTCGTTACTTTTTCTTGTATATAATATCAATTTGTCATTTGATTTGGCCCTTGGTTTGTTAGAGAGTTGGGAATTATAGTTTTATAGTACTTTCTCAGGTGAAATAATTCATAAAGTGTACAAATTAATTCGGATTATTGTCCTTTGTGGATACTAACTACAAAGGGTCACAAAAAGTGACATAATTTTGTAGAATTATGAGTCATCTTAATTATGATCTTTTTCCAATATATGTTTTGTTCTATTATGGACATTAGAAACTTTGTACAAAAAATAAAATTACAAGAGCAGTTTAACAATTCCCCTGGGAGTTAATTGTCATGTTGTTCTTGGAAGTGATAACATTGACATTCCTTTCTTTTTTTTCTTTCCTTTTTGGGGATAAGGGATTTGATCACCTTATTGTTTGACTAATTGGAAAGGATATAAATATTTGCACATATATAATAGTTTTTTGAAATTTACCAGTTTAATTTATCGGTTATTGATTTATAAACATGCTAAATTGTTATTGAATCATTAATACATTGGCTTAGCAGTTATTTTTTCATCGATTATTGATCACGTTATCAATTAGGTTCTCGATTGAATCATTAAGCTTGACAAAAAGATATTAATTTAAAATCACTTAGAAACATGGTGACAAACAAATTGAACCATGTGCACATCTGAGTAGACAAATTACATCTTCGTCAAAAATAAACTAAGCACATTATAAAATAATCGAAAATTCTACGGCAGATATGATACTAAATCATAAGTCAAAAACTTTATGTACCAATGAATAAGTATAATTAATTTTTTAACTAATGAATTATTTCTGAAAAAAATCTTCAAATCGTTGAAAATCGATAAATCGATGATACAAAAAATTAAAATTATTATTAAGATCGCTAAATTAAAAACTTTTTTGGATGCCATCTTATTTAATCTTTAGTCGGACATCAAATTCGTGGGAGGATACATTTCATACTTTAATTCCCTTTTAACAACAGGTAAAGTAAACATGTATGATGTGTGTATTCATCGACAAATATTAAACTTTTAAACATGAATTATTACGTTAAAAATAATAATGAGCATTGGATAAAATAAAATAAAAACATAAAGGGGTAAAAGAGTAGGTCCAACCTTTTTCTCAAATCCATCATATTCCCATGGAACCTAAAACTATAATATCCTCTTGTAATTTCTATTTATCGCAACACATGTGTTGTTTTTCAACGCTACAAATAAATATATTGCATTATATATTAATTGTGATTTGTGTTGTAGTGTAAATGTATGTCATTGCAACGAAAAAAATAAAATAAAGAGCGTTGAAGAATTTTAATTACTATTGTATGTTTTTTTCTCGACAAAAGAATGAATTATTGCATTCAAATTATCAAATATAATATTTGTTTCACAATATTTTAACAAAAATGATCTCCGATATTATTATTAAATGAACCAGTCTATCAAGAATCAATGGTTAACTTTTATACAACAACATATATATATGTTAGTATTACGTTAATTTGGAAGCTTTTCACTCATAACTAAAATCCTTCTTCCCAAAAATGATACGATTGTTGAATGTGAAAAATTAGAATGATGGGATTATTGGAACTAATTAACTAAATTAAGTGCTAATGTGAACACCATAGGAAGAAAGGGAGTGGCACCTAATTATAAGACAAATTTCTTCAAAACAAATTAATGATTTGGCCATTGAGGTGAAGACTCTAAGAGAAGGTTCTATACATACGAGTAAACCCCACTAAAAAAGGGTACCCTTAATTTGGCATTAATCTAGAACTCCACAAGTCAAATAATTAGTGGACTAATCATTCTCCTTAGTTTTTTGAATAATTAAAAATTCCTAGTTGGTGGAAATTGCGTTTAAAAAATTCAACTCATAGATAAGTCAATCTTTTTGAAAGAAGATAAAGGAGCTAATTACATAATTACATATGTCTATGGGGCTAAGCTACACAAATAATTTGTTGCAATAATTAAAAGTGTAGTATGTGTCCATTTAAATAGAGTAGGTGAGGATTAAAAGGATTTAAATATGTTTTTCTTTCATAATTACAAGAAACTATATATTATAAATTCTTCAAAGGCAAAAAGTGACGATTGAGAGTTAGAAAAGTGAGAATATATTTAGGCAACACTTTTAATCACATTTATCTTGCTTAATCTTTTTGTGAAAGTATATAATACTTTCATCCCACAAGGATTTATCATAATGTTTTGTTAGCTCACTATAAATACGATCTTAAAATATTATATTTTTTATTTACTTACTAAATACTAAAATTTAAACAAAAAATTCTTTTATTTTCTCAAAAAATATTTTCTACCCTAAGTTTAAAATTTAAAATGCAAACACTTATATGATAATATATAATAATTCAGTTTTCACAAAAATCTATGACTATCTAAAATATTTTCTACCCCTTACTCCTTGGTCGTAATCATTTATAACTATTATTATCCGAGCATACTCAAATGTGAAACGGCTCTATAACGATTGTATTAAGGAATGGTAGTATCGGTGTATAACATATATATAATAGATACACATAAGTTATACACTAATTATACAAACTAAAATTTTTATAAAAATAAAGGTCTTATGGCGGGATGGACTCCAGCCTTAGCGATTTTGGATTTGAACCTGAGTATTGAAAAAATTATTTAAAAATATATTTTTTTAAAATAAATTTACATGGCGTGAATTTAGATTAATTTGATGTCAATGCAAATATCAACCCAAGAAATAAAACAAACTTTGCAATGACTCTTTCTGGAAGGGATAACTAAATATTTTTTCTGTTAATTTCATTTATTTAACATAACTTTCTTTGTTGATATATATGATTCTCATAATATGGACAAACTAATTAACATTAACAAACAGAAAAGTCAATTGTCCCCTTCTTAATTTTTATATATGTTGAAAGGCCTTATTCAGTTAGCTAATTATTTACACCTAATTCGTAAAGATAGACTTTTATTGTTAATCGAGTTTTAATGGTGTCAGGTTTTCTCTTTGTATATTCAAGACAACCTGTTGCTTGCCCTAATATCTTGCAAGAAAAATATTTTTTCATTAAAAAACACCTTACTTTTTCTTTGAATACGAAACTGAAATATTAATTTACGTAACTTCTTATTGGATTTTAGCCCTTGGTTTAATAGTGAGATAGGATATAATTAGTTTTTTAAATTATTTAGTGAGCTAGAATAATTCATAATTAACTTGGAGGTCATAAAACACGACATAATACGTAGCTATGTTTGATTGAACTAATGAATTTTTTATTAATATTATCTGAATGCTATTTAAATTTGTTGGCTTTTATGCCGTCATTAGAAATATTAAACCAATTAAATTCAGAAGAGCAGTTTAACTTGCTCTGGTAGTTGCTTTGGCGTATGCTTCTTGGAGATGATAACTATCACATTTTATTTGGATATGTGATTTGATCACCTTATTGTTTGACTAAAGATAATATATGTATATTAATACTGTGTTGAAATGACAATAATCTTTAACCATTAGACTGAAATTAAACTCTTCAATATTATATGACTATCGAATTTTCCTTTTCTCACGAACATAGTAATTGTTATACATGTATTCATGCAAAAATAGATTTTAGCGATGATAAATATATATATTAAAAAATTAATACTATGACACCTATTGTTTAGGTTAATTAGTAGTTATAACTTTAGACATATACTTCCAAGTTTTCCATTAGCCGATTTCCTGCGTGCTCCTTGCCTTTTTGAAAGCATGTATTTGGTAAATATGCCTCCGTTAATCTTTAAAATCACTCACTTAAACTTAGAGTTTGTTTAATGAGGTAAGCGATATCAAAAGTGCAAGACCACTTATTTTTAAAGTAATTCTTGTAAATTAAATCACCTATTCTTTAGGCAACTCAACTATATATAATTATTCACATTTATTAACTGAATTTATTTTAATTCGTTTAAATTCAATTCAAACTATCTATTCAATACGTCAATAAATCATCACCCATGGATCAATAAGATCGATCCGTGAAGGCAATTTCTACCTGCGATTGCTAGTGTGATCAGCTCAAAAAACTCTGGATATATATTTTCAATCGCGACCAACGTTAACTAAATCCCATTTTTTACGTTTAAAATTTTATGTGGTTGGAACAATGTGATTAAAACTGATCCAATCCTTATCAAACTTTAAATAAAGTAAAAAAAGGACAAAGTCACATGAAAGAAGGGACAAAATGTACATAAAGAAAGCATGTGTCATGTGTATTTGTCGATAAATGTTAAAAATTGAGATTTGAGACTTGTTCCGTTAGCAATAATGAAGTATGGAAAAATTAATAATAATAATTAAAAAAAAAAAAAAAAAGGTAGAGAGGGAAATAAAAGTGTAGGTCCAACCTTTCTCTCAAATCCATCATATTCTTATGGAACCTAAAACAGTAATGTTTCTCTATTTTTGTCTCTGAGTACACCTAAGTTTCGTTTCATACATTAAATTATATTTGACCTTAGATTTCTCAAACTTCTTACATAATGATGTAATACATATGTCATGTCCATGTATTTTTTTAAAGGTTTCAACTAATAGGTAAAAATATCGAAAGAGTACGTCTAAGAATTTAATTATACGCCCTCAAGTTTAATTTATTACTTCGCCTCTGGTTACTATTTGAAGAGTAAAATGATCTTTTAGTCTAAAATTATCGCGTATATTTTCTAAAAAAAAAAGTAAATTATCTAATGATTGAAAAATTTATGCCTGATTTTATACCAAAAATTAGATAAGTTAGAACTTTCATTCTTCCAACTCATGTCACATGAAATGGGGCGCTAGAGTATGATATAGGTATAATTTGATTTGAACATGTTGTTTAGGACAAATTTAGCTTGTGGTATTGATTAGTAAATATGAAATAACATTTTTGTGAATATAAAAGAATTTGTACCTTGAGATTTTAAGAATATTATAATAACAATCATGTGACGATAAAAACTTGTAACTAACGAATCATTTGATTGGAAATAAGTTATTTCAAAATTAATTATTTCTAAAAAATTATTTCATTATATATGTCATAATTTATTCAATCACTAACATATAAATGACGGAGTAAATAATTCTAGAACTACTTGATGTATCCAATCAAACACGGAATTTATACCCACCAAATGATTCCCAAGAGTAAAATGACAAGTTAAAATTTTAAAATTATATCTCATTTTTTTTAAGAACGAGTTGAAGGAGTACTATATTTTTTAATGGAAGAATGAATTACTAGGAATATGAATTTGTCAATTAAACGTTTGATGGCTTTTGGACTTGAAAACAATGAGGCAATGTGAAACACCATAATAAGACAAAAGAGGGTTAATAAATTCTTTGAAATGCAATAATTGGGTATTAGAGGTGGGGATTTGGATGACCACAAAGAGAAGGTTCTTTCAAGATAGAGTCAACTCCATTATAACAAGGTAACACTAATTTTTAGTCATAAGTCCACCAGTCAACTAATTAATGGATTTGTAATTTTACATACTCCTTTTCAAACTAAACATTTAATTCCCTGGTCAGTGCGTTTGCAAAATTCAAACTCATTTTAAACAAAAATAAATAAAAATTAACGCAAGATGGGGAGATAAGTGGGGAGTGGACACCTAGAGCCTAACTCTAATTAGGGGCTACAAATGGAATTTGATGAGCTAATTTAAGTTATTAATGTGTGCTTAATTAATTAGAGAGATTAGGTGAGAAATACAAGGATAAAACACGTTTTTGCATTGATAATGATTAAAAAACAACCACCAAATCTCCCAAAGCAGAAAGTGAATGAAGGGCGGTAATAAAGGGTGAAAAAAAGATAAAGTATCGAAAATATATATAAATTATTTCATTTTTTGAGTTTTTTATATCTGATTTGAGAATGTGAATTTATACGTAAGTTTATCGCTTATTAACTTGAGTAACATATTTGAAATAGTGTGTGTAAGTAATAACTCTCTCTTTTATCAATTTTTTTTTTAAAATCTCTAATTAAGAGCAATAAAAATTTATCCGTAATTTCTCTCTGTGTATGTAATATGGATGATTCGCTTAGTAAGGATTATAATTGAAAATTGTTTGATTATCTATGTACGAGAAAGAGTCAATATATAATCATCACTCTTAAGGGGTAGTTGATTTTTAACTTCTAAAGAAAAATGTCAATTAATCAATAAATAAATAACTTACACTATCTAATTATTTATAATGTAAGTATAAATTATTTATTATGTAATTACAAATAATCACTCGTAATACATTATTAATTTAAATATAAGATAGATAACTTGTTGTATATAATAAATTAGATTCACTGTGCATATATTACTGTCTTTTTTATATTTTCATGTATACGAGATAAATAATTCTCCATTTTGCTTCTCTTTTTCTAACCATATAATTAACTTATTTGATAAAGGGCATTGATTAATGAGTTTTCTAGGGTTTTATTTCTTCGTATGAATTATTTGGCTAATGATTTGCACCATGAATTCTTATATCCTCTTTCACTTTTTTTTTCCTTACGATATTCGATATCTTGAAACTTTTAACTTAAAACAACTTTTTTTTAAAAACAAAAAAGAAAAATTAATTGAAAGGAATTTTTTAAATTTTTTAAAGTAGTGTGAAATAGAAATACACGTGAAAGAAGAATGGGTAAATGGGCGGCGCCTCCTGTATATTCTATATTGTCCATTATATTTTTATTCATAAAAAATAAAATAAAAAAATTACCACTTTTTTCCACTAAATTTTGTAATTAGCCATTTACAACCATTCATTCTACTTTATAATTTTCCTTTTTTGGCTTATTGATTAGTTAATGGGGTCCAACCCACGTGCCTTTTGCCACGTGATCCCACGCGTTATTTTTCTACCCGTCTTGCAGTGTCGGTCCAACAAGTCCAGCCCAAGCCCAACCTTTTGTCTCTACAAAATCCTTTTTATCTACGTAATAATTATGTCATCGTGATGTCATAATTTTCGTTTTCTTAAACTTCACAAATTATACCACTAGGGTAAAAATATCATAAATTGCAACTAAGTTAACCCAAACTATTTTTTGGAAAATCATTTTTAACAAAGTATTCTCAAATAAAATTACTCTGTAATTGCACGTTGAATAAGTTATTATTGTATCCTAAAATTCGATAAGTAGGACGGGATAAAATTTACATCTACATGTGGTTCACATTTTATATTAAATAATATACTACATCATTAAGTGACTTAATGAGGTGAAATTCACACTAATTTATTATAATTAAATAGTGAAATAAACACACATACTTAATATATATTCAGTCTTGATATAATTAAACATCGAATCCAAATAAATTCTGAAAACTCATATCTATAATGATTACTCTCTTCCTCCACTTTTAATTGTTATGCTACATTTTTTAAAATTTATTTTAGTCAATTTTTAAAGTTAAATTAAATTAAATTAATTTATTTTTTTAAAAAAAAATATTTAAAAGCTATATAAAAAATAAATATAATATTATTTATTGCACGATGAATTTGCAACATAAAATTTTATTTAAACGTTCCATCATTTGATTTTAAAAAATAAACTATGATATATAAAAGTTGACAGTAAGTTGTAAGCATTGGTTGACACGATTTCAAAATTCAATGGTTAAGAAATCCTCTATTGCCTGTATAATCAATACTTTTTTTAATTAATTATTTTTTAAAAAAAAAATATGTAAAAAGAAACTTGACTGGTCTTATTTAATTGCAAGTTGATTATGAAATGTTCCAAATCAACTCAAGTTGCTCCATCACTTGTCTTATTCAGTACAGCAAAAAGATCATTAATTGTAATAAAAAAAGACCTGAAATGATTGTTTATTACTGGATGGGCCTAAACCAACAACTAGGATGGATGAGAATGATTAAGGGACTAATCAAATAATGTAATCTTAGTTAGGAACAAACGTAATCTTAATATTCCAAGTTGGAGTTGAGACAAGCGTGGGGGTTTAGGATCAGTTAATGTTTTGGTAAATGTCTGTCCCTCCCTATAATTGTGTTTTTAAATTAATTAAAGTTCAAAAGGATGTCAATGAAGGGTCAAGTATTATTTATTTAATTACATTTTTAAACAAGAAAATTTGGTGGTTGAAAGAGTCATTAACCATGACATTAGCATTTTGATTATCATTAACGGGCTGCGGGTTCAACTGTTCAAGTTGTGTCATTGGCAGCTATATTGTGAAAAAAGCATAATGTATTTATACCAAATTTAAATTATGTAAGCAAGAAATATGTTTACCAAATCACCTTTTATCAGTAATAATTATGATTCATTACCATTCATATTACTATCTCAATTTCCACTAATTAATTATACTGGTAAATTAATATAATTTTATATAAACAACTTGTTTGAATATTTTTTTTTTTTACTAGCGCACTAATCATTTTGGATGGTAAAACATGCTGAAGAAGATGTTCTTTGGCACAACTTTGGACTCGGGAGTAATTTGAATTATATGACCTTGGTCAAGACTTATATTATTAGATCGGTAAAAATTATATCGCAATAAGTTTGAATGTTTTTAAAGAGTATAAACTATTTATATTTCAACCTAAATTTTATTTATTTATTTTATTTTAAGCGTAATTTACGATATTTTTGCCTCGCGATTGTGTATTAGTTGAGATGACGGGACAAAATAAATATAGTGTATATATGCATAACTTACAATCATTAAATTCGCCTACATTTGAATATATTCCTTTGGTTTATAATTATATTTTATAGATTCTCTCAATATACTATATATCTTTTATACACTATATTGTTTTATTATATGACTAAGAAATGGGTCAATTTCTTGTTGGGGAAGAGAATAATGAACAGTACACAAGAAGACAATAACAAAATCCAAATATTGGATGGACGTCAACTAATTCCGTTTTTCATCAAACGGAAAGCGACTGTGCTCAATATCTTTACCTTACCTACATATAATTCACTAACATTTATAAATTCCCTATTTCTACAACATGATTTGACTTAATTTTCATAAAAAGTAATAAAAGTTAAAAGGTAAAAATTAAAGTAGTACTAACATTCATCATTGTTAAAAACTTTATTATAACAATGAAAGTAGGAAGTGAAATAAAGTCAATTTTGACAAAACATTTTTATTAAAAGTAAAAGTATAAGTCAAAACGCTTCTTTGATAGTATTAATAAAAAGTAGGTATAAGAAAAGACGCAATTTCTAACTACAAATAAAAGTAGTAAAGCAAAGTTCACAAAAAACTCTATTCTTGGTAATGGTCCACGTGTACTTTGTATTCGTCCACAAGTTAGTTTATTTTCTGTTTTTTTTAAAAAAAAATGTATAGTAGGCACAATATATTTTTCATCCAATTAAGAGAAGGAAGAATTTAAAAAAGAAAACGAATTGTCGTGTGAAAATAGAGGAAATATGTGGAGTCAAAATAAAACAAATATAAGTAATGATAACAAAAACAGTTAAAGACACAGTTTAAAGGTAAGATGAAGATTAACTGATTAATAAAGTGGGAGAAAAATAGAAGTGAAAAGATGGTTCCTTGACCCAAGTAGAGTTGAAATTTGTCTTGATGGACCAACTCTCTAATTCTTACCTATAAAAATTATGCCAGGACAATTGAAATTTCCTTATTTTATTTATCACATATTTTTAAGAAAATTTGAATTAAAAATTTTCCTTCATCTAAAGTATCGTCACAAATAAGTAAGTTACATAAAATATACAAATTAATTAATCGATCTTCTAATATAGATATTATAGATATTGAATATCAAATCGTCGAAAAAAAAAAAGCTTTTTTTTTTTACTCTTTACCCGCAAACCTCTGTAGACGAGTCCAAGGGCGGACCCCATTTGGACTCATGCGCGCGTGCCGTGTTGGACCCACTCCATTTTTCAAAATTTCCAAATTTGTTTTGGCTCTCACATTTACGTGGTAGTATTATTTTATTATTATTCTGTTATAAAAAGGATATTTCTTATTTATAAAGATGCATTAAAATTTTATTTTATGATGACGAAGTTTTAATGTTGAATTTTTTATGTTATGTTATATTTATATATATATTATAATTTGATATCAGATAAACATTTATTTTAAATAAAACGAAAGAAATGATAATTATTTTCTCAATTTCATTTTATGTGTTAATGCTTTGATTTGTCAGAGAAATTTAAACTTTTAAACATTGTGAAAGTCATAGATACAAAAATATAGTGTCCACAAGCTTTTTTTTTTTTAAAAAATTAGTATAAGGTGAAAAGGTTAGTATTAGGGATTTTTTTTTGAAAAACCCTAGGGAACTTCTCGTCTCTGCCACAACTTTTGTCTTTAGAGACGTGAGCACTCTATAGTGAACACTTTGTAGTATCTTACTTATTGTGATAGCTCGCAAATCACACAAGAAAAATATATACTGCACTAGATAAACCTATGCAATGACCTCATAACTAAATAGCTTGTAATGACCGAATTCGATTTTGGGTCTCCCATATGAGAGACAGTGGCCTAGCTATACTTGGACACTCGTTTATGCTTTTTTAGATATTCTTCGTGAAATTCCGGGCAACAGTAAGGAATTAAGTGGGTAATTTTTGAGGATATACTTAGGAACTACTTGAGTGTTGCAAGGTGGAATTATAACCATCATCATAATTTATAATACAACTTGAGGTATTATTTTAATGTTACAGTAACTCCCAGCATTATTTTAAGACAATTTTATAGCATATATCAAGTTGTTCAAATGCCAAAAATTCATTTAGATTGAGTTTATACTAGTAACTTGAGAACGATCGTAATTATTTGTTAATGATGCTGTAATTTTAAATTAAAAAAACACTGATAGTGTAAAATGATTTTTACATTTTATGTGTCGTTAAATAATAAAATTTTAACAAGATCATGTGAGTAATTTTTTGATTAAAATGTTTACCAACTGCATGGATGAGTAATATAATATAATATTATCCATTTTAGATCAAATGTTTTCATTTTTTTTAAAGGCCTCACACCATTATGAATATCATATACTTATAGATATATTTTTTTTCTTTTTAACTGCTGATAGAATACTTTGTTCATACACATATGACACTATAATCGTTAAATCTTTAAAACATGAACAATGATCGCCATTAATATAATAGTCATGAATAAATAAGATCTAACCTAATTTTCTTGCTTACCTTCTTTAATTTCTCTCTACACTTTTTAGGTAAAAAAGGTATAATTCATGGAAATGATCTAACTCTATCTTTTGAAGACTAACCAAAAATATAATAATTAGACAATGGTCGATGAAATATTGTTATTTTACGATTAAGTAAACATCTGACTTGACAATTATGATTAATAAGTTGGAATTTATACTGAATTTTTGTTCTTTCTAAATCCACTTTATGGTGCTTATAAATTTTGGTCATATGATTAGAGATATTGCTTAATTAATTCTATGAATTGACCACATTATTTCTGATCACAAATTCCTAGATATTTGGACATAAATCTAAAAAATTCATCTGACTTTGAGTGCATAGATCATTAGGTCAACTGCCACAATATTATTTTTCTGCTCCAGTAAATATACTTAAAAGAAATAGAAAAAAAATATTTGACTTTCTCAATGTCATATCAAGATTGCCTATTTATGACGAATACGTAAAATAGACTTGAGATGTAACAAAAAAAAATATCAAGGATCTAAGATTTCTTTTATTTCCTTTTGAAATATCTACTCTCACAAAATTAGAATAATGAATTTAATTAGTTGTTGCCGGGGAATATGATGGCAACATTACTAACTACATTAAAAAAAAATGATTGGAACATACTTAGTATTTGCGTGAAATATCATAATTCTCTACTTGGAGAAATTATTACTATAGAAAAAAGTTACTTCCATGGAAACTAAAAGATAGAAGATTTCAGTATTACGAAACATAATTGCCTCAAGATTTGAATACCATAGATATTTTGCTATGAACATATTACTATTGATTATCTAATTAATGTTACATTTTCATTGATACCATTTTTTAAATAAAAAAATCCTACTTCTCTCTTGTGATGACCTTTTCATATTTTAAAATAGATAAATAAAGGCATCTTATCATCAAAGTATGTGGGTATGTATTGAGTTCGAGACCTCAATATGAAAAAATCGTTGACAAGTTGAAAATTTCATCAGAATAGGCTTCTAACAATAAAAATTTGAATTACTAAACAAACTTAAAAAAAAATAAAAAGGCATTCATTCACCTTTTATCCTAATTTAACTAGATGTCTTCACTTTGCCAAATATAAATATTATACGGTCTTTAAGAATGATACTTCCTATCATTAGCATCGCAATAGGATTTGATGATTCTAACATAATCAGCAATTGCAACATGTAGTAAAAATTCGATTATGAAAGTAACAATAAAAATATAAGTCATAAACAACTGAAAATAATAACATTATACATAAAAAAACATTTGGCTAGTTTTATTATGTTGATTCTTATTCTAAAATTATATCAACTAATTAAAAATTAAATCACATCTCCAACTCTTCTTATTAATGGTAACAAACTTCAGTGCATAGCAGAAATGAACCCATTTTTACCACTATCATTTTCACTTCTTGCCACGTGTCTACTAACAATTGGAAGTGGAAAAAATGTCACCTTATTATAAATGTAGTTAAATATCCAATACTAGAGGTAAAAGTAAACTCTTAATCTGGAAAAACAAATGGGACTTATGTTAGGTGAAGTAATAATAACCTTTCATACCGCCAAAGCGCCAAATATATACACTCCCTTCTCTCCAATAAAAATAAAAATTAGCCTTTAAATTATAGTATATGTTAATTATTAGGTAAATATCTTTTACAGTATTAGTTATTCAAATAATATTTTGAAAATACTAAACATAATACTGGTAACCTGCTAAAGTTATAATTTTCTCATGTTTTATCCTTTGCTCATATCGATAGTATATAATATGTAATATAATAAAGAAGAAAAAAAACAAAAATAATAATAGAAAAACATCAAAATCAAACTTGAAAGTGAAGTATGGGAAATTAGGAAGGAAAAAAAAGGGCTGATAAAATAATAGGGGGTATATGGTCCTGAATTTTCGGTTCCAAAAGTATCAAAAATTAGAGCCGTAGAATTTTAACAACACTAAAAAGCTATATTTATTCCTCCCTAAAATGTGACGTGTCAGCCAATCAAACTTCACCATCATTTCCTATTAAATCTAATCCTTTATTAATAAGCAACCACAATCCATCGAAATATAACATTTCTTTCATAAAAAATATTATAAAGTTGCACTCGTTGTGAATTAGTGGCAGACTATTTCATTTTTAATTAAAAATTACAAATTTAAATTTGAATATAAGAAAAGATCATACTAAAAATACTATTTCAAAATGAGCCTTCTCATACGTTATTTAAAATTAATCGAATTTTAATATGAATTATGAAAATTTTTTGTATGAAAAAATATATTATAAAACGACCCTAGTGTACTCTTCTATAGTTGAAAATTTCTATTCGTTGGTTCTATTTTGATTAGACAAGGGGTCAAGAAAAAACATTTTTTAGTTTTATGATTTTTTAATTGAAGATATATTAAATTTATTAAAATGCTTCTTTATTTTGTGTATTAAATATATTGTGTAAAAAATTAAAATTAAAGAATTTCTAACGAAAAAGAGAATGAAACAATTTTTTGATATTGACAAATATAAAAACAGGTCTAGAAACTTTCTTTTTGATTTAATAAATATAAAGGGGAAAAACTGTGTATACAATAATTTAAAGTAGGAGGTAGTAATTGTATGTAAAGTAGGGAAATAAAATATTAGTAAGAAAATTCGATCCAAAATTCCTTTTATCTTTTGTTGTCATATTTTAATTATATGCCCCCTGATCTCTCTCCCTTTGCTTTGTCTAATCATCTTCTCTCTTTTTACAATGTCAACCAGATTCCGGTAGTTTCTCCACCCCCACCCCCACCCCTATATACTGTTTATATACACCTATATATATATATATATATAAGTACAACTCTCAGTTCATAAATTCATTTTCATGTAGTACAAATCACACAAGTACTATTACGACTACTCGAGCTTTGTTCAAGGAGCTAGAAGAAGTATATTTTTGATTTATTTAGGAGTGAACAAAAACAAACTAAGTTATGGCTGATGAATATCAAGCAAGTGTTTGTGGAGGAAACTGGTGGAATTCAAGTAGAAGTATATTTGGTTCATCACTATGTGCATCTTCAGTTCCTTTAGGAAACTCTAATTTTGCATGGACAAACGATCATTTGTTGGATATAAAATCTTCCTGTAGGTCTAACGATGAATCTGGTAATTCCGATGAATCTGTCGTTCTTCAAGAATTACCTAAACATGATTCCACTCTACAAATCTTGGGTAGTGGCCTTAATTCTTCATCAACAAATGATAATTGGAGTCATACCTTGATGTAAGCTTTTTTATTCGCGCTCCTAAGTATTGTTTTTACTCTAAGTTGTATTTATACAGTCGATCCTAAAATGATTGAGGCTGAAGAAGAAGTACTAGTTATTGTGGTGTTGTGAGATGGAGAAAAAAAGGGAATAAAGGAGATATTCTTTCATTTCTATGGGGGAAAAAAAGGGTTTCTTTATAAAGAAGTCAATTTTGTTGTTTTTATTCATAAAAGTTTGTAACTTTTTTTTTTCTCTCCTTGAAATTTGTATTATGCAGGCATGGAAATGATAGGAGTGAAAGTAGTTATCCTTCAATACTACAGCAAGAAGATATAAATTCAAGCATGAATTACCAACAAGAAAGTGGTGTTGATTGTTCAAGCAACTCATTTAAACAAGATTTCACTTTAGGAATGAATCATCCAATCACTAGCTCAACTAATACTCATCATGATCAAATTTCTTCAACCTTTCCAATGAATTCATCTTTCTCTAGTTATCCTTCAGCTTTACTTCAAACTTTATTTGATAACGATCCTCCTCCTCCTCCTCAACAACAACAACAACAATTACAACAATCTTTGTTTGCTACTAATAACAACCAACCAATGAATTTCCCAACATCATCCTTAAACTATAGGCCTGATTTGAATGACTTTTCACCTTCTATGCCTAAATTCCCTAATTCCTTGTTGATACCAAAACAAACTACAACACCTTCTAATCATTTTCCAAATTACTCTCTTAATGCTACTGCCTCTCTCTACAATACTTCATCAGCCACATCCTTAAACAATATGCGCGCTACTCTTATGCCTTCTATGCATCCACAAATTCTCCAGTCACCAACATTTAACGACACTTCCAGAGCTCCTAACGTTACTCCAAAGGTAAATACATAAGAATTTAACTTACATACACTAAGCGTCGCAAATAATTTTTGAACCATCAATACAATTTAACAAGTGTTCATAGTATATAGTAAGTTTTTTTCACTGACAGTCTAAAAAATATTTATACAATCAGATTACTTAGAAGGTACGTCATCATAGATAAATTGTTGTTATATAGGATTAAATGTTCATTGTTGTTGTTGTTAGGATTAAATGATTAATTAAGTGTTTGTTTGATTACGAAAATTTCCAGTGTAAAGTTGAAGATTTAAGAGAGTCGAGGGTGAGTAAGAAAAGCGTGAATAACGAAGCAACATTGAAGAGGGCAAGAATAGAGACACCATCACCATTGCCAACTTTTAAGGTAAAAGGAGGAAAATATCAATCTATGTAATCCAACTTTAGACTAAAGATTGAAGCTTTTTTCTTTTAATGAGTAAAATGATTTTTTTTTTGTCCAAAGAAATGGATGAGAATTTTTCAGCTTTTTTATGTTATCATCAGGTCAGAAAAGAGAAATTGGGGGACCGTATTACTGCTCTCCAGCAATTGGTTTCACCTTTCGGAAAGGTAATTATTTGGATATTTTCCAACAAAAAAAATTATCATCATTTGTATTAAATAACTCTAAATTATTTTTAATTTCAGACTGATACAGCTTCAGTTCTCCATGAAGCTATTGAGTACATCAAGTTCCTCCATGATCAAGTCAATGTACGTTGATTACTCAAAACACTAAATAATAATGATTATTATTTACGAAAACTCAAATTGAACTTATTTTATTTCAGGCTCTTAGTACTCCTTATTTGAAAAATGGATCAACCACCACTCAACACCAACAGGTAAAAACATCGATAGTGTGACATATAGTTATCTTTTAAGTGACGTAAAAATTGACGAGTTGTTATTGGCAGATTTCTGATAAGGTGAAGGAAGAAGATTTAAGGAGCCGAGGATTGTGTCTGGTACCGATATCGAGTACTTTTCCAGTAGCAACTGAAAGTAGTACAGATTTTTGGACTCCAAATTTTGGTGGTACGTTCAGGTAGAGAGGAAGTGATTTTAATTTTAGGTAAGAAAAGGGAAAGTGAGTATTGACAGCCAATGCTGGGCCACATCTACAGGCTAAGTACATGATGATTATAGAGAAGATTAAGTGTAGGGCTGTAATCACATTAATTAATTACTAGTAATAATTTGCAAGGATTAGGAACAGGAACAAGTGCTAAATTTAGCTAAGACTACTTTATTTTAACATTTGTGTTTATGTTTTATGTAACTTGTTGTTTTGTTGCTCTTGGTTGGGCTGAATTTAGCACATCATATATAAGGAACTTTTTGTTCCTGTTTCTAAATATTATATGTATTTAAAATGTTCGTATGACTCTCTTTTTCCTTTTTGTTCTTTTTCCTTTATTTAATTTATCTATGAACCAATATAGCCTAATGATCAAATGAATAAATACATCACGTTTTGTGTTTAAATTTGAGCGAAGACAAATTAGAAATATTATGTAATTTTTTACATTTTGATGGATAAAATTAATATTCTGTGAGGGGAAGATAGTAGGTATTTTGTTGAATCAGTTGAGAAGCGCGTAAATTAATTTAATTTCAAAGATTATAAAAAAGAAATGTAAACAAAAATAGAAAATGCATAGCTTTTGATTTGTTTAGAATTTGTAATGTAATGTGTAGTGGAAGTCAGAGGGGAGTCCCACTGATTATACTTTTAGGCTAATCTCTGAGAATTCTTGTTTTCAAGCTAGTGGGTCGGGTCGGCCATAACCCATTATTTATATCCATTTTTATGTGATTCAAATTGTCTTGGCGGCCATACTACACAACCCCCTACCCCCACCCCAATACCTATGGCATACGCCACCCTACTTGAACAACCATGGAATATGAAAAGTCTTATTAACTAATTTAATTTATTTATATAAGTACTATATAATTGTTTGGTGCATAAATTCTATCCTTTCTTAAAGCTAGATTAGGTTTAGCTTTAAAGTTTTCTTGTCATATTCTAAACACATAATTCATCTTTAAATATTTTAGAAGCAATACTACAAGTCGTTTTTCCCCATCCAGCCTGAAGGATTTAACGTCTTCTCCAACTTTATATATTCTCTGTGACTCGAATCTTTAACTTGCTATTTTTATTGTTCATTTTTAATTATCTACTATATTATTGAATATAGATGGTAGTCGATAATTATCTTTTAATTTTACTTGTTCAATTTATAAAATTCAAAAACTAATTTGTCACTTAGGTTCTAATTATCCTTTTATTTAACTATAGTCATTTTTCAAAATATTAATTTTGGTATATTCAAATGGTAAAATAATAAAATATTTTTGTCATATTTATTTAACCGTGTCAATACCGGATAAGTAAAAAATAAATGGAGGAAAGTTACTAGTATAATTGTATAAGAAGTATTTAAATAAAATTAGAGCAAATCTCACTCGCAATATTTATTCATTTTCTTCTAATTTAGTCAATCATATATTTAAAGAATTTACGCAATATTTATTCATTTTCTTCTAATTTAGTCAATCATATATTTAAAGAATTTATCTTCCACGGGAAAAAAGAAGTTAAGGTGGAGGTGTGAGCAAAAGTGGATGATAAAATAAGCAGCCATTTTTGGTTCTTAGTTTTTATTTTATATTTTGTGTGTGGTGTTCAATTAATTGGTAGGGAAAAGATTAAAGTTACCTCACATAAGACAATTTAATCTTAAATTGTGAGTATCACCATTCACCATTCTTAAGGTATTATCAGTAACGATTTAGTTGGTCCTACTGAAACATTTTCTATTATTTGAACGTTTGTAGATATATTATATTTAGGATTTAGACATAATGCATGTTAAACAAAGTAAGTAACGTGTTGAAGTTTAATAATATGTTGATCTACCCCAGCTTTTACATCTCAAATAGTACAGATAGGATAGTTAATATATAATTGTTAGAGACGAATTAAATAATGATTTATTAATCGGATCAACTAATAATAATAAGCGGAAGTAGATGACTTGAGAATAATTGTAATGAAGTTAAATAAGTGGACTTAATTAAAATGAAGACTTCAGCAAAGTGAGAATGAAACGTTGTCTAAACGTTAAAGGGCCTAAGATAATAATTATATTTTCTTAGTCGTGATAGTGTTCCGTTTTTGAATGTCAAATTGAACATGACATGGCTTTTATAAGATAAATAATTATGCTTTCAAATATCTTTTTAAAATATATAAAATTATTAATTATTATAATTTATACTACTTTTAGTTTGCTTGTTCTATATATTTTTTTTGTTTGTTTGGGGGAGAATATTGTTTTTTCTTTTAAAAAAATATTTTTAATTCTAAATTGAATTTATATGTGACATGTTTAGGATCATAAAATTAAAAAATATTTTATAAGTACATCTGATATATTTTTAAATTTATAAATCTTCATTACTATCTTAAATTGATATTAAATTAAAATATAATAAATAAATTAAAACGAAAATAAATAATTTTATTTTGAAGAATTAAAAGATTCTACATTAAATAAACCGTCAAAATTTAAAAAAAAATAAATCACAAAGGCTGAAAGTGTGAGATAGAGGTAGTAATGTTTTACCCCATATATATTGCTGAGACTTAAAATATCAATAGATAGATGTCAAATACTTTTATAATAGGATTTTCGCTATTTCTCGCATATTAGTTGATCATTTTTTAAAAGAATTAGTTCATATTAATTATTTATTTTATTAAATTATAAAATTTATTAATTAAAATTTAAGTAAATCATATAAATATGTTATGTCAACAAAATGTTTATCATTTATGACAATATAATTTTTCTAACTGATAATAATAATTTTTTAATAAAAAAAGTACCACGCTTCGCTTTTGTGCCCTTGTTTCTCTTCCTCCTCTGCTTCTTTTTATTTTACTTTTTCTTCTCTTTCTGTCATTCTTTATCTTTCTCCTCCTCTTCTTCTTTTTATTCTTCTTTTTATTGAATTTTTCATATAAATAACTCTCCTCAAATAAATTTTATTCATATTTCACTCTTTTTTTTTTTCAAAATCACGACGAGTAGAGAAAAAATATATCAAAAGTTTGTATAAAATTATATTTTCAAGCAGAAATTTCAAATCTCTAAAATCACAACATCAAGAGTTCATCATTGATGATCATCGTAAAACTTCAAATTTTGAATTCATTATTTGAATTTTATGAATTTATAGTTCAAATAGGTTGTTCCTACAAATAATTGAAAATTTTGGGGTTTCTATCTCAATTTTAAGAAAGTTTGATTAAATTTATACAATTGATTTTAGAAGAAATATTAGATTAAAATTCGAAAAATGTGATGTTTACAAAATTGTGTGGCAATTGCATTAAAGTTATATTAGAGAGTCCGGAGCCTAAAATGTATAAAATATTAACAAAAATTTCAAAACGGTATATGAAATTTTATATTAACAAAACGGCAAAATCGCTGGAACAACATCGATTTCCTCCACCGGAAAAAGCAAAATCGCTGCTACTGCAGCGATTATACAAAATGTAATTTTTTAAAAATTGCTGCCTAGATAGCGATTTGAATTTTTTAAAATTTGCTATTTTGTAAAGGAGTGAATTACTAAAATTCGTTTTTTTTATATAATTTTTTAATATCCGTATAAAAAGAAAAATAATCAACTAATATTAAATTTAAAAAAAATATATTTTAATAAATCTGATCGAAGTACAATAATTTTGGAGGATATAAGGCACGTAAATTAACTCTCCATATCTTTAATTGAGAAGCTTAAACTTGACGAATCCCTATGACAAGCGACCCAACAAAAGAAATAACAAAAAAATAACTTTAGTTGATTAGTAGTATCTCCAGCAATCAGCTTTTCAAATTTATGACATTTGAATTGATCGGTTGATGGATATTATACCAAACCTTAGAACATCAGGATCTGTACCTTTGTTCTTCACTTATCCATCCATAGACTAAATTAGAGTCTGAAACTCAAACGGTAAAAAATATTAACAAAAATTCCAAAAGGGTATATAAAATTTTATATAAACCAAAACGGTAAAATCGCTCCGCACGCAGCGATTTACTTCAACTGAAAAAGTAAAATCGCTGCTGGGGCAGCGATTTTGCCAAAAAGTTTTTTATCTTCTTACAAATCGCTGCCAGGGCAGCGATTTATAAAAAAAAATTTTTTTAAAAAAAAAACATAAATCGCTGCCTAGGCAGCGATTTACAAAAAAAAATATTTTTTTTATATAAATCGCTGCTACAGTAGCAGCGATTTATTAAAAAAATATTTTTTATATAAATCGCTGCTACAGTAGCAGCGATTTATTAAAAAATTATTTTTTATATAAATCGCTGCTACAGTAGCAGCGATTTATATCAATTTTTTAAATAAATCGCTACTGTAGCAGCGATTTATTTAAAATTTTTTTTTTTATTAAATCGCTGCGATAAGCAATTTTTTAAACTAAAAAAAAATTAAAAATTTTAAAACAGCGATTTTATATATAAAAAAAGATTATAATATTTTTTAAAATTTATGTATATAACTTATAAGAAAATATACATTATTTTAAAAAAATTAAAAATAAGTAAAGTAATAAATATATTTTCTTTCTAAAAAAAGATATTATATTGAATTTAAATTAAAATAATATTTGAATTTAAATAATTAATTTTTTTAAATAAAAAATTAAAGGAGAAAAATTATTTAATTGAATTCAAGTACATCCCTAATCACACCTATTAATTATAATTTTTTTTTATATATAAAATCGCTGTTTTAAAATTTTTAATTTTTTTTAGTTTAAAAAATTTCTTATCGCAGCGATTTAATAAAAAAAAAAAAATTAAATAAATCGCTGCTACAGTAGCGATTTATTTAAAAAATTGATATAAATCGTTGCTACTGTAGCAGCGATTTATATAAAAAATATTTTTTTAATAAATCGCTGCTACTGTAGCAGCGATTTATATAAAAAAAAATTTTTTTTTTTTAAATGTAAATCGCTGCCTAGGCAGCGATTTATGTTTTTTTTTAAAAAAAAAAATTTTTTTTTTTATAAATCGCTGCCCTGGCAGCGATTTGTAAGAAGATAAAAAACTTTTTGGCAAAATCGCTGCCCCAGCAGCGATTTTACTTTTTCAGTTGAAGTAAATCGCTGCGGGCGGAGCGATTTTAACGTTTTGGTTTATATAAAATTTTATATACCCTTTTGGAATTTTTGTTAATATTTTTTACCGTTTGAGTTTCAGACTCGACTAAAATATCTTATATACTTTCTTGGACACATATATATGAGGTTATTATTTACTATATTATTATAGCTAATGGTTCGATAATATGAATACGTATAGGGTGGAATGATGTTGCGGGGCCGACTTATTATGGACGGGATAACTATCTCTATTCGTAGCTTGAAGTTGGAGATATACATATTTCCAAAAAAATAGGCTTTCGTGATCATCGCTTACCTATAGCTTTGTGACACGTATAAAAAAAGTCAGTGTGCTTGGGTGGTCATAAATATTAGGATGATATAATTGGCACTGGATGGATTTTAGATTAGCCCATGAATCAGACTTGCAAAAATTTAGCTTGAGCGAAACAATATTGAGTGCACGAATAAAATCCCATACAAAAAGAAGCTACATATAAAATCTAAGACTATTTATAATAATTTGAGAATTTTTAGAAAAAGTTATATAAACTCGAACTATTTTAAAAGTATTTTTGAATTGATATAGCGGGCGAACACCCTTTGATAAAGGTGAGATGGGCTTGTCATGAAGAGAACAGAAGAACATGAATGGGCTCGTGTATCATCACAATACGAGATCCCCTACAATAGATCTCCAAGATATTATTACTCCTATAACTTAGAGGAATAAATTTTGAAAAACAAGAAAAGAAGGAATAGTATATATACAGGGGGAAAAAGGGAAAGAAAAGCATCATTTGATGTTAATAAAGTATATAGATGTTTGAGTAGTCTTACTTTAGTAGGCAAAGAAGGTAGCTTTTTTTCTTGTTTTGGCTAATCATTGCAAAGTTCTCTTAGACTCTCTTCAAGCATAAGTTTAATTTTCATAAAAAGTTCATTTGCTTTCTTCAACTTTGAATCACATCTTCAAGTACTTCCCCACTAAGAAATTGGAATATATAGCCATCAAAACATTAATATAATTCTGCCCTACCTACATTTTTACTGTTCAAACATGTTAAACACTAGCTCACGATTGAGGTTGGGAAAATCATACTGTGTAAATTAATTAGACAGAACTATTTTTTATATATATAATTTTGAATTCCCTCGATAGAAAAAAAGTTTTCACTGTAAATAAGATAGTTTTCATAAAAATATGGGTACCTGGATGGCTAGACCTAACTCAATTTCATTAACTAGCTCATGAGGGTGGACTGCCTAAGTCTATGTATAGAGATCACTAGTCCATTTCTCAGCATTTGTGAGACTTTTGCCCACTCTAATACCTCCTTCGCGCCCAATCCAACAGAAGCGTGGACCGAGAGTCCAAACGAGGATTAACCTAGTTCTGATACGATGTAAAGATATGGCGTACACATGAGTCTAACTCAACCTCAAAAGTTAGCTCGTGAGAGGATGATTGTCTATGTTCATATAAGGAGACTACTTGTCCATTCCACCAACTAATTTAAATTTTTACCCACTCTAACTTCTAAAATTATTTCAGGTCGTACGTTCAAGAAATATTACTCCTCTTGTTGAAATATTTCGCTTCATCATATCTTTTGATTCTTCTCAAGCTCTCTTAAAAGTTAAAAAAAAAAGTAGTCATATTCTTAAAATTTAAAATAAAAGTAGTTTAAAACCCCGCTAAAAAAGAAGAACAATTTTGAAAAAATACTAATTATATATTATTGAACTTTGAGAAATTCATTCATATTAGACCATATAAAATACTAACAATTCATTTATGTTGCATTTGCTACTAGAAAACATGGAATTTGTCGATAATCTCCACCTAATCGATTGCTAAAAAATTCCTATTAATTTGCAAGTTCACTTCTCTTTTCGATTTAAGAACGAATAATATATATTTGCCTTTTGTCAATTGGGTCTAGTCCAGTCATATGTGCTATGATTTCACTATTGATGAATGCAAAGAATAAGAGCAATAACTTTGCTCCTCCTTGGGGCTTGGACCCTTTTTCTTTCACTATTGTGGTTTGTAGTTCATTAGCAGGCCCACAATTAAGCCCAAATCAAATTCCACCATGCTTATATTAGTTGGAGAATTTTACACTTATTAAATAAAAACTATTTTAAAATATAAAAAATTTAAGAAAAAATATAATTTCTTCAGTCTTAGACTTCAAAATTTATGAAAATTCGATCCCTCCCAATCTTCTTAATGTCAGGATACAAAATAAATATCCGTAATTTTTTTTCTTTTGAGTGCTGCTCGTTTAACATAAAGTTTATTTGAAGTTCAGAACTGAACTTTTCATTGTAGAAAAGCAAATGAAAGATTCTCACGATAATTACATCATATAATCGAGAATGAAGTTTTCGTTTTGTATATATCGCTCTAAAGTGTGTAATATTTCTCATTGTTGACTGATGACAGTGAGACTCGTTATGATCTGATATATACTTTCTATTGAGGTGTGCAAATTATCTCATCTTAATATTCTAGAAAAGGGGCCACCAAAATAAATAGAATAACTTATAGCCTTACCATTTAATTTAAGAGGCTGCAAGTTGCCTCCACCAATTATTGAAGTGATACCTTGTACATATTGTATTTTATAATTGGCAATCAAAGAGTTTAAACGGCACTTATTTTGGGACTGAGGAGTATTCAATGTTCAAACTAGCTGTTGCTTCTTAAGCAAACAAAGTAGCAATATGTATCATAACACAAATTTGTAGTTTGAGCCAACTTATTGGGATTGGATCACAAAAATCTTCTTATCAAATGGACATCGAGTAACATAATTGGGGGGTAGGGAGATAGAGAGATAAAGGGATTGTTGCTGTAGCCATTGATTATGAAATGAAAAAAAAAAAATTAAGTATGATTCATAGAACATGTAAACAACCTCTGTAAACTGTGATAGACACTGACCCTATATATATGCTGATATAATAGGTAATAATCACTTATTGTTTTTTTGTAGTAGAAATGCAACTTAAAACAAGAGTATACTAGACATAGGGGGAAAAAAAAATGGACAGCAGAATGCAATAGGACATGAGTTTGTAGTGAAACAATCAAGCAGAGCCTTTGAGCTTCTTTGCGATGGTAGCAATGTGTTTTCCCTGGTGAAAAGCTTGCTCCAGTTCAAGATCTGTTGGCTGTCTAGAGCCATCTCCAGCAAAAGTTCCTGCACCGTAAGGACTTCCACCTTTAATCTTCTCCATCTCGAACATGCCAGCACCAAATGTGTAACCAATCGGGACAAAGATCATTCCATGGTGAACAAGCTGAGTAATTGCAGTCAACCTGCAGATTTATTGAGTTTTAATGTTAAATTTTCAGTTAGAATCTTCAAATCACAAGTCAAGCTCAAAATGTGTTAGTTTTTTGAGGAGAAGGGACTAACGCAGTAGTCTCTTGGCCACCTCCTTGAGAGCCAGTACTGTAGAAAAGGCCCGCTGGCTTGCCTGCAAGCTGCTGAGTTCTCCAGAGACCACCAGTGGCATCAAGAAATGCCTTAAACTGAGCAGCCATCATCCCAAATCTTGTTGGGAATCCGAACACAAAGCCATCAGCTTCAGCAAGGTCATTGGGTGTGATAATTGGTGCATCGCCTTTTGCTGGTCCACCCATCTTTCCAAGAACCTCTTCTGAAAGAGTTTCTGGTACCTGTGCCATTCACAAATCAACAACAGAACACAGTAACGGTACACGTTCATTAGTTTTTTCTCCTTTCTTCTCCAAAGCCCTTTAAAGGTACACTGTTCAGTATATGAAATCAATCATAGAAATTAAAGGGAAAGTGAGTCACAAGTGATTTGAGAAAAGACAAGTCAACTATATGGTTTTCTTTGTCTAAATGCATTGACTCCACTAAACAATTAGTAGTCAAACATGGAATAACTACATCAAATGTCATGACAATAATTTCTCAGCAGGATTTTAAGGAAAGGACTACGACTCTAGAGATTCCACACTTCCAATGATTAATGTATATCACTTAAGGAGACATTCCGTCTAAAAAGTCAAAATCACATAATTTCTTCAATTCTCAGAGATACCAAATTCTCTAACACATTCACATTAACAACAACTCAAAATGAAATGTAAACAGACCTGCCATAGTTTGGCTTCTACGCCTTCAACTGATGCGGCTCCTTTCTTTATCTCTTGTGCTAGCTTCTCAACATGTCCATACATGGAGTAGTAACTGCATTCATTTATACTTTTCACCATTAGCTTTACAAGCCCCAAGCATAAAGATCAAATAGATCATACAAACCATTTTACTTTTGGAGACAATTTTTGGGGGGTTTATAAGACTTCACAGCATCAGATACGCAAATGAGACACACAAAAGTTGACTATAAATTGGATAAGAATCACAGATCAGATTGGAACAGTCGCAAGAAATCCAGTAAAATAACACCAAATACATTCCGGATGAGGACATCAGGCACTAGAATCCAGCTTCACAGAAGTCTTCTAGAGATAAAACAGGAACAAAAGATGGCACAAGCCAGAACTTAGCTCTCAATAAAACACAAATCATCCAATGAGACATGTTCTGGAAATTTTTAGATTTTTTTTTTACCAATAGGAATCTTGAAAAGACTATGGAGTTCAGGCCATAAATTTATATGATAGTTGATTCTAATCAACAAAATCATTTAGCACCAATGGTAATATCAACAACTCCATCTTGGAACTCAAAGTTAATATTATTCAATTTCAAGAATGTCATCTCATAAAGACTAGCAATAGAGCAACTAACCAATTCCCAGTGAATTAGTTGGTAAATCATTTTTCATAAAAACCTTTTAGTAAGCAAATATTTTCCTACCTTAGATCAAGACAACAAACACTTGTAGAAGCAGATAGGGGTTATATTATTTTTTTCATTTCAAGAATGTCATTTTTTCATAAAAAGACAAAAAAGAATACCTAACCAACAACTCCTGCAACAATTAATTGGCTATATCATTTTCATAACAATCTTCCAATAAACCACCTTTAGATCAACCCAACAAAAACTGGAAACAACTGGTACCTTCCCACACAATCTCTTCAATTAATCATTGGGAAAACAAATCTTGCAAAGCCTTAGGACCATATTCCCACTTATATAATAAGAACAGTACATAAAGACAGTCTTTACACAGACATGGCAAAAATCAAGAACCAAGAATCTATCAGCCCAGATCAAATTAACAAAAAATAAATCATACCCACAATTTATTTCACTCTAAACATCAAAACAGAGAACCCCAAACTCAAAACATATATAAAAAAACAAGAAAGATATAAATGTAGAAAAAGATAGAGTACTTACACAATGTAGACTTTGGTTGCCATTGAAAGGGAAAGTAGTAGGTGGATGAATGAGTTGTTGTTGGAATAGAATAGAAAAGAAAGAGGATGGTGATGGAATTGAATGGGAAGAGAGTGGGGAGGCCATTGCTGCTTATATAGTGGGGGAACCCAAATAATCCCAAAATTAATAGTTGACCATTTTCAATTTTGGTTAATTAGAGGGCTATCTCAGGTTTATCTAAATTAATTAGGGGTAATTATGTCATTTGATCACCCATTTATTTGATATGTTAATAGGTGGTTGATGTCACGCTCATCATCATTATCGTAATAATTATACTTTTTATAAATTATTATTATTTCTTTGTTTTTAATATTATTAGTTCAATTTCTTATTCTTCATTATTGAGGGGGAAAAATAAGAGAAAAAAAAAGTAACAGAAAATACAGCTTCGTGCACAGCTGGTATTGGTGCCTTTTTGCTATTTTATTCACATTACAGTCTTTACAAGAAAGGATGCGAGTAAAATAAAAGAAATACTACTAAAATGTTTGGATTACTTGCCAATAAAAATAAATAAATAAATGCAATTCTATAGATAGATAATTTATGTTCAGTTACTTATTATCTATTTTAGGTTATTGCCATTAAAAGAATATTATAGAACAATGGAGGAGGTTGTTCTTTTCTTAATCACAATTTAGGTTTGAATTGTGCGTATGAAATTTTTTTGATAGGGAGAATGAGTATCTCTTCGAATTGAGACTGACACAAAATTAAATTAATTGAACTCTAATATATATATGTCAAGTATCAAATAAAAAGTTTATTTTAGGTTAATAATTTATGAATAGTTTGTAAATTCATACGGAAGTGACTATTAATAGTGTGATATGATAAAAATATATTATATTATTCGTATAAAAATTTAGATCCAATAAATATCCATATATTTTCTTGCTAACGTGGGCCTTTTACTCATTTTCTATTTTTATGTAGTGCTCATTAGAGTTTTTAGCTTGTAAGACCTTACTTGCCACATTTAAATAAAATACTTTCTTAGTCCGAAAGAGATTGTTTATAGTTCGGAGTACAATGAGGGACTCATTTAATTGTCAATGTCAATTAAAAAACTTCGTAATAATTCTAAAATAAAAATGCATATATTTTTTTGCTATAATAATCATAAATAAAGGGAAAATATTTGATTCATCGAATAGTAGCATCATTCATTTCTGAAAGGAGACATAATATGTTGTTCTATGCTACAGAATTAATTATTATATAATTAATGAGATATTATAGTTCACCTTTTATGACTGAAGATTAACTCTTGAAAAGAGAGAAAAAAACGAAGGAAGTTTAATCAAATTGAAGAGATTACAGAGAATTATTGGCATGATATTAAATACTCCCTCCGACTCATTATATGTGCCACCATTTGACACGATACGGAGTTTAAGAAATAAATGAAAATTTTAAATTGTTTACTAAATTATTCTTCAAAAGTAGGCTCACTTTTTTTCTGATCATAAATATATTAAAATATTATTAAAAATTAAATGGGATCAACAAAGATAAAAAAAGAATTATACCTTTAAATATTTATCATATAAAAGATGGTACATTTTTTTTGGGTCTGACCCCGAGAGAGTATATTCTTTATGTAGCTTCGTGTATGCCAGCACATATACTGGTAAATCAATCTGGGTCAATATTTCTAAGTGGTCATACCCTTTTTAACATTATTCTATGGACCGTTCTTTTTTTAAAAAGCAAAGAAATATATACATGATCTGAATTAATTATATGCAGATTCTGAATATTTGATGTGATATTTTTATAATCATTTGAATTCTACAGATGGTAAATCAAAAGATGATCAACTAGAGAAGAAATCAGATAATTTTTAGAAAAAATTAATCACTATTAATTTTTAATTTCATATAAATATCAAGCGCGAATAAAATTTCATCACAAATATATAAAATTTACGAAAAAAATATATACATCATACACATGTACTAAAAGCTAAAGCAGTCAAAAGAGTAGATGCATGTCAAACCTCAAGTTAATTTGACAAATTCTAGAATATATGGAGAGATATCAAAATTGACGTAAATAAACAAATATTTTCGCAATTTAACATGTTCAAAGACGTCCTAATTCAGTCTGGATACATTGGAGGCGGCCTTTGAGAAGTATTTTATTTTTATTTTTTAATAATAATAATTTATTTATTGTCTTTAACTGTTCATGCGTTAGTTCGAAGACAATTGTTTAATTGACCTAATCAAGTGTTCTCTCTAAATGAACCTAGTTTTGTGGGAGCAAATTTTAAAACTGAAAACTCTTATGTTGATGGTCTATTTTAAACATAGTTAGGATTTAAGGTATCTCCAACCCAAAACGTTAAATTATATATTAACTTTAATATCAGTATTATTTTTTGTGTAATCAATCTCAATGCATCGCAATAAATTTTACACATAAAAAATATTTTTTCTCTCATTATTATATTACTATTTCTTATTTCATTTATATTTTCTTATTTTATAAAATAAATTCTGTCTAAAACATTCATTATATATAATTTAAATTATTTTCTTTTATATCCAATTATAATTAAGGTAGAATTAACATAATTTATTTTAAAAAAAATTCATATATAGAAAAATTAATTTATAAAAAAGCTAAATTTTTTATATATAAAATTAATGTTATAAAAATATTACATAAAAATAATTAAATATACAAGAAATTTAATAAAAATATACCATTTATATGATGTTTAATTAAAAGTTTGTATAGTAAAATAATATTGAAATATTCAAAAAGTGATTTGATGTGATCAATAGGGTTATATCAAATTTATTGTAACACTATTTCCACATCAAATTTGATATAAAAATTGGTGTAAGTTGAAATATAAAAACACTAAATTTTACACCAGATATAGAATTCGAAGTAAAATTTGGTTTGGATTAAAGATGGTTTTAGGAGTGTCAAATAAGTACGTCTGATGTTTGATATGGGACATAAAAATGAGATAGTTATAGGGTTATTAAGTCATTCAAAAGTTATTTGGGTTAAAATACGCTAAAAAATGAATCAAATCTCAATTTGTCAATTGACTTTTTAAAATTAATTTCTAGTGTATGATAAAATTGATATAATTTTTCTTTATTGTTTCTCATAAGTTAAATTATACTATATGCCAATTCATTAAACTAGCTAGTTATGATTTCATAAATAAATTTTGTTACGTTGAGGAACCAATGAGCTTTCTGAAGCTGTAACTTGTACGAGACTACTTCTAGTGTTTTTTCTTTAATTTATTAAAGAAACAATTTAAAAAAAAAAATAAAGTCAAACAATAAATTCACCTAATTAAAACAATTTCTCAATGTTAAATAATCATCTGCGTAAGAGTGACGAAATTATTACTCATATGATCTGATGACTATATGTTTTTCTAATTTTATGAGTAAATCTAGAGAAGTCCTAAATGAATTTTCTATAAAGAGGAGAGACGTAAACATGCATGCAACTTTATAAAATTCTACAATTGACGACCCCTTCAAACCATATTTTTGTTAGCTTTTACAAATTCTACTGAGTTCATTCATGCATCACCATGATGTCCATTTTCTGTCATATGACATACCCCTCCCTCCGTTCCTATTAATATTCGTAATATGTCGTCGTAATTAAAAATAGATATTCTACGATATTTGTCATTTTACAAAATCAATATATAAATAACACTGTTTTTTCTATTTTAAATTTACCCCTGAGATTTAACCGTCTGAAAAATATAAATTTGACCAATATAGAAAAATTAATAATTTATTTATATTCATTGATCAAATTAATTACTCAAAATAAATTAATTTATATTCAATAATTGAAAATCTGGCTTCAAGAGAAAACTAAAATAAGAATATAATGAAACTTACCTAGTTTGTTAAGAAATATAAAATCTAAAATAATGACATATAAATATGAACATAGACGTATTATTGAACGACTACTTAGAGAAATACTACATATATGGAGTATTACAGTAACTTAAATTCTTCATTCTCAAAGCATGCGATACAAGATAATTACTCCTTTTACCTAAAAATCACTTTTTTTAGTTAAATTTTTAAAGTAGTAATTAATAAGCGGTAAACACGCCAATAAATTCATACTTTCGAACAATTTTCGAAAAACATAATGTGAAATTAACAATTAAGTTATTCTTTTTTAGGATATCTTAAAATTATGTACATATCTACTATATGCTCCTAATTAATCTCAAATGAGAAAAGACTTAACACTTACCGAATTTCGACAACGAGTTATAAATCATAAAGTTGATTTCCACGTATAGTTTTTTGCAAACTATTTTGTTGAATTTAGTTGTACCACGTATCAGTGCATGTGTCATTTTCAATTACTAAAATCAGAAAGACCCAATTTATGGTACATGGTTTAGTATTTAAAACATGAATTTAGTTGGACGAATTGACTAGAGTACTATAGAGACGATAAGGTGATTGACGGCAGGTTATTTTGGAATTAAGAAAAAAAACCTGCCCCTTATACTTTCATAAGTGGGCTGAATTTATCCTTGTGACTTTTGTTAGGATAAGGGATATATTTGAACTTATGTCTATTATTTTTAAATTTGTAGAAATAAATAGAGAAATAAAACTTAAAAAACAAATAAAGGTGCACTGGAGTATCCAATTAGGGGGTGGGGTGTAAATTTTGATTTAACTGAATGATAAACTGATAATTCGAAAAAGTGTTATTGAATTATCATATATACTGGATTAGCGATCTGAAAATGATTTTGTATATTATGCTATTATCTTCGTAATTCAATTAACGGTTGAATTCTATGATTTTTCCTAATAATTCAACAGATAAGGCCAAAAAGATTTGTTAAATTTACTCTTTTTACCCCTAATAAGTTTCTACATTTTTTAAATCACTTATCCACACTAGATTAGTAGAAATACGCGAGTCATAAAAATCATCATTGTAAGATATTTATTTTTCTATGCCTCATCTCACGTTTAGAGTTGAACATCTATAGCTTGAGTGTGACAATTTAATGAGGTAGTGAGTTAAGTTTTGCTGTGTTTTCTGTAAAAGAAATTAAATCTTCGAGTTTAAGTCAACTCCAAAAATAGATTTATTTGGGAAAATTACTTAATTTCATATTTAAAAAATCATCTATCTTATTAACTATCAATACATAATTTTTTATTTTTAAAGAATAATCAATAAACTGAACCATATCAATCAATAACCAGCTCTAGATCCAATATGTGAGTCCGCACACCACATTACTACTCTCCATTAATTTCCAATTACTAATTCAAAAACTTCACGAGCAATAGAATGCATGTTAATCAGATGAGAGTCTTGACATAATTGATAAAGTTATCATATAATCAAAAGATAACAGATTCAAGCCATGGATATAACATTTTGTAAAAATATAGGATAAGGTTGCAAAGAATATTCTGTTTAAGCTTTTTTCAGGTTTCACGTATAACAAAAACTTTAGTATACCAACCTGTCTTTTGAAGTGAAATTCTTATTTATCGGTCTTATTCATCATGGTTATAACACAAAAAAAATTTGTCCCATATGTGTGTATCACAACATGAGACTCGTCATTATAGTGTTAACTTGGTCTTAGATGACCTTTATTCCTTCAATTTTACATGTGCATAAGTAGCACTTAACGATCATACTTGAATAAGTAGACTTAGTCATCCTATATGACAATTTTCATGCGATTTGTCACGATAGAATATACATCTCATACGATTATTTATGTAGAACGTATTTATCTGCTTTTTCAATTTTTAATATTAATATGTTGTTCAAGACTCAAAGCTACGAGCAAATCTCAATGAATTTGGTCACGGACAGAGTGCACTCAACCCCTGAACTTGATTAGAACGAGATCGAGTCGTCAGAGTAAAACAATTATTTGTATATTGAACAATATACTTTTTCTTTGAAGCGTGAATGCGTGATCATCTTTGCTTAATTTACTTCATCCTATTTATATAAGTTTTCATCATTTTTCTGTTCTGCTTTTTCATGATATATGACAATTATTAGTATAATATGAACTTAATAAACATGCATCATAGCTAATTAATCATTATATTCGATCGGGATTAAGTTTCAACTGTATTATATATGGACACGTCTCTTTCTTATTGGTCGGCCCTTTACGCCTAAGTCTTCATTATACATGTTCTTATTTCTCTTAACAAAATAATGTTGATTTTCAAGGCTTCAGTCACAATTACAATTAGCAAAAATTAAAGATCTTAACAACTATGTTAGAAGATATATACTGAATTTAGACGTTAGGAATTCTAAATAATCAAAAAGTTAATATATCTAACTTTATTCATTATTCTTTTTCACACTTATAATATTTAACATCGAAAACTCGAAGTACTGAATTCTATTAAATTCACAAAATAGTGATTTGATCAATCATAGTCCTCCTGACACATTAAAGCTAAAACGAGTCTACTAGATAAATCAAAGTAGAGTAGATACCAATGAAATTGTTTGTTTTTTTAGCATGGGTAGTAGTGTATTGTGGCTGAAGGATGTCGTGAAGGCATGAGGTTAAAATCATTTGGCCTGTGATAGGCTTGCTTGTTTATGAAGTAGTACATATATACATACAGTAATATATGAATAGTAGTATAGCACAAGAATGTCTATGTAATTAATTAGACCACTTTATTAATAGCACATATGAAGTAGTTGAAGATAATAATGACATTCGTCCCATCTTTTAGTTGAATGTTGGCTTTTACGAGGGTTACATCATGTCACCTTTTTGAATCTACCACTACACCTTGTTACTACTACTTCACTACAATATTATATAAACACTACTTTTTCTATAACATATCCACATTATACTATTTGTTCATTTGATTAAGTTCACCATCTAAGTTCACCATCTAAGTCAACAAAGTATGGTCCACCAAGCATGACTCATCACTTAGTACTTCCTTGGTTTTAATTTGTCGATTTTTTTTTAATCTGTTTAGAAATAAATGTCTTTTTTCTTTTGTTATAAACTATTTAATTAATTTCAATTTTCTATTTGACATATTTAAAATCACAAAATTAGAGAACATTTTGATATCTTCTACGTTTCTTTAATATAAGACCACAAAATTTAAAAGTCTTCTTACTTTATTAATCAATAAAGTATTTTTCTTAGATTTTATTCATTGTATTTTCGCGATCACTAATTTCCCCTGCATCTAATTTAATGATGACCATCACACTAGTAACTTTAGAATGATTTATGTTTCCCATAACGTAGAATGTGTTTTCGTCTTAGGGACAATAAACAGGTAAAGTTGTACTTGTACTAGAAATTTTGTCCCAAATTATCTAAATTTATCAAACGAGATAAAATAATATGAGCACATGCAATAATCAATTATAATCTAGAGATAGTAGTATATTCAAAACTACATTATTATGCATTTTGAGTAATAATCAGTATAAAATATATACCACAAGATATTGTTCAAATGAGCCTCCATGTGCAACAAATATTTATCTCAAGTTGATTGCTGATCCAAATGTAGATTATTTTGCTGGGCTGGTTACAAACTTGTCAATCCACAATATAAAGCCCAGGCCCATGAGATAGTGTACCTCCCCTTAAATGGGTTGTTTCTGCTTTTGCCTTATTTAAGGCCTGTTTGGATTGGTCTAGACTTATGACTTAAAAGCCGAAAATAATAAGTTAGGATTTCAAACTTATGACTTTCGGTTGTTATTTTGGCTTTAAAATAAATACTTCAAAACCGTTTAAAATCTTTTTTTTCCTTAAATGCACCTAAAATAAGTCAATCGAAACGGGCACTTAGTTCGGTCATTAATTTTCGACTGTTACATATAGTAACTTTTTCATAAATGAATTTATATTTTCGTATCCTAACATATATCACAAATTATGTGTGATGCTCTTAAAATACTTATGTCCCCGGGTTATAAGTTTGACTTTTTGAAGGCAACATTGATGATCAATTCTTTTTAAAAAATAAAATTAATGATCAACCAATTTGAAGGGAAAATTGTGTAATTAAATGACGTTGACGACTGGCGAGAGAAATGAAGCAAAAAGCCATATAGGATTTGGCACCTTCTTAGTAAGGACCAGAAATGAATCTACATGTAACTGTCGTTGAATTGAATATGTCCACAAGAAAAAAAATGAACAAAAGCTTCATAATGTGAATGAAAAAAAAAGAAGTAAAATTTTATATAGAAAATATATACACGACATTTATTAATTTAATTTAATGTGATGACATTGTGGCTTGTTTGGTTGCGACCAAAATAGAGCGTTGAAATTGTGGTGTGTTTTAATAGGTAGAGGAATCTAAATGCTAAGCGTGCGGGGGTATGGTCACCTAAGATTTTCTAACTTTAATTTGTTTTATATTCAAACCTCGATATAAGATTCTTACCTAATAGTAAATTAAAAATTTAACAAGGATAGGTATGAATGGAAGGTTCATCCAATCTTATCATGAATGTAATCCAAATAGAAAATACTATTTGGTCCCATTCAACTATGTGTCCTTTTATTATATTCTCTCTTTTTTATTCTGCAAAGCTAAAAACTCTTACCCAAATTTTATTTACGTCTGGAGTTGTCAAATATCCAGTTCCCCAAATTATATACCAACAGCACACAAAACATGTGAGAATTAGTTACATTGCTCTAACATAACTAACTACATTTGACAACTCACACAACTTTTGCACACATGTTGATGTTTGTGCAAAGCCAATGAGCCGGTTTATCTGGAATCTCGAACTCATAAACCTAAAATTCTGAATTCGCAAAAGTGTGTGTTTGGCGCAAATTACAGGTGAAAATTGATGAAGTAGCAATAGTCTCAGTCTTAATATGTAATGTGGAAACTCTAAAAACCAATCATGTGCTTCCTCCTTCCATGCACAAAATGAAATCTTTAAGCAAGTATACCAAATCTTTCATTATACATCACCCTTTCTTAGTATCATGTCTAATTACTTTGTAGTCTTTACCATCACTAGATTATATCTTGGACACTATTGTATTTGTATACTCTTTATACATAGGCTCTCATTGATCATTCTTTTACTGCTACTGTAAGGAAAGATTGGATTTTTAATTTTACATCAAACAGAACTCATGATGAGACAGTGAAAGAACCATTGATCATTGTTTTTTCATCCTTATTTTGAAAATATAAAACCAAAAAAACAAAAGAGAGATTGATAGAGAAAAAGAGAGATGCACATTTTTTGCTCTAAAATTCTAATCTTTTTGTACAAAGAAAAACTATTCAACAAAAATAATTATGAGGAAGCCTAAAAACTCACCTTCTTCTTCTTCACCCTCCAAAGCTTCCAATAATCCATTCAAAATCAACACTTTCCAAATTCATATCTCAAAGACTTAATGTTTGCCCTTGTAAAACCTGAATCAAGCTATTAGCATTCCTTCTCACTTTCTCATTATCATCTTGTAATAAGCCAACAGAAATCTCAAACACCCCTTCTCTTACAGCCAACACACGCATCCTTTCACTGTAACTACACAGCAAGCTGACAGTCAAAAGACCATATTGCACAGCTCTTGAAGACCCATTTTTCAAGAATTTTATCAAAATATCCAATAACCCACAGAATTTAAACATTTCATAACGACCCTCTTTACATTTTGCTAATAATCCCAATACCTCAACTGATCTTTCTAGGCCTAAATTAGCATTCTTAATTAGTACTAGAACAGCCTGGTTCTGCACGGCCCGAACCCGATTATCCGGGAAAGAGCACAGCGTGTAGAGAGCAGTAGCAGCTTCCTTTCTCTCTCTACCGCTGCCACCCCAAAGCAGCGAAATTAACCCTGGAATTGCATCTGGGTATGCCCCAATGGTTGCCTTATTCACTTCCACCACCGCTAAACTCGTCAAAACCGTGGCCGCCACCGCCCTCGAGTCTCCAGCACCTCTTCGTAAAGAGGAGACCACTTTCCCCACAACCCCTTCTGCCACCAACCCCACTTTGTTATCATCATCCAAGCTCAAATTCAACAACAAATGAAGCGCTTTCTCCTGCAAACCACCCGAGTCATCATCCGAGTTAACGCAATTGAGAAGAGCAGATACAGCGCCTGACTCGGTGAGTTTCCTTCGGATCGCCAAATCACGCTTGGAAAGCTTACTGAGTTGGTCAAGCGAGTGGAGCTTAGAATCCAAATTAGAAGAAGAAGAAGAAGCAATAAGGGTTTGAATAAGGGACTGCGGTTCAGGGTACGAGAGTGGTTTGGGGAAAGAGACGAGGGTATAATTGGAAATGAGACTCCGAAGGGCATGATTAGGGATGAGAGAAACCGGGTCGGAAATGGGTAGCTTGGTAATCGGGCAAGTCCGGTGGCCGGCGTCTACCCACCGTTGGATTGAAGAGCGGTCGAAGGTGTGACCCGACGACAGAATAACCGGGTCGGACATAATTTCAAGGGAAATCGGGCACCGAAAATCGTCCGGGAACTGGGTTGAAGTTGCCATTTCAATTTTTGTTCTTTCTGGGAAATGGGTTTCTGTTTTCTCTCTCTAGATTCTCTTTCTATACGTATCTATAGATATAGAAGAGTGTGTGTGTGGAGGTAAGAGAGGGTTTATGAGGTTTAGGTCAAGTAAAAGGTGTACACTTGTGAGGTGGAAGAGCTCAGCTTGTGACATGCATCACTATGTAAAATGACATCAATAATAGTAATATATTAACTCACATCATATCTTAAATAATCGTAATACATTATCTCAAAATGGGTAGGTGAAAATAATAATTAGGAAAAAAAAACATATAGTAATTTGCTAGATAGTGACAAGTCTGATATTTGCCGTTTGGGACTCTCAAGCTAAATTAATCCAAAAAGATTTGTCGGTCACTTTTTCTCTAAAAAAGGGAAATTAAATCTTATAAGTTATACCTAAAAATAAACTCAATATCTTTTCATTGGTTAACAAATTACAAAAAATCGCAGTTAAATGAATAGGGGTATTTTTGGAAGTAAAATTTAGTAGGGTGCTATCTTAACGGTCCCCTGATTAATATATCGGTCTGTAGTCACGAGAAAGTGTAACCGTTATGAAAAATTATATTCATTTACTGATTTACCCCTAGCGGTGGAAGTGGAACTGTTACAAGTCAACTCACATAAATATGCAAATTAAATTTTTTATAGAAAGCATTAAAATCCAATAACATAAAAACACGTCAATATAAAGAGTTGAATGTTTCTTTTAACACGTGAATTTCGTGATCCTGCTATGAGAGATTTATAGTATATATGTTCCAAGTTAATTAACTTGATTAATTAATAGTATAAAATACTACTGATAAAATTTTACTTTTTTTAATCTCGATCCATTTTATCTCTTTCGATTTTTGATATAAGATGCTATTTTCATTCTCATTTGATAAATTGTTAAGACTTAGCATGCAATAATTTCCAACTACATAAAAGGGTATATACGCCTATTTCGATAGCTGTGATAATGATAAAAGCAAACGACAAGAATAAATAAGTGAATGGATGTTGGAATTAAGAAAATTGAGAATGACATAGGTTGGTAAATGGGACCTCTTTTAAATTGTAAATTTTCCGTTATGACAAAATTAAAGCCTTCGTGACAACCTCTCATATTTGCCAAATGTCTGGATCGTTTTACAGTATATTCCTATCATCACAACTTAATAAATGTTACTTATAAAATTATTGATCAATTAAATGGTTTTATTTGTCCCACCATACAAAAGGTTCTTCGGAAGGGCGTGGAACTTTTTCTTAATAAGAAGATTGGTGTTGTGCCCAACTCATTCGTTATACTTCATCTCTTTTAATTTAATTGTCATTTAATAAGGTAAAATAATAATAATAATATATTCAGTAAAATCTCACAAATGAGGTTTGAAGAGAATAAAACTTGTACAAATTTTATTACTATCACGTGGAGGTAAAAATGTTTTTAAAAGACCCTCGACTCAAGGATAGCAAATTCAAGTACAAAGGATAAGAAAACATAACAACTAACAAGGGAAGCTGTGCAGATCCTACAAGAAAGGAACAAGACACATGATAATTGAAATAAAAGCAAAAACTACAAATAATAAATCTAGTACAACAACAAACACCAAGATAAAATTTAAGAAAGTAAAGAAGTTTTTTAGATTTTGCGGTTTTAAATTACACATGTGTAGAATATATGAAAATATATTTTAATCTTGTATGCTTTAAATATGCCATCAAAATTAAACATATGTTGAAATGGACTATGAAGGAAAGTAGAAAAAACAAAACAAATTAAAACTGAGAGAGTATCATCAAATATCTGCTACCTCCCACCACTGCTACCTCCCACCACAATATAGGCAGACTTCACCCACCAAGAATTAAGTAGATAAACAAGATCACCGCATATTTAAGAGGTCAATTAGGTGAAAGTTTGTTAGTTGAGTCTATTCAGAGTTCAGAGTTTTGTTAAACTGTATTATCTACAAATGGTCCTAGTTAGGTTTGATGTTGAGTGATTTAACATATGTTTAATCAGGGCATATTCCTGATAATGTGGTATCCAAAACTTTTCATAAGAAAGCACTTTAGTGTCTGAATATAACCTAAAACAGATGAAAGCACACATAGTTAACCCATCCAATGAACATAGTGTCTTGTTTATCTGATCTTAACTTTAATTTCCTATCTTAAGATGGAATAAAGCAAGGTTCCTATACATTATCCATTCATATCTATCTAGGTTAGTATTAATGGAAAAAAAGTTCCGTACCTAGCGTGACATACGTCTCCCCCGAAAACAATAACTCTAATTTAGTTATAGCCAGCAAGGTCAAGATACAAGCAAGTAACAGAAGATGCATGAACTTTTCTAATTAAATACATGAAGTAATTTATAGACATCTAGGGCTAGTATGATATGTAAACAAGCAAATAGAACTAAAGTAAGATCATGCAACTGAGTGTTCTCTTTCCAACTATCCTCTTCTATATAGTAAGTGTGGCACTAATTTAAGCACATTATAGGAATAACCTTTATCTTCAACCTTCCACTTGCTAATTACATCAGCAGCTGCAAGTATCAAGCGAGCAGTACCATGATCTCGTTTCAACCAGTCATTCTTCTAAAGTTCTGTCCTCAATTGGTCAATTGTTTTCCAGTGAACAAAACGACCACAATTGGTTCCAGTTATACAGGGATCGATCCATGCTCCACTGCCTCTTTCTTAATCTGCGACGTGCTAGAAGTTCAAATAGTTTTAGTGACATTAATCTATGAGTTTCAATGAAAGCCTAGACAAGTCAGCATCAGTACCTCCGTTGACTAAGACTGTTGAGATAAAGCTGCATCATCAATGCATGAAGGTTTTTTCGCATTGTAGTAAAAATATGCTATCATTTGAACCAAGTCATCAGCTGTACGAATTTCTGCACAAATTTATCCGGAGTTGCAAAGTAAACAATCATTCAACATAACAATGCATTTAGCTGAAAAGATTACAATTACTTTATCAAACTAGTGAGGGGATATATAAAAAGTACCTTTTTCCCTGTATAGTATCCTGTTTCCTCGTAAGAACAATATCTGGGGACTTTCTTTGACTTTAAGCGCATAGGCTAGATCCCTCTCAATATTAATGTCAATCTTCACAGTCTACACCAAGTAATTAGGGGAAATGTAAGATAAGAGGGTTTACTAATGGACAATGTAAGGAGAAGTGATTATGTTTCACAAACCCGAGGAGGCAAGCGCTCTTTGGCACTCCAATACACCTTGGCTGCTTTCTCCAGCTCCTTAAGAGCTTTCCAGTTGTCACTAGCCCTGTGCAATTAGCAATTGTCTCAGAGAACATAAAAGACTTGCATATTGCTTATAGAATATATCCTTTAGGACTTCAATTTGTAAACAAAACAAGATCCACTTGCCGATTGTATCTCTCAAAAACAAGTACAATGAGGGGACTGGGATGAAAAGCGAAGCTCTCCCACTCAAGACAATTGATTTCCTTCACCCAGCAATCATCAATCTCCCCCTCCCAATCGATCTCAACTCCATCTTCTCCTATAACATTTTTTATTGGATGCTTGTCAAAATACTCTGATGCTCTAATTCCCCATCCAACGTCTGCATCCAGAGGCCAATTTGGATCCTCCTCCTCAATGATCATTTTCTTTTCTTTCTTATCCCTACTGCTGTCATCATCACTACTTTCATCAGACTCAGTGTCATCATCAACCCTATCTTTGAGGATATTCTCGGTATCTTTCATCATTTCCGAGTTCTGCTCCCGGATAGAGGCAAATGTCTTTTCTAATGAATCACGAACAAAATCCTCAACTGCAGCTGCTTCGCTCCTGCGACCACGCCTTGGCTTTTTAGGGATTGTTGATGGGAAGATCTTGGCAGAATCTTTCTCTTCGTTATGAGTTACTCTACTTTCCCGGGACCTTATAGCTTTTCTAGACCTTGAACCAGAGTTATTCTTAGGATCAGACACATGTTCCTCTTCAGACTTCTTTGAAGTGGCAAAGCAAGTCAAACGTTTCAAAGGAGGCGGCAATAGGAAGTTAGAGAAAGAGCAAGAACTACACTGTTGCCCTGCTTTGAGTGCAGAGAGTGATGAAATAGCACAAAAGTTCAGATTTAATGCAGAATGGATGACCATCTTCCCTCGCTTAACTACTTCGCCTGGAAAATCAAAATCTCTATTAGGGATAACTCCTAATATAACAAACCTGTCGATAACACCAATCAAAATTAAGAACAGATTTTATCAAACTCCCTTCTACAAAACACAAAATAGAAAACATCCACACCATATTCTTATGTACATAACTAAAAGACAAACAGAAAAAGACTAGCATTACATTCAAAATGAATTTAAACAAAGTCAAATGTAGAAGCCATAACATTGATGTTGAATTGTTGAGCACAGTACTACTAGCTCACTTTAACAAAAATGTATTGAACTAAGTCAACATTGTCACCCACCGACACGAAATAGTTGTATAGATGGTGGTACTCCACATGGACTGGCTTAAAATCCTAAGTCTGCTTCTGGCTACAGTTAAAAGGTTACCTATTTTGAAGCATAGAGGATAAAAGCCTAATGAGCAAATAATCAAACAGGTTGTGTGCATAAGTTACCAGACTGTCGATACAGTACAAGTACAACCAACAGTGCATTAATTATGTTTATAACTTGATGATTACAACAATGGCAAACAGCAGAGCTAAAGCTTCATGAATCATAAAATCAAAGTTTGTAGCAATAATAAATACTCCGTTCGCAAGTACTTTGTAACCTTTCTTAAAAATACAACAAAGGACTACCTGAGAATGAAGAAGCTAAATCTCAAGTTCCGTTTGTCCAGTCCCTACTTCGTTCTAACCCTGTAAGAAATACTAAAACTTTATTTTGAAGGATGGGAGGGCAGAGCAAATGAATTAAAACAACAGCCAATATTTATTTTAAGTTGAAACTTCATAAAAGTATTAAATATTTTTAATTACATGAGGCGAAAATATTTCTAAACTTTATCCAAATGAATACCTACCTTTGATCCAAACTAAGGTTTATTTTTTTATTTTTTTATTTTTTATTTTACTTGAGAGGGAAAAAAATTGTTTAGGGTGATTTCTAGCCTAGCTTTTATCGGTCTTTGGCCTAAAATATTTTTGGGATATTTAATGAAAGTTGAGTGATTAATTTTATTATATTAGCTAAGTTAATTTGATGGTATTTTGACAATTATATTATTATATTATATTATAAGTGGAAAGCTTCGAGATGTAAAGTTGAATTACCATTTTATTTCTATACTAAATAAAAATATTATATTCATATTTAATTATCTTATTTTTAAAAAATATTGAGCAGTAAACTTTTTTTTTTTCTATTAATGAATTGAGAATATTTGAAGAGTTATGAAAATTAAATAATCTAAATGTTAAAGAAAATGAAGAGACAAATGTTAGTTAATGAGAGCAAATATGTAGAGATTTAAGTTGCACATTAACTAAAATATGGAAACACTTATCCTTACATTGCTAGAATCTTAAAATTATAGATTTCAATACAATGAATCTCATAATTAATATATTAATACATGTTGTTTTCAATGATAAATACATGAAAAAAAGCTAAAGGGACTAATTAATCATTTAAAGTGAAAGTATTATATAAAGCCAAGAATAATTTTCATTTTCCTCAAGTTGCCTCTCCATTTTTATGGACTTTAAAGAAGAGTATATCACTTTTCTGAGCAGTTTTTTCTCAATCAATATCAAAGTTAAAGGCTATTAAAATACGCTATGAACGTTGTTGGATTTGTACAAGAATTTCAGCTATGGATGTTGTTGGATTCGTCAAAGAAATTTCTTAGTGAAGAATACACTCATGACACTTATTATTTAATTTCGTTGCTAGGGCTTAATATGTGCAATACACGACATTAATTTTACGGTAAAAAAATTTCTATATGTTACTGATTTTACACATATTTCATTAACGTAGCACATAACATTTCACTTATTCATTTAAATATTGTAGTTGTATAGTTTTTTGGATTTTAAATCTTAGAAACAAAAACACCATATAAGATTGCTTATCAATTTTAAAACATGTAATTTATATTTTCTATTTTATAACACATAATATAACTTAAAAATACTTCTAATATACACTCTTCACAAAAATATTTTTATTTATATGGCGCGTACCCAGAAGCTAGTAAATAAAAAAAGAATAAAGTTAGACTTTTTATGTCTAACTTTAATAAAAGTGAGCTGTCTTCATAGTGCATACTTCATCAAGGGTTAATCTCCCTCCACCCACGAATAGATTAATCCCTCGCAGAGTAGTTTAAGTTCAAGTTGCTGAGTAAGTTTTGCCGCTAGGCTAATGGAGAGGGTTGAAAATTCTGGGACGATAAAAATATCGTAGGTGATTTTTTTTTATTTGTTCTTTGTTTGATAAAGCTATTTACGAAATACCTATACTTGATAGAAAATAATATCCCGTGAAATTTAATTGAATTATAGTATGCAAACTAACTTGATAAGAAGAAAAGTTTAACTTTGACAAATGAAGTGAAAAATTCAATCTTATCAAGAGCTCCATCACCATTCGTATCTCCTTCTCTAATCATGTTCTTCAATTCTTCATCACTAAAATCTTGCAATCCCATCAGCTTAGAGTTCCTCTTTAAGCTATCCATTGTGATCACTCCTTTCTCACCATCCATTAACATCCGATAACCTTTGCATAGCTCGTTGATCAGTCCCTCTCCGCCTAGCTTTATCGCCATAATTGGCAGAAAATCTTGAAACTCTATATGTACCATCTTTGTTTTACCTGTAGTTCGACTTCTATCACAAATATTGCTTGTTAATGACATAAATTAAAGTGTGATTAATAAGGAAGTTTTCTATGTCCCATTTCTAGACTAGTCAGACGAGCTTACGGACTTGTCTATTATTTTCTTAGAAATTGCCTTGCTTGTTGGAAATTTTATTTTTGGACCAAGTCAGCCTTTTCATTCGTCAAAATCCCTTAAAATGGATTTTCAAGGAAACTAATGATGCCCGGTTGGTGCTAAGGAATTCATCTTTCAATTTTAGTTTATTTTCACTAAATTTTCGTTTGATGATAGCCAAGGTGGACCGTCACTTTGTTTATTTGGAAACTCAGTTCAGTTCTCACAAAATAGTATAACCAAACAAAAGTCGTATTTCATAAGTTGGTTATTTCGGTACCAAAATTTCCAGCCATTTATTGCAGCAAGTATCTAGAAGGAGCATTCAAAGGGAATGGCTTGAATTCTTAGTTAGTTATTTCTAATAAATCAGAATTCTCAACACAAATACTTGAGTATTGTATAATCAATGATAGTCTATTTACAACTGCAACTTTGAAACTATTGAATTGCAATGGAAAATACTGATATATGTTATAACAAGTAATCAAGTCATGTAATTCCTACTCAACAAATCTTTTGTTGGGCTGAGTACCTCTTCGTTGTTTAACCTTAGGCCCAACATCTTAGCCAGCCTCTGCCCAGATAATTGGTTATCTGGGCTATCCATGTTCACAACATTCTTAGTACTTATTTTTTAGTGGAATGACTGCACTACTACAGTTTGATGTCATTTTCATCAATCGGATATTTTCAAATATATTGACTAATTGATTAGTTGGTGATGTTAATGGTTTGGTAGAATTTTCAAAGACTAATTTTCTTTTTCCTTCTTCTCTGAGATGATTACATATGATATATTTATGGACACTTGTTTGATTGTTAATTCACCTTTTCCCTCGACCTGTCAATACTTTTTCAAGAAAAGGTATTTTGGGAATGAAGATGTTATTGGTTGGTTTAGTTCTCTTGCTTTCTTTAGTTAGGTGCAATAATACGCGTTCAGACAACTTGTTGCCTGGACAAATCCTTTCCTTCTCTGCAGCAAATACTTTAGTGTCCAAACAAGGGAAGTTTGAACTCGGTTTCTTCTGTCCAGGTGATTGTGAGAAGCTTTTTATTGGTATATGGTATACAAACATAAAGCCCAACACCGTGGTTTGGATAGCAAATAGGGACAGCCCCATCCGCCCTCCCTTCAATAATTCTCATCTAGAGCTGTCTGATGGAAATCTAGGAATCTTTAATGCATTTAAACAAAGAGTCTGGGACTCTAATTTATCCACAGCAGATGTCAATAGGGCAGTACTTCTTGATTCTGGAAATTTCATTTTGACTAATGGCATTGAAATACAGTGGCAGAGCTTTGATTATCCTACAGATACATGGCTGCCTGGTGCAAGGATTGGATTTGATAAGTCCAAGAACACACTCCAGAAACTTACTTCTTGGACGAATACGAATGATACAGCTTCAGGACACTTCTCTTTGGAATTAGACCCTAATCAAAATGGTGAATTAGTCATACTACGTAACCTCGTGAAAATGTGGATCTGGTGGCCTTTGAATCTCGTGGAATCCAACTTCAGTTATAATCCAACTGAACATAGTGCATTTATTACTTACAATGTCTTCGATGAATCTGTCGTTTCTCGAATTGTCCTAGATCATAGCGGGTTAATGAGGGAACTATTCTGGTCTTATAAGCATCAGATTTGGATGGTTATGCGGTCTGTACCTGTTGATATGTGTGACACAACGAATTTATGTGGTGCTTTTGGAATTTGTGATATAAATACCAGTCCAACCTGTGGATGTTTACAAGGTTATGAACCCAAGTTTCCATTAGGTTGGGATACTAATGATTATTCTGGTGGATGTGTGAGAATAACTCCGCTGCAGTGCGGCAGCAATAACAATGGTTTTGTTCATATGCAAAATGTAGAACTTCCTGCATCATCTGAATCAGTGCAAGTGGGGAATGATCGGATCTGTGAATATATATGTTCATCCAATTGCTCATGCAAGGCTTATGCTTACAGCAATAGTGGAGTGTGCTTATTATGGAATGATGATCTTATCAATCTGAGAAGATTATCTGATAATTCAAGACAAGCAGTGTTAAACATAAAAGTTTTTGAGCGTTCAAACAAAGGTTAGGTGCTTCTAAACTGCATCTTGTTCTAATTGTGCTTACTTCAAACTGACATTATGTTCATTTTCTCCTCTCCCCATCTATCTCATTGCTCAGGCAATAAAAAGTCATTGTTTGTAGTGCTAGTAGCATCCATCACTTCAGCAATTTTTGTCTGTGGTACATGCTGTTACTTTCTTTGGAGACGAAAGCTCAAGAAAAAAGGTACTTCTTTATATTTCCAATAGTTATGCCAGCACTTTATGAATGTTAATTTGGCCTACATTGGTTGAGGCCATGAGGGTATAGGCTCTTGTCTCCTTATATTGTCTTGGCTATCCTCACCTAATGAACTAGCTTTCAATCGAGATTGACATTTTCTTGACAATGAACATATGTGGGATGCCAATAAGTGAACCTAGTCCTTCTGGATTTATTATTGAACTGCTGGAACTCGGGCAGTCTTCGTGTGACATTCTATTTCTTACTAGCAGCAGGTTGTCTGGCTTAACTGTGTTCTCACTGTCAATTCAATCATGGATTAGATAATAAGTTAAAATTACTGATGTTCAGCTTCATCTATAGACTTCATGTTTCAATTGCCTTTTCAGGGATTTTGAGAAAGATGAAGTTCAGGGAAATGTTACTTTCTGACTCAGCAACTAACATGTCAAAACCTGCAACTTCCATTGGAAAGAGACAAGAAAAGAAAGGTGACATTGAACTGAAGTTCTTTGAATTACATGACTTGAAAGCCGCGACAAACAATTTTTCCCCTGATAATAAGCTTGGAGAAGGAGGTTTTGGGCCTGTTTTTAAGGTATTGATACTACAACCTGAATACGTGATACACGAATATGCGCTCACACCTAAAGGAAATGGAAAGAAATCCCTCCAGAAATTGCCAGATAGTATATATCCTGATTTTAGTTAATATCTTTGCTTGCCGTACTTATGTTTTGAAGGTGTGATAATCGGTTTTTTGCAATTTCTAGGGTCAATTGCCAGATGGGCAGCAAATAGCTGTGAAAAGGCTATCAACTCAATCAAGGCAAGGCATAAGTGAGTTCAAAACTGAGGCCCTTCTCATTGCAAAACTCCAACATAGAAACCTCGTTAGGTTCCTTGGCTGCTGTGTAGAAGAGGAGGAAAAAATGTTGATATATGAATATATGCCAAATAAAAGTCTAGACTATTTCATATTCGGTATGATCATTTACTACTATGTGTTTATGTGTTAACCCTTTTCTCCTGTCAAATGTGTGCTTACTGGATAAATTTGATATGTACAACTTAGACGAGAGCAGGAGGTCTTTGCTTGATTGGAAAAAGAGGCATGAGATCATTATTGGTATAGCTAGAGGGATACTCTATCTGCATCAGGACTCAAGATTGAGAGTAATCCACCGTGATCTGAAAGCCAGCAACATTCTTTTAGATGAAGATATGAACCCCAAGATATCAGATTTTGGTACAGCAAGAATATTTAGCGGAAACCAAGATGAAGCAAATACTCTTAGAATAGTTGGCACATAGTAAGCAAGCAAATACTGAAAGGTCTTTTCCCATACTACTTACCAATATTTTGCCTACTCACTATAGCTCCTTTTCTATGCAGTGGCTATATGTCACCTGAATATGCTCTAGCTGGTCTCTTCTCAGTAAAATCTGATGTCTTTAGCTTTGGTGTCATATTATTGGAGATCATTAGTGGAAAAAAGAACAGAATCTCTTATAATAGTGATTCCCCTCCAAATTTAATACGACAGGTAAGTTGTGAAATGCTAATGTTTGAATCTTTCTTTGATTAAGAATCAAATTTATCCATTTAAATGAACTACTGATTCAGGCCTGGGAACTTTGGAATGATGGCAAGGCCTTCGTGCTGATAGATCCAACTATAGTTGATTCTTGCCCCGGTGAGGAAGCACTACGCTGTATTCAAGTAGGACTATTGTGTTTGCAAGTGAATGCAGGGGACAGACCAACCATGTCATCAGTACTATTCATGCTAAGTAATGAAGCAACGGTTCCCTCCCCGAAGCAGCCATTGATTACCCCCAACTCTGAATCGGGTACCACAGAAACAACACCATCTTCGATCAATGAGGTGACTATTACTGCACCTGATGGTCGTTAGTCAGCTGATTATGATACATCAGTCATCAGGCAATCTGTTCAAGTGTGGGAGGGTTACTGACCCGTCCATTTACTAGCTCAATGAATTGGGTTGATATGCTGTCCAAATTGATTCTGGAGAGATTGTCAAAATAAATTTTTCACAAGACATTTTTTAATTTGATATGTCATATGTTATATATATTGTTAGGATAAGAAAACAATAATTTTTAGCTATTTAAAATTCATAAAAGAACAAATAAATAATTAAACCTTACTAAGAATTTAATGAATTGAGTTACAACTCACATTGCAGTCCTGTTTCAGTCAAATTTGACTCAACCCGATATCTATGATCCATAGACCCAATTCACTGATTTTTTGGTTGTGGTAACGTGGGAGCCGAGGCACGTGTATCTTAAAAACACGTGAATATCACAATACACCCACAAGTCAACAGATAAATTTAAAAATTGCTGGGTTTCTTGGTTTCCCATCACTCATCAGCGTTACTAGGAATTTTCTTTTTGTTTTCTTATTCAGTGTGAACTGAGATTTTATCCCCTTTATTGTCCTCATTTCTCTACAACGTTCACACCAAAAAAGAAACTCTTTCTAATTATATCCTTAACTTAACAGGCTAGTACTGCTTATAGTAGCTTAGTGTTCATCCTTTTTAGATATCTGATGGCTGATGACTTGGATTGGATGTATCCAAGAAGAGTAAATCAATCATCATTTTACATCTTTCCCCTTCATTTTTACTCAAATCACCAAATAAGTAGCTAGACATCTTTCAGTTTAAGAATCAGTAGAATTCAGGACTATATTCCATTTCATTCACTGGGAGAAGTGTTCATTGACAATTAGCAAGGTTAGATGAAATTCGTTATCAGCCGTCTTTTGGACTTTAATTGAAGCAAGTACATCCAGTGGGAATGCCTGGAATTATCAGTTGGTCAAAGTTACGTATTCATTTTTTAGTGGAAAGATTGCAATTTGATGTCATTTTCATCAATTGTATTTTCCTTTCTTAGAAATTTCAAAGGGTGTATGTTTAAGTGGGAACTTTGGTTGTATTTACTGGTTATTATTGTTAGTCCTCTATCAGACTCCCGTTGCACAAATTTTCTTAATTCTCCTGTTTCGTTTTTACTTGGTGGTGAAAAATGAAGATCATATTGGTTCTCGTGCTTTCTTAATTCTACTGTGAATGTTTAAAAGGATATGAACCGATGTTTAAATTAGGTTGGGATGGTACAAACTATTCAGGGGGTGCGTGAGAAAAATTCCGCTGCAGTGTGGCAGTAATACTTCCCGTGTCATCTGAATCAATGAAAGGAGGAAATGATCAGATTTGTGAATATATATGTTCATCCAATTGCTCATGCAATGCATATGCTTACAGCAGTAGTGGAGAGTGCTTATTATGGTATAGCGATTTGATTGATCTATCTAATTCAAGTCAAGTAGAGTTCAACATTAAGCTTTTTGAGTGCTCGAACAAAGGTTAGGTACTCCCAAGCTGCGTCTTATTTCTAACGTCTTAGTAAGCAAGCATATACCAAAAGGGATTTCTCTGTCGCATCCTTACCATTTATCAATACTTTGCGCACTCATTATTGCCCTTTCCCTTTGCAATGGCTATATGTCACCTGAATATGCTCGAGCTGGTCTCTTCTCAGTAAAATCTGATGTCAGCTTTGGTGTTATATTATTGGAGGTCATAACTGGAAAAAGGAATATGGTCTCTTATAATAGTGATTCCCCTCCAAATTTGATACAACGAGTGAGTTCTAAGATACAAGCATTTGAAACTATCTTTTGATTTAATAATCCAACTTATTTGCTAAGTGAACTGCTGATTCAGGCCTGGGAGTTATGGAATGATGGTAGGGCTTTTGATCTGGTAGATCCATCAATAGTTGATTCTTGTCCCAGTGAGGAAGCATTACACTGCATTCTAGTAGGACTATTGTGTTTGCAACTCAACGCAGCAGACAGACCAACCATGCCAACAATTCTGTCCATGCTAAGTATTGAAGCAACGGTTCCCTCCCCGAAGCAGCCCTTCATTACTCCTAACTCAGACTTGATGATTACTACAGAAATAGCATCATATTCGATCAATGAGGTGACAATTACAGCACCTTATGTTCGTTAGTTGTCTGATGTGTTTATGTATTTATGTTACCTGTTGATTAAATGTAACTAGTTGTCATTACTTATCGAAGTATGAGGTGGTCCTCTATGCTCTTATTCATGATCATAATATTACTGTTGTATTTGACGGAGATCTATCTCATGATCTAATTATGAAAACAAAGTTAAAATCTTTCACAGATCACTTACACGTTTGTATTTTTTTATACACAATATTTTGAGGAAAAACATAACCGACTAATAATAGTTAACTACCTCATTAATTGACAACTCTACAACCAAATTACTATCCTCTAAATCAATAAAGAAAAGTGAAAATTTTATTTGTTGTGGCTAGTAGGATTAGCCTTTGTTTCTTTTAGAGCATTGGTGAACACAGAGTAGACTTTAAGAAAACATGAACTGTGTCAAATATCAAACACTGAATGTGAATGCGCTTCCATTAACTGCCTTAAAACAACTGACAAAGGGTGCCATTTAATTCACAGATGGAGTAGAAACCCTCTGTGTTTATGCTTCTTTCCTACCAATCCTTTGCCACCCCCTACCTTTAAGTCTATAACATGGGCCATGGGGAATCATAAGTTAGATAGTACAGAAAAAGGAATTTTGTGTTTCTTTCAAAATAGTTATTGAATAGTTAGCATAAGCTCTAGCGACCATAAACTGTTGAAATAGACATATCGTTAACAGAAGATGTTGCTATACTTGCTGATGAAGAGTTTTTAACTGAACTATGATTCTCTGATCTGAATATAAGGCTAGGTTGTTTAGGGAAAGGAAGATTTGTTTCATTGCACAGCATGAAGACCACTTCTGACATAGTAGGTCTGTCATCTGTAAACGGTTGTACACACAAAAGGCCAATGTGGATGCATCTCAAAACTTCACAAGCTTCATATGAGCCACTTAACAATGGATCAACAGCATTTAAAGCCTTTTCATCCTTCCAAAGATCCCAAACCTGAAATAGAGAGCAATTTCTGCTCTATTAGAGAGGCGACTATAACACCAGAAATAGAAATTCTGAAATACAAAATCTCGGTCTATTCAGTACTTCAAGAACTTGAAAGGGGATTGTTTTCATATTATTATTTGCAGTACTACCATCTGTGACACAGCTTATGTGTAAGGCAACTGTACACATATATATGTTTGTACTTACATATCCAACTAAATGGCGAGATTGCTCCTGATCATTATGACTGTTGTTTTTCCGGCCAGTGATAATTTCCAAACACAAAACCCCGAAACTGAAAACATCAGATTTTGCTGAAAAATGCCCTACCATTGCATATTCAGGTGACATATAACCACTGCAATAGATAAGCCATATCAAGATTTATCATTTTAACGATCACATGCACATGTTTGATATAAGTTGTATATGTTTATACACAACTTGACATACTTACTATGTTCCAACAACTCGATTTGTGTTTGCTTCCATTTGGTCACCTCCAAATATTCTGGCCATTCCAAAGTCTGATATTTTCGGTTGCATGGAGGCATCGAGTAAAACATTGCTTGCTTTTAGGTCTCTATGAATAATTCTTAGTCTAGAGTCTTGGTGAAGGTATAACATTCCTCGTGCAATCCCATGTATGATTCCAGACCGTTTTCCCCAATCCAACAAAGACCCTTTTGTTTTATCTGGATCACCATTTGAAAGTTGGTGAATAAGAGATCTTTTTAGGGACACACACACACACACGTTAAAGCAGTAATCATTAATCATCAGTAAACATATAAAAGCATGTAGAGACTGGAGGTCAATGAAAGAAATTCCGGTCCTGGAGATGTTCCTTACCAAAAATAAAACTGTCCAAGGATTTGTTTGGCATATATTCATAAACCAACATCTTCTCTCCTCGTTGAACGCAGCATCCTAAAAGCCTCACCAAATTTCTGTGCTGAAGCCTTGCAATTACTGTGACTTCATTCTTGAACTCCTCCGTCCCTTGCCCCGAAGTTACTGAAAGTCGTTTGACAGCTATTACTTGTCCATCTGTCAGGTGACCCTGATATTGAATCCAGATTATTATTTAGTACACATACCTTCTTCTTTTTCTTAAGGGTGCAAAGCTTGGTTTAACAATTATTATTACATGTATTTGCTGCCACCTATAAAGATAATGTTGATCGCTAGGAATTTAATCATGTTTGGGAGTTGTTACCTTGTATACGCTACCAAATCCTCCTTCACCAAGTTTGTTAGCATCAGAGAACTGATCAGTGGCATTAGTTATTGTGGTTAGATCAAAGATAGTGATTTCTGCATGTTTACTTTCTTCCATGCCGTCATAGGATGCTAAACTTTCACTTCTTTCATTATCTGTGACATTAGCAAAGACAGATTAGGATCAAATGAACTTTGCAGTTGTGTCATTTTTTTTTGCTGCACAATATCGAAAGGTAGTAGAAGCTCTAGGTTGCTAAAGTTACTTCACCATTATAGCTGCTGCTCTACAGATACTGAAAATATTCGACTAAATTATGGTATAGAATAGTATCCTTACCATTTCCCCTTATATTGATCACCAAACAACATGCCAAAGAGAGTGCAAAAATTATTGCTGCAGCAGACCCTACTAGAATCCCTATCATTCTTTTCCTATTATGGCCTCTTGAAATCTTCGAGAATTGCGCTGAACAAACAAAAAATGAGAACTTCCAGTGAACACCAGGGTTAGATACTGTGTACTACTACTAACAAAAAATGACCAACTTGCACATTCTTCTCCACATAATATTGAATTACCTAAATCCTCACACAATATATTAAGTTAACTCCTTACCTAAATCAGATGCAGAGACTCTGATATATAAATCTTGGGCCCCATCTGTAAATTGCTTTATGTCTATCAACTCACCATACCAAGTGATGCATCCACTTCCTCCGGCACTAATATTAGCACTTGCATAGGCTGTGCAGGAGCAATTCTTCAGACACAACTCTTCACAGTCCTTCAATCCCATGCTCTTGTTCATCCGAGCTGCACCCGTGTCGGGGATCTTCACATGACTTAATGTGACAAACCCTTCACCACTGTTGCACAGCTCTTCATTTTTCTTCCTCAAACATCCATGAGAGCCATCTCTTAAGAACCATTGTCGGCTTAGCTTTGGTTCGTACCCTGGAAGACAACTGCATTCAAATTCAGCCAAATTGAGCAGATTGCAATTGCTAAATGCTCCACAATGTTCATAATTGTCACAAGGGTCTTTAGGGGCAGACCAGAATTGCACCCACTTTCGCTCACTCTCTTGCCAAGTTAACCGGTTCACGATCCCAGATTCATTCAGGACCATTCTTGAGATTATTGAACTGTCATGTATACCATATGTCAAGGAAACCTCGGTATCATTGTCCACATAACTAAGGCTGAAGATGAATCGCGGGCTCATTTCTGGTACACCACTCCAACCATGACCCGTCCAGGATCCTGTCCGCCAAATCCTGCTAGAGTTCTTGTACAAGAAAACTTGAGGTGTCCCATTGAGCTCCATTGTGTAACGATACTCTCCAGTGCCTGGATCGTTCAACGATTTCCATGATGTCAGGAACCGGTTCAATCCCGTTCTCTTGTCTATCCCATATTTCATTGAAGGAAGCAGAGTATTGGTAGGATAATCAAAGCTCTGCCATTCAATAACATCCATTTTGGAGTCTTGAAACAACACAAAATTCCCTGAATCCTCCAGCTTAGCCGTATACGCGTCTGCTCGTTTCCTAGCTGAAGAAACATTTGTTCTCCAGGCTGCAGTTTTTCTTTCCGCATCGAGACGTATAACAAGATTCCCAGTTGAATCGATGGTGAGAATCCCAGATGTGCCATTAACAGGGTTATCTCTGTTGGCAACCCAAACAACAGTTAGTTCAGGAACATTGTTATACCAAATTCCGATGTAACGTTTACCAGGGGAATTCCCAAAGAAACCCAAAGCAAAAGATTTCCCTGAAGAGATCAACAAATCACCATCTTTGAGAGTTTGGTTAAAGGAAATAGTATCTATGGAACTACAAAATGGGACAAGAAATGAAACAAAAACTATCAACAACACTTTCTTCTGACACATAATTGATGCTTTCTAACAGGTAATCTTCTCTGTTTTGGTTCCTAAAACTTCAAACTCTGGACCAAAATGAAAGGCATTAAATTTTGCCTACAGAGAGTTAGGTGGATAGGGACCCCATATACTAAATATCAAGATTATAACTACTCTCTAAAGTTCACTTTCGTACTAACTTGTTGGACTATCTTTGCGTATAGGCATGTCAAATGAGCAGGTTGGATTGAATTTGTATGGGACCAAATAAATTATAGGGCAACTTTCACATATAGCAAACAAAAAATTCATATTTGTATGTTATTGCAAAGTTTGCATAATTGCGCTCCATAGCAAACATAAAATTCTATAATTCGCTATATATATACAATTGTATAATTCGCTGGCCTATTTCGCTATAATTGTATAATTCGCTATCCTATTTCACTGCAATTGTATAATGCACAATTGTATAATTCTGCCTATTTCACTGCAATATTTGTATAAAATTTGTTTTGCATACAATTGAATTGAAGTAAAATGTATGTATATTGCATAATTATAAGTGTATAGGAAGAAGATATATGTTTTTCTATCGCTTTATACAAAAACAGAAACACAATATATACACTTCTGTTGTATAAAGCGAGATAAAATTGTATTTCACTGCAATAATATAATTCGTTGGCCTTTTCGCTGCAATATTTGTATAAAATTTGCATTTGTCTACAATCGAATTGAAGTAAAATGTTTGTAAATTGTATAATTAAGTGTATAGCACGAAGATATATATGTTTTTGCATGTGTATATACAATTTTATCTCGCTTTATACAAAATCGAAACACAATTTATACACTTCTGTGTATAAAGCGAGAGAGGCGAGCAGAGGGAGAGTGGTGAGCGAGAATGAGAGAGTGGCAAGCGAGATTTTTGGGAGAGAGGCGACTGACAAACTTTGGCTAACGTTTGCTATGGAGCACAACTAAATCAAACCATAGTTACTCCATTTATTTTAGGTTATTAATTTGCTATTATATACAATTATTCCTAAATTATACACAAACAAATCTAGAATAATGCATAACACGGGGATCAAAACTCATTATTTTCGTTTGATTATATATCAAACTTTCTACAGCCGTGCAATATGTCTACTTGTATTCACGAACCTCTCACGTTAGCAATTAATTATACAGAAACAAAGTCCAACAAGTTAGTGAGGAAGTGGACTCAAGACTCAAGAGAGTAGTTATGAGATTTGATTTAAGACATGAATTGACTCAGTGATTATGTGTCGTGAAGCTTGTGAAATTGAAGGTACAAATCTTTTGACTAATTCAATCGTTGCATTAACTAGGAGGTTAGGATGAAAGCAAGAGTTGTTTGAGTCACACCACTATCAGTATATCAATAATTTAAAAGGTTTCCTACCGTTTCCACGTCTTAATTTATGTTACATCATTTTAGACAATTTTTTCTTGACTGTGCTTTTTCCACATGCCTTGATATTTTTAAATTCTTAATTATTATACTTATAATCCTTCTTAGTGTGTAAACTTGTAGACTCTTCATCCGAAATTATGGTCAAAATTAAAAAATTTGACTCTCGAAATTTCCTAATACGGCAGGTGCTACTGAATTAATACAAGGTAAGAAATTGAAGGAAATTCATAAAGGGTTAAGAAAGCAGCAATAAGTATCAGCACATATTGAATCTCTAGCCTGCAAAATACGTAGCAACACAATCAAAATACAAGAATTGGCAACACACAACTTTTGTCATGATCAGTTTTAATTCAATTTAACAATGAATTAGAAAGCAACATATTATCAGAAAATGCGATACGTAGTTGGTGTTAGTTTAAATAGGAACCTCGAAAAAGTAATAGTTGAGTTGAATTGGAGGTAAAAAATGTTCAATTTTTACAAACTTAATTAAGACAAGTTGCTTAAGACTTGGGGGTATATATTAATTAGATATATTGTATATAAAGGAATTTTATATGGATCTGCGATAACATAATAAGAAAATCATTTGTATCATTTACCGTGATATTTATACTCATATCAATATTTATGTGGTTCGTTCTTACGACCATTATTTTCTGAACCTAACAAAATTGTCATTAAAGTATGAGATGAAGACAGGAGTACTATCAATATGTTGTTTCTAATTATCGTTTCTATTTTAATTTATTTGATATTTTTTAAATTTCGAAAGGTAAATGAGTTTCTTTTACTATGATTTCTTTATATAAATTTTGTTTTTAAAAAATATGAGATTTTATATTTGAATTTACGATTAAAAGAAGTTTGGCTCTCGAAATTCTAACTTATCACATATAATTGGGATAGAGAGAGTAACAATCTTTCCTTGGGCAATTATTATCTTAATACTTCAGAGGCGGTAAATAATTTGAAGTTTATGATTCTTACCCTAACTTACAGTGAATATACAATAATAATTGGATTTACGACAAAATATTTAGAGATGCAATTAATGTATATTTTAATTACATATATAAAATTTTAGTAAATCTACTAAATTTTTGTGTACTTGCCCGCAATATGCTGATCCGCTTCTGCTTGAACTACATATTTACAAATGAAAATGTTAAAAAAAGATCGGTATTAATCGGGGTAGATGTTTATCTGAATTACCTTGATTAAAAAAAAGGAAAATTACGCAATAAAGCAAATTTATACCATTTAATTACTCATCATAGCTATAGTTTGCTATAATTACCACTCGAGACTAACATTATACATTAATTGCGTGGGCTGACTTCGAATTTGTATAATTAGTCACGTTTGTATATGTATAGTATACAATTATTTAATCTATATACATATACAATTCACCTCTTCCACTCTCTCCCCTCTCTCGCTTGACTCTCTCCTTCCTCTCCCAACCTTGCTTGCCTCTCTCCTCCCTCTCCCAATCTCGCTTGCCCTATATACAAATGTATATGTATAATATACAATTCGCCTCTCTCACACTCTCTGCCATCTCTTGCTCGTCTCTCTCCTCCCTCTCCCAATCTCGCTCGCCTCTCTCTTTCCTCTCCAGTTTCACTCGCCTCTCTCCTTCCTCTCCCGCTCTCGCTTGCCATATATACATATACATATGTATACTACTCCCTCCATCCCATTTTTTATGTGACACCATTTGACCCCGCACGGAGTTTAAGAAATAAACGAAGACTTTGAATTGTTTACTAAATTGTCCTACAAAAGTAGACTCACTTTTCTCTCTCCTTATAAATGTATTAGAGTACTATTTAAAATTAAGTGGGACCAAAAAGGGTAAAAGAGGAATTATACCTTTAAATACTTACCATATAAGGAAATGTGACATTCTTTTCGGGACTGACCAAAGAGGAAATGGTGCCACATAAAATGGGACAGAAGGAGTATACAATTATCTAACCGATATACATATACAATTCACCTTTCTCCCACTCTTTTTCCCCTCTCTCCTCTCTTTTCTAGTCTCGCTCGTCTCTCTCCTCCATATAACATGTAATTACGAATCGTAATTATCAAACTATAACAAAGAGAGTAATTAGACTATTTTAAGTGGCTATGAAAGTTTCCAAAAAAATTTACAATACATATACAACGTATTATTTGAATTTATTTATATAACTATACATATATTTTAAATCCCCTATTAACACAAGATATAATTCATCTAAACATTTCAAGTTCAAAATTCAGACCGTTTTTTGAAGCTCTAAATTTTATATTCATAGATATAGAAACATCAACATTTCAATTTTTCTACATTACTTGTGATACTCAGTCTCTTCACTAAGCAAGTATATTATAATTTATATACGTACAATTTAGGTAGGCTATCGTATTTGAAATGCTAACGTGTGTTGACACCCAATTTTGGCCTAACATTCTAAAAATTCATGATTTTTGAAGCTTTATTTATTTAATAGCAAATTTTGGTCCAATGATTTTAAAATTCATACATTTTGAGTCAAATACAAAAAAAAAAAAATCGTCTTTCCCACATTGTCTCTCAAACAATTTTCAATTTTTGCAAAAAGTCCCACATCGGTATTTCATCCTTTTTGAGGATTTTTGAGTTTCTATATAAGCCCACTTCATTCACTAATTTTAGAGGAGGATTTGGAGGGGAAAACAAAAGAATACTCATAATTTTTTGAGAATTCTTGGTTCCCATAGTTCAAAATTTTTAAAATGTTTTGTTGTTTTTCGAGTTGAGGAGGTGGAGTCGTTGCCTTCAAACTCGTGGTTTCGGTTCGCCGCCCATAACCAGGTAAGTTTTTTTTTTCTCTTAGCCTTGTTTTATTTAATTCTAGTTCTTTTATGTTTTATGTTTATTATATGTAGCTTGTTTTATATTTTTTTAGTTTAATATAGTTCTAAAAGTCAATTAATATTTGTGTTTATTGTAGTTTTAATATTAGCATTATTTTACAGTTTGATGTTTATTTATTTATTATTATTATTATTTTAAAATTGTTAGTCAACTATTTGCTATTTTAACTTTTCTGGGTTTTATTACTATTCTATTTTAATGTTATTTTTAATTTTCATATATTACGTTATTGTTATTTCCATTTCTAATTATGTTGTTTGGTTGTTGTTTTCCCTATTCTCTTGGGATAAGTTTGTTATGTTTTGTTGATGTTCAGGTTATATTAAATATATTTGTTGAAAGGGCCGATGAAAAACCTATCCGTCGGGTTTAGAGGCCTCCCCATTTTAAAAGACGAAATTTTAATTCAAGTTTATATATTCTAAAATTGTTAAATGTGGCCAATGAGTTATTGTTATTTTTATTATTTTGTTTTGGGTAAAGTTTTAATGACTATGTTAGTTTTCAAATAATTGTGATTGCTTTTATTAATACATTGTTATTGTTAGTTGCTATTATATTTAGGATATATTATTCTTGTTCACTACTTTGGCTTGGGTGTTTCTTTTTAATTGCATTTCTTTAGTTTATAACAAAAAAAAAAAAAAAACTATTAAGTTGGTTTTCTTTTGTTCTTTATTGTAAACGGATGTTAGTGCTGCCACTTTTTCCCATTTAGTATAGTATATTTAGGAAGTGGGTATGCCTAAGTGTTTCATTTTTGAGGTTATTACTATAAGTATTATTTTGCTATACTTAGATTGATCCGCTATTTACCATGATAATATTATTTGAACAATAATTTCACATTATATTATTTTATTGATCTCGTAGATTTTGAGTTGAAATGAGTTGAAGGGCCGATGAAAAATCTATCCGTCGGGTTTAGAGGCCTTCCCATTTTAAAAGACGGAAATTTTTAGTTTAAGTCCATATATTTTACTTGTTAAAATTGTTAAGTATTATTATGCTTTATTTATATTTTTGTATGTTTTGTTTATTATTAAGTTTGAACCATTTTTTGTTAACATAAATGACATACTATGTTTCTATTTGTTGGCTATTGTGTCGGCTATATTCTATCAATTTTCATTTTTTTTTCTTAGATCTATGCTCAAGATGCTTATTATGTGTTTATTATATTCCTTCTTTGGTAATATTAAAAGAAAAAATAAAAAAATAGTGAGCACCCCTTAGTGACATCTCCGGTGGACACAATTATTTCTCATTTGTTTTAATTTGTCTTTTCCCTCTCACTGTTAGCTTTTATGTTTGACTACTTTTGTAGTTATTTTTATTATTTTATTTGTTTGGAAAGCTTAAGTAGTTTATTTGTATTTAATTAAAGTGTAGTGATATGTGCTTATATTATTAGTTTTATATATATTAATATTATATGTGTTGAATGGCCGATGAAGAAATTACCGTCGATTTCCAAGGCCTCCAATGTTAATAAGACGGATTTTTATTTTAGTTATTGTTTGAGTTATTTATTTTTATTTATATTGTTTTGACACTAACTCTTTTACTAAGTGTCTTTACAGGTACCCGGAGTTGCTTCTCCTTGAAATTATTTGAAAAGTTCGAATTATAATTTCATTCGTTATTTTGTGAATATCGACGTTAGGCAAACTTTAGGCCGATAATTATTGTTTTATTGTGCATATTGTTTGTTTATTATATGTGTTTATTTTATATTTTTCCTCAATTTGAAAAGATAAATGAATTCAGTCGGGAACCACATTTGTGGATTCCGAAGGGTGCCTAACCCCTTCCCTTCGGAATAACTAGAACCCCCTTACCTAGAATCGAATTGGTTTCGTAGATCATAAATGGTTTCCTAGTTTTTTCCTAAAATTAGGTGGCGACTCTTTCAAAATTCGTTTATTTTTAAAACTTTGTCAAAATTGAACAAATTAATCATTTTTGAGTTGCCGCGACGTTTCGCCCTATTTCGACAGAGTAGGGATGTAAACAACGTGTAACACAAATCTCGCTAGAAAAGGGAACAAATATATGCCTTGTAAATTGTAATGATGTTATTTGACTTATTCTTGCAACATATTTATGAAGTCGACCCCCAAAAAATGACACCATATTACGACTTGAAAAATCAAATGGTGGTTCATTAATTTTATTATAAGTTTTTTCGGACGTCTTAAAATTTTATTAATCATAAATAACAGTGTATTTAGTTGGAGAATTTTCCATATGGTGATTTAATCATATTTTAAATGGAAAATGTACGCTAGTTTAGTAATGACAAAGACAAATTTGAATCAACTATCAATATGGAGGACAAAAATAGATAATTTTGAGTTAAATTTGAACCCTTTTCCTTTTATAAAATAATATCAATATTTAAATTCATACTAAAAATAAGACTTATTGATCCATATAACTTGCATTTTAAACCTAACAATTCTCTTTGAGATAGACGAAGTATTAATTAGCAACTAGAATCGGGATTTTATTAAATTGTATAAACTATAGTCTATAATAATATATTTAGGAAGTTAACTTGTCATCACAAATGAATAAGTAGGAACAAATTTGAGGGATCAAAAATGGACTGAACAAAAATAAGTCAAAATCTAATATATTTTGGCTAGCGATATCATATCGTAATATGGTGTCGTGAGATGACATTAGCGTTTGAACATGTGATTTCACGTTGATTCTATCTCATGATTTCATATCATGAGATGTAATTCCATATTCTCCAAAAAGCATGATATGAACTTACACGGTGATTTCATATCATAATTTGAGATATTTTAATATAAAAATTGATCCACAAGTTTATATTTTGTTAAAACAACCACACATTTATATCTACTAACCATTTATTTCATATGTAAATAAAATTATAATTATATCATTATATTTTAAAATTTATTATTCTCACCGATATAAAATTTATTATTCTCACCAACATATAGTCACTTTAACTCACACCAACCGATTGTTAAAGTGATGAAATAATTATGGTTGATAAATATGAAAGTATAGTTGGAGATGATATTGACCAACAAATAGATTAAAGTGACAATGTTGGTTCGTCTTCTCAGTCGCATGATCGAGAAATACAAGTTCAACCTGAGGAAATTATTCGTAATATGTGGGAGGATTATATTAAAAACTAGTAAACTATAATTTATGTTCAATTTTTTTTTATTAAATTAAAGCTAGATGAAACAATTACTTAAATGTAGAACAAATACCTTTGTAATAATTTATTATGCGATTTTATGATTTTTTAATTGACAAGATTGAATAATCAATTGTGGCTATTTTAATAATTTTACAACTTATGATATTTTTATATTTATGAGAAAATATACAATACAAAAATTTCATATCGCATGTCCAAACAAAATTTCAATTTTATCTTATAATTTTATATTATAATTTTATATTATGATACCATATTATGATTTTATATCTTGATACCATATCGCATTGGCCAAAAAGAAATTAAAATAATAACTTTCCTAAAAGCAAAGAGAAAATATAGGCCAAGGACAAATCAAGATTATATTATTTCATCTTATTTTTAAAATTTTGGGTCGTTCACTTTTTGATCAATTGGAGTATTGGACCTCCTTTTTAAGCTTTGTGGTCTTATTTTGCATGTTTTATCATCAATAAATTTGATTCATCCGATATCTTTTTTCAAAAAAAACAACATTTTATGCGGATAAAAAAGGGGTTGGATATTTAATATGCATATTAAAATGGGTTAACCTATTATTGTTAAAGATTTTTCAGGAAAATAAGTTATTTTGAAATTTTCACCAAAAAATATTATAGGTCTTTCAAGAAAAATAAAAATATAAAAATAAATAAATAAATAAAATATAAAACTGAATCTAATTTCGTTATATTTCTTTGAGAAAGTGTATTTTTCCTTCTAGAAAATATTTAAAACCCACGTGAAATTTAATTTGTTAAGTAAAGTGAATTTATGGAGATTTTGATCAATTTTCTTTTACGTAATTAATGAGATTAGTATAATATTGCTTGTGTCTTATTTAATGAACTAATTATGTGAATTTCATTCTTTATTTACCATGCGCAAAAGTGTAAATGACCCATAGATCCTTCACTAAACATTAGATTGCGATTGGAGACAAGTTTGACTCATATTAATGAATGGTTTGAATATTACTCCGTCGGTTTCTGTTAATGACCATGTTGTCCTTACAAAAATATTTATTAGGAATTTATTTATTGTATTAATCTTATTAATTATTATATTTTGAAAATTTGAGTTTTCTTATTAGTATTTTATGTAGTTTGAAGGAGAAAATAATAAAAAGAAATTGTCTCTCGCATTTGAAGTAGGTTTAAGATAGTCCTTAAATTACACAAATTTGATCCTTTAGTTGAGTTACCATTGTTGATCGCCGTCGTATATTAAATATTTACAGAAATTGTGGGAAATTTTAAAAAATAATTTTTTTTAAAAAATCCAATAAAATTCTAGAAACTGCAACACAATTTTTTTTACTTGACATAAAAAAGATAGCAAAATTTACCCTCAAAAGCTATTTCCTCCCGTTCATTTTACATCTGATGCTTAGTAGAAATAATTAGTCCAAAATAATTGTCATTTTAAATATGAAGACAATATTAATTATTCTTTCCCAGTTTTATCCTTGCTCTAATTAAAAATTGATCCATTGGACTACACTAGACTCTAGAAAAAGACAAAAATAGCACAACATTTCCCATTAAATCATACTATTATTCTTTTTTCATAGTTTCCGCAAAAACTAATCGAGAGAATTCGCTTAATACATGACACAACTTAAAAAAAAAGTTAATAATTTTTGAATTTTTTTAAGAGTTGAACCTGTTATTAAGAATAATAATAGACATAATAATTTTATCATTTATCTTTATTAATTTATAAAAAAAAATTCTAATAACAATTTACTCATTACAAAAATTATATTTTTTAATACACCTACTATATAAATTAAGGACATATTTAATATTATTTGTTCTTGATTTATAAAAGTAACAAATAAAGAAAAAAAAGTAAGAAGTAAAAATTGAACGAGTAATAAAAAAGGAACATAGGAAGTAATAGCCTAGTGCCACGTGGTGCGTAGGTGGCGTGATGATGGCCCACCTGTAGTCAAAATAAAGAGGACGACTCTCTCTAGATCTGGTGTTGTATTTCCGTAATGAAGTTGGAATATTATCATGCTGATTAACTCTTCAAATCGAAACCTTTCAGGCTTCGTGTAGTCTGTATATATACACGATGAACTAAATTGAGTCTGGATCATAATTCAAGTTGACGCCTTGAGAAAATAAGGTAATATGACAATGACGCATATGCATCGATCTCTATAGATTCTTAACCTAGTTAAATTTACACATCTTGTGCTACCTGAATGATTAATTGATTAGCAAATATCCTCTTAAATTTCACTGTGTTTTTATACTTTAATTGAGTGAATTTTAGCCCCAAATCTCTCTAGGCTTGATATCACTGTTCTAATTTAATGATGTTATAGTTTTGGTCAATATAAATCATATTTATAATAAAAAAATTGAAGATCTTGTTTGATATCGATTCATTAAGTATACTGAAAAACAAAGGCATATAGTTGATAGAGACATTGGAAAATTTGGTGTCTTCACTTCATTCTATAATTGCACAAAATTCAACAAGATAACATAAACTTTAAATTAGTAAAGGTCATTTCTAGTACTGAGAGCTTTTTCTGTAGATTTGTCTCTTGATATTAGTTGATCATGATCTTCCGGTGATTTCAGTAATAGTTAGGCCATTTATACTTTCGCGACTCCTGCTACTGGGACTCGTCCCCTTATAGAAGTAAGGTTCCAGGGGCACACAATTAACCTTCAACATTTCATTCTCCTCCAGTAAGGAAACCACCTGAACCATTGAAGGTCTGTCTTGGGATCGCCGTTGACAACACAACATCCCAACAAGGATGCATCCTACAACTTCATTCAAATCATCTGGTTTATCTATCAGTGGATCCAGTAATTCTATGGCATTCCCTTCATTCCATAATTTCCAAGCCTGATCAATATGATGTAAATTGTTTTAGCACAATGTGAAACTTATGTGTACAGGGAGTCACCATAATCAGGGGATGATGATATACTTACATAGCCTACTAAACCAATATCATAGGTTGGGTGCCGATAAAGCGAATTCCTTAGGCCACTCACAATCTCCAATGCCAAAATTCCAAAACTGAACACATCTGATTTTGTTGAATAATGTCCAGCTTGAATGTATTCAGGAGACATATAGCCACTACAGCAACAACATAAGACAGCTATAAAATATGCACAGCGTTAATGATAATGAGTGTTATTCTACTTACTATGTTCCAGCTACACGGTGAGTCTTGATTTCAACATCGTCTTCAAATTCCCTTGCCAGCCCAAAGTCGGATATCTTGGGTGTCATCTCGCTGTCTAACAAGACATTGCTAGCTTTTAGGTCACGGTGGATTACTGTCAACCTCGAGTCATGATGCATGTAAACTAGTCCTCTTGCGATTCCTTTGATAATGTTTAAGCGCGTTGGCCATGTTATTGTAGCCCTTCTTGCAGCATCTGCACATGTAGAGAAAACAGATACCCTATTTTACTCTAATAAGCCTAGAATTTCTGTCTTTTATGGATTTTCCATATCAAAATTAAAACACATATAATTGTAAAACAAAGTTGTTAGTTAAGATGACCTACCAAAAATGACCTTGTCTAGGCTTTTATTTGCCATGAACTCGTAGACGAGGAGTTTTTCTATTCCATGAATGCAGTATCCCAACAACTTCGTCAGATTACGATGCTGTAGGTTTGCAATTAATTTGACTTCATTTTCAAACTCCTCAACTCCTTGACGCAAAGCCACGTCTTGCTTCTTCACAGCTATTTCGATTCCATTCTCCAGTACACCCTACAGATTTACGTATCATTGGGTATTGTGTTGTCTAAGTTACTGTAGATATATGCATGTTCATGCTTGTCGATAAGAAAAACTAACCTTGTATACATCGCCAAAGCCACCATGCCCTATCTTATTAGACGGGGAAAAATTGTTAGTGGCTGCAGCTAGATCGCTGGAATCATAAGCAATGACATCTGTTCCCTGCAGCAAAGCTCCTATAGAATTTTCTGGCTGATTGATTTCTGGTTCATCTGGTCAGATGAAGTTATTATTTTTCAAAAACAAATATATCAGACAATAATGGAAGCGAACCGCGAGCTTGGTTACAGGGTCATGTTTGCTCTTAAGTAAATTTTATTGACAGAAGAAGATGCTTCTGAAGAATGTCTCTCTTCATTCTTGTTGTCTCAAGAGTTAAAGGAGGTTTTGCTCATGAATGGTGAAACTAAGGCTGGGCTTAAAAAAAGAAGTATGAAAATAATATATAAGCAGCGAGAGGTGATTTATTTTACCTGGCACCTTTGTATGCGTTGATCGACATGCATACCCAATAAATGAAAACGAGATAACTACTGTCAGAACTAATACAAAAATCAGTAATATCGATCCCTCACTCAATTTTCTTTTCCCATGGTAAACAGGTGCATCTGTTCATAAGAAAGTAAAAAGGTGTTAGTTGTTTTCTTACTCATAATATTCTGTTGATTCAAAGTTAAAGCTTTGGAAACATTCAGTAAAATGCTTGAAACGACATATCACCAAGTAACCAATCATTTTTACCTGGTTTTCCATTTGCCATCCTTATAAAAATGTCGTTCCCTGCTCTCTGTGAACGTCTCATATCCAGTAAATCAGTCAACCAGACGACACATTTGGTTCCATTGATACTAGTATAGGCCGTGCACGATCTTTCGTGTAAGCACTTGTGTTCGCAGTCCTGGGGGTACAACATTCCCCAGTAAGTAGCTTTATCAGGCAACTTCAGTTCAGTGTTCTTGACAAATACGTCTTTATCAGTATAGGTAAGTGAGGTGTTTCTTCTACATCCTTGCGTAAAATTCATCTTGTTCCATTCTGCTGGTGAGGCCGCTGTGAAACCATCAGGACATCCGCAGGGGAGATCTCCATCGGTACAAACTCCATAAGGCCCACATGTGTTATACTGGTCACATACGGCAATATTGAGTGTCTTCACTTCATCCCCGAAACTGGTAGAATTATTGTTCCATTTCAAGAATTGTAGTTTCCCATCTGGAATCAGTGAAAGTATCAAACTGGAATCGTCCTTGGCTTCGAATGTGAAGTAAACCGCATCTGTATCGGAATGAAATATTGGTCTGTATGCCTGGTTATCCATGAGGGCATAACCTCCACTGAATTTTTCTCCATCCCAAGGACCCCATCTTGATTGTATTTGCTGGTTTTTCTCAAGAAGTAGTTGGGGTAACTGACCTGAGTCACCTAAGTCTAACCTTAACAAATAATCACCTGGAGCTGGATCAGCTTCTGTCCTCCAGGACCTCATGGATCGGTTGATGCCACTTTTCTTGTCCCAGCCAAGCTTCATTCCTGGTAACAATGTGTGTGTCGGGTGGTCAAAGCTTTGCCACAGATACTCCCCAGCCATCAGATTTCTCGAATCTCCAAACACAAGATTACCTGAATCCAGGAGCTTCAGAACAGGTAACGGAACTGTAGTGTTTGTCTTATAAATCCATACCTTTGTTCCCATCATATCTTGGACATTAAATCCTTCATTGGTTATTTCTAGCTCTGTAAAACATCCAAGTGGATTCAATTCATTACCTACCCATACTATAGCCCTGGGATTTACACTCCTGTACCACAATCCCAGGTACAACTTGCATACAATCGGAGTCAATGAAAAATGACCGAAAAATCCAATTATGAAATTATGGTTGGATGAAACTAAAGTGTTATAGCTGGTGAAGATTTGATATGGAAACAAGGAGTCCGTAGCACCAGCATAACATCCATAAAGGGCTATGGAGATGAAAAGATGACAGATAGTAAACAAAGAAAACACCGAAGCCATTAGAGAGATAGAGGAACTGAGTGGTGGTGGAAAAGCTGAAAACATATGATTGCTCTGTTGTTTCACAGCCCCTTTTATGGAGAAGTAGTGAGAGTGAAGTGCAATTAAGCAGTGTGCGTGTTTCATATATGCTAATTTAAGAGATAAAGACAAAAACTTCACAAAATGACACATTACTGATCAACTGATGTTTGACAAAAGAGTATCTAAGGATTGTATTAGCATTAAATGAAAATATGTTTACAATTTAATTTGGGCAAATGAACTCTCAATTTGACATATAACATTTAAAGAGAACGTCGAAATAATCTTCCTAGTTTAACTTCTTCTTAGCTCTATTATAAATAAAATTTTCCTCTAAATAAAACAGTTCAAGGCTCCTTAACTCTTAATTAGACTTTGGTTTAAGAATTAGTTAGAGGGATAATGCCGTCATTAATGCATTAAACATTGAAACGGCCGTCAATTACTCAGCTATATTTCACGGAATATGCTTCTAACGTCTTTGGTTCAAGAACACTCTATTATCCTTCATTTTTCAAAATTTTATTACCTCTAAATTAAATGCTAAAATTTTCCACTAAAAGAAAGAGTTCAATATAATTAACTCGAGACAAATCTGTAAATAGGTCCCTCTTTAACATAGTTTTCATCTTTCAAAAGAAGTAAAGAAATTATAAGTTGCAATAATTGCGAAACTCCATCTATTTTTGTTATTTCTAACTCTGACAAATTTCCAAGTTTTAGTCCTTTCAAAATTTATTCCTGAATCATCTTTAAAGTCAAGTGTTGTACAAAATCTAATCAACAACTAATTTAAACCCATGAACTACTGCACGTCCAACATGGACAATAACATCCATCTTGTTACCACGTATGCCGTCTCAACAAATTTGGGGGCTTAAAGTCAAATTTTATAAAGAGTTTCTATTATTTTTAGTTGACAAATATAAATTGAATAATTATAATATACTTAGTGTAATCCTACAAATGAAATTGGAGAGACACAATGTATGTGACATTGTGAAGTAAGAGCATAAAAATATAAATTTTCAATGAAAATTATGTAATACAAGTTAAAAATAATAAATCACGACTCAATTTTTAAAAATAAGACGATATTGAAATAGTATTGCAATGAATTTGATAAGTTAACAAGTAATATTAAAATAGTGTTGATTATTTTAGTGCTTTAAATTTGAATAAGACGCCAAAAGCAAATTTTATCTTTTTATAAATACACAACAATATATTTTACATAATGTAGAATGTTTGAATATTTGAGAGACTTCATAATATATTTAATATTGAAAGAAAAAAATAGTGAAAGGCATAAGAACACCATACTCTTGGTCCCTGATAATCGTCAGAATATAAAAAACCTGAACAATAAAATGGATAGTCACATGCGAAACTAGAAAGAATACTACAATTAACTAACCACATAAGAATCTAAAAAAAATACTACAATCAACTAAACAATATTCTATTTCTCAATTATATTTTTTATACAAAAAAATTTTCTTCAAATTTATCAATACATGTAGCTATGCCAGCAGGCCAAACAATGAAACAAATATAGAAATGAGATCATGTCAAGAATAAAATGGAAACCTGATTATTGTAATTGTCGTTAATTATTAAGTTTAACCTAATAAGAAACTTTAAAAGTACGTTGTTTGTTACATATAACAAATAGCAAGTATATATCAAGAGACTACTAAACATTTTCAGACTGTTATATTAAAGAGATCATATAATATACAGAACCGGTGCTTCATCAGATCAACTAAGGAATAGGACAGCCAAGTATTGACATGTTCGTTATTCTTTACTCGATTCATCAGATCAAATGATTTTCCAAGGCACACTGCATACTGATTATGTAAATATTCTTCATTGTGTCATGTATATTATTTGGCAGCGAAACATAAGCTACGACAGTATCTGGCTGGAACCACTGTGCATAATGTCATGCATGTGTATATCAGTTATGTATCATACGTGGATATCATGTATATATAACAGTTATACATATGATATACAAAAAGTATATATACAAGATATTCAAATGACATAACTACATTTAGAAACGTCGATATGGGCTAAGACCTGTTGGGTCGGCTTGGCATAACTCGAGATTCAATAGGGTTGGACTAAGATTTTTGAAGCCCATTTAAGGTGTCCAAGATTTTTGGAGCCCATTTAAGGAAAGAATTTTTTAGCCCCGCCTAAATAAGCCTGTCTATTTGAGGGACTTTGAGAAATATCGATAAGATCGTATTAAAAAATATGATATAATATTAAAATTTAAAATTAAAGAGAGTCCAGACTCAAAACAATTAGGTTCATATTTCTAGATATTTAATTTTTTATTTGGAAAAAAAAATTAATAAATATTATAAAAATAATTTTGTTTGTAGATTTTATTAACAAGTAGTAACATTAACATTATATAATATTGTTTTATCGATATTTATGACAATATTTTTAAATTCTAATTTATAATTTATTTTAATAATTATAAAAAAAATATAATTTTAAAAAGAGTAGGCTGGCTCGGGAAGCCTGTAGCCCATGTACTTGTGGGTTGGGCCGAGCATTTTCTGGCACATACAAAAATAAGCTAGTCAGGCCTGACCTGTAAAATGTCAAAATCTGTATAGATTAGCCCAGATGGGATGAGTTGACATAGGATCCAGTCTTCTTAAGATATCTGTATGATAAGGTGGAATACTTTGTTCATTTCTGAAAAAATTGTTGGGATCCACTTTACTTTTCACTCTAGCCAACCTCTCCAAAATTCCTGTTGAAATACTTTTCACCCCATATTTTTGCCTTGGAATAGTCGTAGTAATCTTGATTTGTTCCTATATCAAGGTCCCTGTAATTCAGGTAAGCACTTCTTGGAGATTTTGCAACATATGGCTCCATTTTCTTGTAAAGTTTCCTCAACCGTTCTATCTTCTGGCTTGATATACTCTCACTGTTATCGCCCCAGTTCACCAAATACTGAATATTATACAAATTCCCCTTCCTATGAGGAAATGGAATTTCCGATTCTGATATTTCATCTTGTTAGCGAAAACGTGAAACTAAAGAACAAGGAAGAACAACAATATTTAACGTGGTTCGGATCAAAATGATCCTACGTCCACCAAAGAACAACTGCACCAATATTTATTTCACTATACAAAGAATATAAGTGAAATACTACAAGAGAGAGAACACAATGCCTTAGAAGGTGAGAAGGCAAGTGAAAGGATGATTTGAAAATGAATTAAGAGCTACCTATTTATAGGAATAAATTCATCCTATTGATGTCATCCATGACATCACTATGTGTCAAAATTGTCAAGGTTAAGATAGCAAACCATTTTATGGTTTGCCTAACTTTCACCTACCAAGATACAATCTTTGACTTGTATTTTGTACTAATTATCTTCCTACCAAATATTCATATTAATTCATCTTCCATTTAGTTTGATTCCACAAGAACCAAAACCAACTCTTTCAATCTCCACCTTGGTTTGTGTTCCAAGCATGCGTATAAACAACTCCGGCCAAAACTTCTAAGCTTACTGGGCAATCCCATTGTAAGAAACAAGAAGAATCAAACCTTTGTTGAACATACCAGCTCCACCTAGCAGTTGTTCTCTTAGAGTTGCATCAATTGATGCATACTCCCGCCAAGTCCTTGCAGTGTGCAAACTTGGCAAGCGGGACTATTTTGGTCAACATGTGTGCAGCGTTATCGTCTGTGATAACCTTCTCAACCTTGATAGCTCCCTTTTATACGACATCTCGAATAAAATGAAATCTGACATCAATGTGTTTGGTGCGCTCATGAAATCTTTGATTTTTAATCAAATGAATAGCACTTTGACTATCACATTTTAGAATTGATTTAAGCTGAGCTGAACTCAATTCTGCCACCAAACCTTTCAACCAGATAGCTTCTTTCACTGCCTCCGTTGGTGCCATATATTCTGTCTCTGTTGTAGACAAAGCGACAATCGACTGTAAAGTCGATTTCCAACTAACGGCACTGCCAACGAGAGTAAAGATGTATCCAGTTGTGGACCTCCTTCGATCAAGATCCCCTGCATAGTCAGAATCAACATAACCGAGAATTGAAATACCTTCACTTTTCCGAAAGGTTAAGCCAACATCAGGAGCTCCTTTGAGATATCTCAATATCCACTTGACAGCTTCCCAATGCCTTTTTCCTGGATTTGCCATGTACTTGCTTACTACACTTACAGATTGGGCAATATCTGGACGTGTGCATACCATAGCATACATAATGCTACCAACTGCACTCGCATAAGGAACCTTTGACATATGCTCCACCTCATCCATAGATTGAGGCATTTGTAACTCTGAAAGCTTGAAATGAGAAGCTAAAGGTGTACTTACAGGCTTGCTCATATCCATATTGAATCTTTCAAGAACTTTTCGGATGTACCTCTTCTGAGAAAGATGTACAACACCATTTTCTCTTGAAATTTCCATTCCAAGGATTTTCTTTGCAACTCCTAGATCCTTCATGTCAACTTCCTTGCTCAACAGTTTCTTCAAAATATTTATCTCTGTGATGTTGTTAGCACCAATAAGCATATCATCAACATACAACAAAAGATAAATCATAGAGCTACCAGACATCTTCTTGTGATACACACAACTATCAAATGCACTCCTCGAAAATCCATGTGTAGTCATGAATGCATCAAACCTCTTGTACCACTGTCTAGGGGATTGCTTCAAACCATACAAAGACTTCTTCAGTTGGCATACATGGTCTTCTTTTCCTTCAGCTAGGAAACCTTCAGGCTGATCCATATAGATTGTCTCTTCTAGATCACCATGTAAAAAAGTAGTTTTGACATCAAGCTGTTGAAGCTCTAAATCAAATTGTGCAACCAATGCTAGCAGCACGCGAATTGAGCTATGTTTCACGACTGGAGAAAAGATCTCATTGTAGTCAATTCCCTCCTTCTGACTGAAACCCTTTGCAACCAATCTCGCCTTGAACCTAGCAGCTTCCACTTCTGGAATACCTTCTTTCTTTCTGTAGACCCATTTGCATCCAACTATCCTCATCCCCTTTGGCCTTTTAACTAAGACCCATGTCTCATTTCTGTGAAGAGACTCCATCTCTTCCATCATGGCCAACTGCCATTGTGCAACATCTTTGCAAGAAGTTGCTTCAATATACGAAGAGGGCTCGAGATCCTTAATCTCTTCTTCTGCAGCTACGAACGCTTGTGCAATCATATTTTCTTGCTCTATAAGACGTTCCGGTTTCCGTATCCGCCTTTTGTCCCTTCCCTTCGCAATTGTGTATGGTTCATTGGAAGCAAGTTCTTCTGCATCTTTTGACTCATCACTTTGAGTCTCTTGATCCCGTTTCTTGGTAAGCTCCACCGGTAGCTCCACCTGCTCGTTGTTCTCGTTTCTAGATAACTCCACAGAAACTTTACGAGGATCACGTATAGAGGATTCATCAAAGGTAACATCTCTACTAACTACAAATTTGAGTAAAGACAAACACCATAGTTTGTACCCTTTTACTCCATCAACATACCCTACGAATATGGCCTTTTTAGCCCTTAGTTCAAGCTTACCTTAATTAACATGATAATAAGTTGGACACCCAAATATTCGCAAGTATGAATAGTTAGAGGGTTCACCTGACCAGACCTCATTCGGAGTCTTAAAGTCAATCGCTGATGCTGGAGACCGATTGACAATATGAGAAGCAGTATGAACTGCTTCAGCCCAAAATACTTTGGACATCTTAGCTTGTAAGAGCATACAACGAGCCTTCTCAAGAAGAGTTCTGTTCATTCTCTCGGCAACTCCATTCTGCTGTGGTGTGTGCCTGACCGTCTTATGCCTTGCGATCCATGAACCTTGCAGAAATCATTGAACTCTTCACTGCAAAACTCCAAGCCATTGTCCGTGCGAAGATACTTGATTTTCCTCTCCATTTGATTTTCAACCAAAATCTTCCACTCTTTAAATGCTTCAAAAGCATCACCTTTTGTCTTCAGGAAACGCACCCAAACCTTTCGTGAAAAATCATCAATGAATGTGAGAAGATACCTCTTTCCTCCCTTTGATGGAAGCTTAGAGGGACCCCATAAATCTGAATGGATGTAGTCTAGCACCCCTCCCGTCTTGTGCTTGCCAGTGCTGAAGCTGACCTTTTTCTGCTTCCCTAAGACGCAGTGCTCACAAAATTCAAGTGTGCTGATCTTCTCACCATTCAAAAGGTTGCGGTTGCTCAACATCTCCAATCCTCGTGCGCTCATATGGCCTAGTCTCATGTGCCATAATTTTGCTTTGTCATCATTAGATAACTGCACTGTAGATGCATTTACAGAGCCAATAATGGTGCTTCCCGCAAGTGTGTAGAGGCCATCCTCCAGCTTGGCCTTCAACATGACTAAAGACCCTTTAGTCACTTTCATAGTTCCTCCTTCACTCATGTACTTATAGCCTTGTTTATCTAAAGTACCCAGGGAGATCAAATTCTTCTTTAGATCAGGAACATGACGGACTTCTGTAATAGTCCTCATGATTCCATCATGGCAGCGAACATGAACTGAACCAATGCCAACTATTTTACAAGTTGCATTATTGCCCATTAATACAGTTCCTCTGCTTGTTTCATAGCTGCTGAACCAATCTTTTCGAAATGTCATATGCAGAGTACAACCAGAGTCTAAGATCCATTTGTTGTCATAGACTCCATTATTGCATGATGTTGTTAGTACATAATCATCATCATTATCATGTACTTTCTCAACAATGGATGCACTCGCCTTTTCTTTGGACTTCGACATAGGGCAATCTCGTTCAAAGTGCCCCTTCTTGTGACAACCCCAACACTCCGTATTCTTTTTGTTCACACAAGACTTTGATCTGTACTTCGATTTGCTCCTTCCCTTTTGGCTAGTACGACCTCTTACAAAGAGTCCACTAGCTTCGTCACTTTTGTCTCCTTCAAAATGCATCCTCACATCACAAGAGTTTAGTGCTTGCCGCACTTGCTCAAGTTTAATAGGTTGTTTGCTATACATCATTGAATTCTCAATATCACGATATTTTGAAGTCAATGAAAATAGTAAAGAACATGCAAGTGTCTCCTCGTCCTTTTTAATTCCAGCAGTTTGTAAGTCCATCACAAGTTTATTGAACGCATCTAGATGGTCTTGCAACAAAGTACCTGAATCCATCTTAAATGTATGAAGACGCCGTTGTAACAACATCCTTGTTGTCACTGACTGGTCCTGGTAAAGCCCTTCCAACTTTTCTCATAACTCTTTGGCCGTCTCTTCGGTACTTGTGCTCACTTCACAAAGTACGTTAGGTGCAAGGGACAGTTGAATTGCACTCAATGCATCTCCTTCAATCTTTTCCTTATCGGAATCCGATATCTTATCGGGGTACTTTCCGTCAATAGCATGGATTAAACCTTCCCTCCGCAGTAACGCTATCATCTGGATTTTCCAGATATTGAAGTTGTTGCGCCCACTAAATCTATCAATTTCAAACTTATGGAACTCATTTTTTTTTATTTACTTGTTCTTCCTTTTCTACTACAATGTATTTGGAACTACAGAAAACCAAAGTAATCCTTTTCTGATGTGGAAGTTCAGACTGTGCTGCAACCACAGAGCATACTCAGACAGAACCTTGCTCTGATACCAATTGTTAGCGGAAACGTGAAACTAAAGAACAAGGAAGAACAACAATATTTAACGTGGTTCGGATCAAAATAATCATACGTCCACCAAAGAACAACTGCACCAATATTTATTTCACTATACAAAGAATATAAGTGAAATACTACAAGAGAGAGAACACAATGCCTTAGAAGGTGAGAAGGCAAGTGAAAGGATGATTTGAAAATGAATTAAGAGCTACCTATTTATAGGAATAAATTCATCCTATTGATGTCATCCATGACATCACTATGTGTCAAAATTGTCAAGGTTAAGATAGCAAACCATTTTATGGTTTGCCTAACTTTCACCTACCAAGATACAATCTTTGACTTGTATTTTGTACTAATTATCTTCCTACCAAATATTCATATTAATTCATCTTCCATTTAGTTTGATTCCACAAGAACCAAAACCAACTCTTTCACATCTAATTTCCCACCTAATGGCTCCATTATAATCTGAGTTTTTTCTTCTTCCAAAAACAGTCTTTTTACCATTTCCAAACCAACTTTCCGGAATTGGAGCTTTCACAAAATCAGATGTGGCTTTAAAGTAATTCTTCTGTGTTGGAATACTCTTTTCTAGTAGAACTTCAAGTGACTCATTTGTTCTCCTACCATAGAAATACAAGACTGATCCAATCCAGGAAGATTCGCGACATTCTTTCTTAATGCAAGGCCTGTTACTACAGTCCACAACAGGCTCTTGGAAGCAATCTTTTTTCTCCAAATCAAAATTCAGTTGAGTAATGGAATTAACTCATCAACAGGTCCGAGATATAGTGATTGAAAAAACATTAAGACATACTTGTCATTCCCTGTTCCATCATTTTGGATAACTGTTCTGATGAACAAACCATTAGGTAGTTGATGTGATGTGTTTTGTCATTTTTGGAGTAGATTTTGGTTATTGTCTAGCTTCTTATAAACAGTGAAAACAGTAACCTTGTTGGGAACACGAACAAGTTTGAGTTTCCATGCTAAAATAACACCAAAACTTGCTCCTCCACCTCCTCTTATTGCCCAAAACAAATCTTCTTTCATTTTCTTCCTATCAAGAGTTTTTCCATTTACATCCATTACGCGAGCATCTACAACGTTATCAGCTGCTAAGCCAAATTTCCTCATCAATGCGCCGAGCCCACCACCACTGATGATTCCACCAGTGCCAAAAGTAAAGCAGACACCGCCTGGAAATGCATGAACTTTACTTTTCTTGGCAATTGCATAGTAAAGCTGGCTGAAAGTCGCCCCTGCTTGAACCCAAACTGTTCCTTCTTTTAAATCAATCTCGATTATGTCAAGATTGCTTAAATCAAGCATAACAAACGGGGTTTCAGAGCGAAAAGATATGCCTTCATAGTCATGACCACCACTTTTTATTTTAATTTGCAATCCTAATTTTTTTGCACAAAGAATAACCGGCTTGATATCTGATTCTTTTGTAGGGAAGACTATGAAAACAGGATGTGAAGAGTTCAACCATCTCGGATTTTTCTGAGCATATTGTAGGATCGATGAATAAGTTGGAGAATTTAGGGTGTAAATGTTTTGGGTAACGTTGGTTTCAGAGTATTTAGAAAGACTCTGCGCGAAATCTTCTTCTTTGGAGTAAGAACATTTGGCCTAAAAGAGTGAAAAGAGTAAAGATAGAGAATTTGAAGGCTGGCCATTTCTATTAGGAAAAAATAGAATAGAAAAAGAAAAAACATAATAGAACGGAATTTCTATAATGAGAATGACAACGAATGAGCCATCATACTAGGAGGGGAAAGAAGATGGATTTGATCATATTTAAGTAATAAATTTTTGTTTAGTATAAATTATTTATTCAAAAAGTTTAGAAAAAAATAATAATTTAATCAACACTTTGACTTTGAGCTTAGGCACATGAAACATGAAAGTACAGATATAAATCCGGATTTTCCGCTGGCAAGATTAGTGTTTTAATTTATTTTATAGATACAGATGCCTCTATTTTAAAATTAATACATTGAAGCATCGAATTTCTCCCACTTGTACTTTATAATTATTTAAGTAGAGCAGTTCCACGTGTTAAAATAATTAATTAGTGTTATATACTTATATTAGGTAGTGTTGCATACATAATACGCTTGAAATTTCCCCTTCTTCTATGATTTTATGTCAATCCAATCCAATATACTTCGAATATAATAAATTATCATTAAAAATAAAATGATAAAAATGAATCAAAAAATAATTTAGGTTAAGATGTGAATATATAGGTTAAGATGTGAATATATCATTTTCTTTGAGGAGATTCAAATTCACTGTAACATTATCTAAATCGATCCAACAGTGTTAATTGGATGCAACACCTAATATAATGTTGTATAATTCAAACAACTCTCAGATTAGTTGAAATTAAAAGTCCAAAACTCCACATAAGAACATTTCCCTTCAAACATATAAATACTCTCTCGTTATATAGTGAATATAATTACAAAAACTAATGATTATATATATATATATATATATATATATATATATATATAAACTAATAGTCATCTTCTACAGCAATTTATGTCCACAAACATATTTACTTAATATCATATATATATATATATATATATATATAGTCATCTTCTACCGTAATTTATGCCCACTAACATATTTACTTAATATTTTATTTTAATAATCTAATACATATACACCAACAATTACTATATTTTCTTGCAATTCCAAGATAGCAGTTTTAGGCAATTTAATTAACTTAACTTATAAAGAAAATATTTTGTAGATGGTTATCCAAGTTTATGCTCATTTCATAAAAGTCACTTTTTTTTACGAACAAAAGTAATTTTTTTCTTGCAATTCCAAGATAGCAGTTTTAGGCACTTTAATTAACTTAACTTATAAAGAAAATATTTTGAAGATGGTTATCCAAGTTTATGCTCATTTCATAAAAGTCAATTTTTTTTTACAAACAAAAGTAATTTTACTTCTCTCCAGCTATCACAAAATGAACTCTTACCGGATTTTATGAAACTTCCAGAGGAAAATGTGACGTGGCAGCCTTAATATAAATGGATTTGTTTAATTAAATAAGATTAACATACTAAACCAACATTTTAATCCTGAAAATATATATCCAACCCGGAACCCTTATTTGTTGGTTATAATTTAAACCCAACCTAGTAGTTGGTTATAAATTATAGTGACACTGCCATATTTGGTGTCTCTTAATTAACTTCATTAGATATTATTCTAGTGTTATTTCAGAAAACGGAAACATATTATATTATTAGTGGGAAGCTCTATGACAAAAGTTGAATTACAAAAATGTCCTTATAATATCATAATATTTGTGAACAAAAATATAAATACACATTGATTATTAAAAAAAATATATATATTTTAAAAATGAAGAACTTACCATCTATGACATGAATTAATCTAGATACAATGAATATTTGTAATTAAATGACAAAAGGAAATCAAAAGTTTTGTAACAGTTAAAATGGCCCTAATTTTATATCCTTTAAGGATGAAATTAGTCATATGACATTAATAAAAATATATTAATTAAATTTCTTGGAATTAATATTATTGCTACAATTTTTTAAACAACTTAATATGTCATTTATGTGAAGTCTTTATAACTTCAAAAGTTATACTTTTCAAATTCCTATATCTTTGATTCATTTCCGCATCTTCTTTTTTCAGATTTTTCTTTATCAATTATTTAAAAAACTAAGCATAAGTAATAAATTTCATTAAATCTTAATTAATAATATATTTAATTCCTATCAGTTACAAATATTATATATTTTCATATTAACTTCAATTGTATTTGTCTTCTAGATCTTCTCTAAAGTTGCATCATATTATAAAAGTTCAAAACTTAAGAGAAAAAATAATCAAATTTTCAAGAGTCTTTTCTCTTTATAAGTTTCTCCAACTCTTTCACCCCTTCTCTTTCTTAGGCAATCTATTTAGTTATTTGACGTGTTTGTAGTTGTATCTCTTTTGTATAGACTATTCATTTGTAAGAATTTATTTGTTGCAATTAATCGTTACTTTGATAATATATTTGTTGTACTTTTTAATTGTCAATATACTATTCATTGTTGATTTTTGTTTGACTTTATGTGTTTTTTCTTCTTTTTCTTATAGACACACTCTAACAATCTATTTAATTTTCTTCCTTCCAGAGATTTACGATTAATTTCTATCTATGTGGTTGGACTTTGAAGCTTTTCACAGCTTGCAAGAATGATGAGGGAGATGGTAAGTTAGTTATCAGTTTCTCTATATTTTTACAACTTTTTACCATATAAATTATTCTAGCTAGATTGTGTTGATTAATATATCGATGTAAAGAACTGAAGTAAGAATGCAAAAAAAGGACAAGAAGTACGTAGTAAAATATTGTATATGAAATAGAGATTGCATCGAATTCATATATTTTCATTAATTAATATGTGAAAAGATGGATAAAGAATGATTAAATATCATTTGAACCAATCAAAACAAAGTGTGATTCGATAATTTTTCTAATAACAAATATATTTTTATTTTTTTACAACACTCTAATCCTTATACTTATATCTTATTTATAAGAAATGATTAAAATGTGATTGATATACATATTGAATATTTTTATCTTGATTTTTTCAAAAATATCTATTCCTATTTTAATGCCTCCTCATACTGCTAACTTAATTCTTCATTGGATAACTATTTTGTTTCTATATCAAATCGAATGTTATAAAATATATGGTTATATATAAAATTGAAATTACCACTACAAATTTTCAGATGAATTAAAATTATAGATTATTTTTTAATTTAAATTTCTAGCAATATCTCCAGTTTTATTTGTAGATTAGTACGTTTTTCAGGTTGATGCATCATTACTTTAATTATAATAATGGCTAAATAACGAACTAGGAGAATAATTCAGACTTTCAGAGTGTTTAATTATTAATGTAGTCTTATTAAATACTAAGCAATGACTCCTATAAAATATTTAAAGGGAAAAATATTTAAGAATAAATAGTAACATGTAGTCACTATATGATATAAATCACTTAAACTATTTGTCATTGATATGCACTTGAAAACTCAATATAGAATTGAAATTTCAGATTAATATTTGCATGTTTGCCTTTTTAATAAAGCTTTCACTAAATATATACGTTAAACACTTTATCATCTCATTACATTTTCTTCATTTATAGAAATCTGATATTTATAGTTCACTTATTTTGATATAATAAACGAAAAATGAAGTGTCTTAAAAATAATTAATTATAATATTAGTAAAAGCTTTTAAAAAAAAATTTCATTTCTCCATCAGATGCAAAATATTACAAAAGAAAATACTACAGAGTTATTGTAAATATATTGTTTAAAAGTGCAAGTCAATAATTTCTAGGTCCAATTTTTATTCATTATGTGTATTAATACTATACACCTTCACGATCTCCTTACTAATATTCCACACTTTTATAATCTTTTCCACATTCTCAAGAAATTAATGTCATATTTAAGACACTCTTTGATTTTACTTAATCATATCCTATAAATGGTGTCATTGTATACATTATGAAGAGACTTTCGCCCACTTGAAAGAAACAAAAAAAAATCATCTCTAACTGTCACTCTATTTCTGTTGATCTTATCTTTCAGTATTATTAGTTTTACCTTTATTTTATAACACTAAGCACTTTGTTACGCATATTCTTTTGTTGCTTACAGAAACAAAATATATTGTGTACAAATTCTTACTACTTCTAATGGAGCTTGCAATAAGAGAAGACATGTTGGAATCTTCAAGGAGACTGAAATCAATTTTTTGACGATCGAGTTGGAATGTGAACAACTTAATTAGTAAACACAATCAATTTTTATATCTATGAAGTTAGGCTTATATAAATTATAAAAAAAAGTAGGGATAAAACGGAATATATAGAAAAACTTCAATGTCTTGTATTTATGAAGCCTCTAGATAGTGAGTTTAATACGGAGCCAAAATTGCAAATTAGGATGAACAGGCTAACTACGGATAATGATGTTAATAACGGACATATGTTATCAATAAATATTCACGTTCATGATCTGAATGTAAATAAGTCAGACTGAGTATTCCTAGATATATTAGTGAAAACCCAAATGGACAAATTCAACAAGATACATAAATGCTAAGTTAGAAAAGGTCATTAGTACTTTAGAAGTGATCCTTTCCTTAACAAGGCTAATTGCCCAAAAACTGGGAAGCTCAGCTTAGGCTCTCTTGGGCTGTTTACAAGCAGGAATTTCATGTTCATACTTTCAAGCTATAGCAATTGGAAAAAGAAAAAGACTTCACATTATCACAGATAGTTCACTGTTTGTTTGGCTTTTGAGATTAGGACACGATCTTCCGGTAAATTCAGTAATAGTTACATCATTCATGCTGTTTCCACTCCTGCACCACGACTCGAGTCCTTAGAGTAGTAAGGTTCCTGAGGCACAAAATTTAACCTTGACATTTCATTCTCCTCCAGTAAGGAAACCACCTGAATCATTGAAGGTCTGTCTTGGGGACCGCGTTGACAACACAAGAGCCCAACAAGGATGCATCCTAAAACTTCATTCTCATCGCCTGGTTTTTCAATCATTGGATCCAGTAGTTCTATGGCATTCCCATTACTCCAAATTTTCCAAGCCTGACCAACAATAGATCATCCATCATGTAAATTGTTTTAGTACAATGTGAAACTTCTATGTAACCAATTTAAGTGAAGTAATGACGATAATCAGAGGATCGACGATGTACTTACATAGTCTACCAGACCAATATCGTAGACTGGATGTTGATAATCATAATTCTTTTGGCCACTCACAATCTCCAATGTCAGGATTCCAAAACTAAACACGTCTGATTTTGTTGAATAACGTCCATGTTCCATGTACTCAGGTGGCATATAACCACTACAGCCATGACATAAAACCATCAGTTCTAAGAACTCTAAAATATTCATATAAACATTTAGTCTTAACGATAATATACTTACCGTGTTCCAATTAAATGCTGAGTGTTTTCCTCAACGCCATCTTCGACTACCCTTGACAACCCTAAGTCAGATATCTTGGGTGTCATCTCTCTGTCTAGCAAGACATTGCTAGCCTTTAAGTCCCGGTGGATAATTGTCAACCTTGAGTCATGATGCATGTAAACTAATCCTTTTGCGATTCCCTTGATAATGTTGAAGCGCATTGACCATGTTATTGCACCCCTTCTTGCAGGATCTGGACATGTACAAAAAACAGTTGAAATTTCTGTCTTTGAGGCTTTTTCAATATTAAAACAACACAGACAATAGTAAAAAAAAAAAGGAATGTTATTTAAGATATCATACCAAATATGACCTTGTCTAGACTATTATTCGCCATGAATTCATACACTAGGAATTTTTCTGCTCCATTAATGCAGTATCCCAACAACTTGGTTAGGTTACGATGTTGTAGCTTTGCTATTAATTTGACTTCATTCTTGAACTCACTAAGTCCTTGACGTGAAGTCATGTCCTGCTTCTTCACTGCAATTTCAACTCCATTCGCTAGTACACCCTACAAATAGTGTGTGTCATTTGGATATTAATATATTGTCTGAGTTACTGTAAATATGCATTTTCATACTTACCTTATAAACATTGCCAAAGCCACCATGCCCTATCTTATTAGCCAGCGAGAAATTGTTAGTGGCTGCAGCTAGATCATTGGAATCATATGCAATGACATTAGTGCCCTGCAATAAAGCTTCTTGAGAATTTGCCGGCTGATTGATTTCTGATTCATCTGCGCAGATGAAGATATTCTTTTGAGAATACAAATCAATCAGACAAAAACTTAATATGAGTATTAGGCTAGCTATCTTACTTAGATCATGTGTTTGCTAAATAATTTATAGTGTTCTAGTGAAACTAAGCTTAGTGTGTAATTAATAACTATGAAAATAATATAATAGCAGCGCAAGGTGATTTTTTTTACCTAGCACATTTCTCTTCGTTCGACATAGAACCCCAACAGCTATAAGCAAGATAGTAAGCAGTGCCAACTCTGAAATTAAAGAAGCAAAAACAGTCCATTCCTCTTTCCATCTCCAGCCTGCAACAGGTGAATCTGTATATAAGAAAGTTAAAAGTGTTAGTTATTTCTTACTCATAAAATTAGGCTTCAGCTTTGACAGATAAACTTTATAGGAATTTCTAGAGGTATTTGCATATCCAGTTAAAGATTTTGCATGAGAATAACCAGATGCATGCAGGTTAGTTTCATCTTACGCTAGATTGTGTAGGAGTTATGTAACAATATTTAGGCTAATGCTTCAAACAAATATCTAATGTTTCGATATCAATCTGCCATGAACCACTTAATCAAGCACTAATATGGAAATTTTATTAATTAATGTTTATGTGCAAATAATCAAACTTACACAAAAAATTAACTACTACATCCTTCAAATGTCATTCATACACACATATAAAAATGTCACAAGCAATCAATCACTTTTACCTGGTTTTCCATTTGCCATCCGTATAAAAATGTTGTTCCCAGCAATTTGTGAATATCTCATATCAACTAAATCTTCCAACCAAACAACACATTTGCTTCCACTGATGTTAGTATAAGCCATACATGATCTTTCGTTTAAGCACTTGTGTTCACAGTCCTGGGGATACAACATTCCCCAGTAAGTAGCTTTATCAGGCAACTTCAGTCCAGTGTTCTTTACAAATATGTCTTTATCAGTATAGTTAAGTGATGTGTTTCTCCTACATCCTTGCGTAAAATTCATCTTGTTCCATTCTTCTGGTGATGCAGCTGTGAAAACATCAAGACATCTGCAGGGGAGATCTCCATCAGTACAAACCCCATAAGGGCCACATGAGCTATATTGGTCACATATGGCCATATTGAGTGTCTTCACTTCATCCCAGCTATTGGTAGAATTATTATTCCATCTCAGAAACTGTAGTTCCCCATCTGCATTCAGTGAAAGTATCAAAATGGAGTCGTCCTTGGCTTCGAATGTGAAATACACTGCATCCGTATCGGAATGAAATATTGGTCTGTATGCCTGGTTATCCATGAGGGCATAACCACCACTGAATTTTTCTCCATCCCAAGGACCCCATCTTGATTGTATTCGCTGATTTTTCTCAAGAAGTAGTTGGGGTAACTGACCTGAGTCACCTGAGTCCAACCTGAACAAATAATCACCTGGAGCTGGATCAAGACTTGTCCTCCAGGACCTCATGGATCGGTCGATACCACTTTTCTTCTCCCAGCCGAGCTTCATTTCAGGTAACAATGTGTCAACAGGGTGGTCAAAGCTCTGCCACAGGTACTCTCCAGCAGTCAGATTGCTATAATCTCCATATACGAGATTACCTGAATCCAGGAGCTTTATAGCTGACCTGGGAACTGTCTGATTTGACTTATGAATCCATACCGTTACTCCCATAAAATCTTGGAGAAAAATGTCACCGCCTGTGTCTAGTCCTAGAAATGCACCACAATTAACTGGATTTCTTCTATTGCCAACCCATACAACGGTACCTGGACCTACATCTTTGTACCATAATCCCAGGTACATTTTGCATACAGGTATCGAAAAATAACTAACAAATCCTAATTCAAATCTTTGGCCGGACGAAATTAATTTCATGCCGTTGATTAGGAAATGATTTTGTAATAAAGTATCCTGAGCAGCACCATAACTTGTGAATGAGGCTATGGATATAAGGAGATAACAGATAGCGAATACACTCGAAAGCAAGGAAGACATTGGTGGAAATTAAAGATGAAAGCTACAGAAACTCTGAGTTTGAGAGATAATCAAGTGATTCCTCCTGCCCCTCTAGGAAAAGCTTTTAACTTATGAAACGTAACTGACATTAACTTCTCCCTATCCGATATAAATCTATTATAATCTGCTTAGGCAGATGAAACAAAATCTAAAAAAAAATTGTCAAACAAGTAAGTTGCAATAATTGCAATTGAACCAAATCTCAATACTGGCTTGTTATGTTAAATAAACTCCACAAAATTAAATTTCTAAATTAAACTAATTTAAACATGAAGCCAATAACATCCTTCCCGTTACATATATAGTAGAAGTCATTAAATTTGTTAAATTACATAAATATACGCCCTTTATTTTTACTTATTTTCATTATTCCCTAATATTTTTTAAAATCTCCGAAATTCCCTTTTTTTTGGGGGGAAACTTATGTAAATGTATTACAAATAAAATATTTTTACTATTCATAACAATAATATTTATTTTCACTTTATCACTTTTAATACATTTATAATACACTTTTAATCCATATTATAAAAAATAATTTATTATTTACAATACAAATTTTGTTGATGGATATATATTTATCACGCATTTTTATAATACAATGTGTCACCTTCTTACCAACAAGCATAATATATTTTTAAAAATAGTTATATAAACATATATATGCACTTTTAATATATATTGCAGATTTAACATAGTATTGCAGTGAACGGTAATAAATAGAATGTATTGCAAAAATGTTGTATTTATTTATTAAAAGGCATTAATCCAAATAATTTTTCCTTTTTTAAAATAAATTCTAGTTGCATAATAATGTATCCGAGCCAGTATTTAATGTATTCGAGTTACATATTATGTATCCGAGTTTTAATGTATCTGAGCTACATATTATGTATTCGAGTCAATATTTAATATATTTGAGCTACATATTAATGTATCCGAGCCAATATTTAATGTACATGTTATGTATCCGAAACAATATTTAATGTATTCGAGGTTCAATTATTGTATCCAATTTTCTAATTTTTAAGAAATTAATGTAATTAGATACTTATTAGGAATAAATTGTAATTTCATATTAAAGTAATTTAATAATCGAGGACACTTCGTCACAAAAGCTTAGTTACTCGAATTCTAGTGTGTTGTTTTAATTCATGCATAAGCGATATTAGTATCTAGTCATCTTAGCCTCCATAGGACAAAAACGGGGTCGTCTTAATCACTATCCCAGGAAAAAAGTACTTGTACATGTTACTAAAAAGAAATTATAAGTACTTTTAAATTAAAAAGAGAACGTGTAAGAAGTAAAAAAAAAATGTTGTTAGTTTTTCTACTTTTCTAAAGGAATGAATCATTTTTTGAGAATAATTTCCTTGTGTAGGAAATTGTGCTTCCTTATTTATCTCTAAGAATTTGATTCTTTACTATTATTTACCTTATATTCATCTGTTTTATTATTTTTTTTTCTCAATATTAAACTATGTGTTGTTTACAAGCTACAAAAGAATAAAAATTGTTTTTGAATGACTTTTTCAAAACCTCAAGAAGAACAAACAAACAATCATTATATTGAAAGAATACATGCGACACTATTTCGATATTGTTATATCAACTTATTTAATTTGTGTCAAATTTTGTTATTTTAATTTTATTTTTTAATTATTTTTTCTTTTTAACTTATTATTGTTGATATTCTTAGTTCATAAATACATATATTTTTGTTTTGAACAGTTTGAAGCATATGAAATATTTTGATTTTTTATTTAGTGGTTAAAAACTGAAATCATTATATGATGAGATTTTTTTTTTAAAAAAAATTCTCAATAATGAACTTTGTCAACACATAATCGAATAAATATTGATGGTTTATATTTATTTTTTAATAAAAAATGTCAAAAAGAAATAATAAAAATAGAAGATAATGATCTAATGAAAATACTTAATCAAATAAAAAGACTTAATCCTTTTCCTAATGCATTTAGTTGAAAGAAGTTTTTCGAAATTAAAATTGATAAAATCCTATCTAAGTTCAATAATATACAAGAGAAAATGAATGGATTAGTTATAGTATCAATCAAAAGGAATTACTAAAATAAATTGACTATAAAATAGTACTTAATGATTTTGCATCGAAAATGCTAGAAAAATACTACTAGATTTTAGATAAAAATATATAAGATGATTTTTCATAAACTATCTGGTATTCATGTTTTGTACCTGAACTATCTCCAATTACGTAACCAGACACACCTCAAAATTAATGAGTGGACTGCCATTTTGACAAATTTTATGAGCAAATTAAGTTATCGCGAGCGTTTTGGCTATTGTATGCATACACTTGGCCAATTAGCTTCGAGGTGTGTTTTTATACTAGTACAACAATAGCAACAACACCCTTTGTCCCAAACATTGTTGGGTGGGCTATTTGTTTCACATAAACATTACATCAACTATGGTCAATCAGAACAAATGTCTACTTCAACGAGATTATCAGCCGTATTTTCTAACAAAGCCATTGAATCAGACGAAAATGTCATAGAACTTCCCATGATCTGATGAACAATCCGTTGAGATTGAAGAGGCTGAGGAGGTACTTCTAGCACTTCAGCTTCACCTTCAAGCATTTCTAATACTCTACTCATCGAAGGGCGTTGTATCGGATTTGTTTGTATGCACCATAACGCAACTAAAGCCAGCTTTCTAGCCATCTTCTTTTCATCATCATTTGCTTCTTCATCCACCACAATCTCCTTCCCCTTGTTGAACTTATCGTAAATATAATAAGGAAAATATTGGCTGGAATTCTCTTCATTTGCAACTTCAGGTCTTTTCAAGTCCAGCATTTCCATTAGCAGCATTCCAAAGCTGTAAACATCAGCTTTGTAAGAGATTTCCCCGATGCTTCTGCTGATCAACTCTGGAGCTACATAGCCAATCGTTCCTCGAGCAGCTGTGAGAGTCACTATGCTATTACCTGGTGGATATAATTTTGCAAGCCCAAAGTCAGAAATCTTTGGAATGAAATTCTCATCCAAAAGAATGTTGTGTGGTTTGATGTCAAAATGCAAAATTTGTACATCACAGCCTCGATGCAAATATCCAATTCCTCGAGCCACTCCAAGAATAATGTCATACTTCCTCTGCCAACTTAACAGAGGACTTCCTTCTTCACTGATGCTGATATACTTGTCGAGTGATCCATTGGGCATGAAGTCGTATACAAGAGCATGCTTAGTTCCCTCAACACAATATCCCACGAGTCCAACCACATTGACATGATGAATCCTTCCAATGCTAGCTACTTCATTCATAAAATCTTGCCCACCAGATTTAGGCTTGCTTAACATCTTCACTGCCACATCCCTTCCACTTTGAAGCTTTCCTTTGTATACACTGCCATAACCTCCCTCACCTAATTTCTCTTTGAATCCTCTTGTCATTCTCTTTATGTGGGAGTAATTATATCTGATTGGCATGAAATTATTTTGTGCTTGTAAAAAGCCTTCAATCGTATCATACATCGACAAATGCCTCCTTTTGAATTTGATCACCAGAAATACAACTACAAACGGAAGGCCTATCACAAATTTTATTCCAAAATACGCTGCAAGTTTGACAAGTCATAAAGTTAATTTCCTGCTTGAGCCAATATATCATAGAGATGTCTTTTTCTTATGCGGACCGTTCTATTCTTCTCAGAGTTTAGTTAAATTTAACACTTTCTGTCTCATTTGATTGCTATTAATAACTTTACTAACAATAACATATTTCGAGTGGTTCTATTTTCAGAATTTTTATGTTGTGCTCACTTGTGTTAGATTATTTTCACGAGATGGAATGTTAAGTTGTGCCCATTCAAATAACATACAGCTTGCTAAAGGGAGCTTACCCATGACATACAGAAGTAGCGACAGAATGGTCCCTGGTTAGATTAAAGCGCAAAAAAATAGAATGAGAGATCAATGGAGAACTTAAAGTATATGTAAAAGAGAAATAACAACTACAACACATAAAAGAAATTAAATTATGGTGACTGAATCCATTGCTTTCCTAATTTCACACGTATCAGAGGATGGAAAACGTTTTTTAATCAAAAAGCAGAACATATATAATTATATTGAAGACGGTCTTACTTATCCATCTTTGTCCATAAATCTGGTGCTTAAATACGAAAATCTCAACTACCGCCAGACTGATCCCTGGTTAGATTAAAGTGCAAAATATTTAGACTGAGAGATAAATGGAGCATTAAAAGTATATATAGAGAAAAGTTTGAGTACTCACAGAAAAGCTGTTCAATATCACCTACAAAGAGATGTAGAAATAAAATCGTAGTGAGTGAATCCATTATTTTCCTAATGTCTTAGGATGGAAAAGAATGTTACAAATTAAGAAGCAGAGCATATATAATTGAAGACCTTACTTTTTTTTTGTGGAGAACTCCACATATAATAACGAAGCTCAAATCCGTAGAGGATTGCTTGATGAAAATCAGAAAGGGAAATGTTGTTCTCTGCATCTTTAATATTAGGCCATGAGGTCAGGCCTATAAATTGTACTCTGCATCCATCATTGACTTCTGATGCATTCGTTTCTCCAATCTTTAAATAAGTGTATCTGCTTAATTTGCAGCCACTAATTTCCACAAATGCGGAATTATTCACAGCAAATGGACAGTTGAACATGAAGATTGGGTCTAAAAATGTTTTAGGATAATCATAAGTATAATAATATGAGTCAATGATAGTATAGTACTTGTTGAAGTTAAACTGAGATCTGAAAGAGCATAGATCATCTTGTGTTTGTAAAGTTGGATCTACCAGGCGAATTGTCTTGTTATCATAGTTGATGCCTTGAACGTGCAACTTCACAGAGAATAACCACTTAAGTGTTTGGTTACCTTCACAAGTTAATTCATATCCTGGATAACGGCAATCTTTTGGATCAGTGTTTAAGCGAAAAGGGTTGCTTATGGTACGGATATGGCCACAAGCAGAAGGAGGACAGTGGTAGTGTTTGCTTTTCCTAGCATTGCATGTTTGCAGAAAGATGATTAATGTAAAACATTTAAGCAGACACATATACATTAGTACTCTCTTGATTCTTTTTCTTTTCTTTCCTACTCTTTCCAAGTGATGAAAAGAATTGAGACTTCAATATTAGTATTATGAATGCAGGTGCGTTTGTTGGATACTTGAAGCTGTGTGGACTTTTTCATCACCAATTTACTTCTTTGGGTCCCAACCCAAGCCAATTGAATACTTGTGTTTGGTGCAATTTGATGAAGGCCCCTCAACAGGAAGACTTTGCCGTTTACCTATTTATTACAACCAGTCTCCAGGAACGAGCACTACAAGTTTATTCCAATCCAAACAATGATATATTTGTTTTTTCTTCTACGTAAGTAATAAATTTTAAAATTGATGTGTGTAACATGAAAATTTTGTTACCAAATAAATATAATGAATCGAACTTACCACATATAATTATTGTTAAATCTTGTACTGTGATTATGATGCCACCAAAATTGAGAGGAAAAAAAATGACAAAACATAAATACAATTCAATGTGGTAATACATAATAGATTAAGAAGGAATCAAATAAAAGAAGTGACTTAGATATTATTGAAATATAGATATGATGAGGTGTAGTATTATGATTGGTTAGTTCAAATGTTAGTTAGAGTCACATGCTTTCCATTTTTTTGTTATGATTTTGTTATGCTATCAATGTTAGTTGAATAGTTAGTTGGTAACAAACTAACAGCAATTGTAATCCTCTATATATATAGATGATGAAGAAAAGATATACAATGTGAAATTCATAAGAAAAAGAGTAATATAGATTGCTTCCAGATTCTTCCTATAATCTCTGTTTCTGCGTTTCTTCTTTCTTCTTCTGCTTCGTGAGAATTCACAAATTCAATAGATATCAACAATTGAACACTACAGTTCTTATGATTTATCTTATCCAATGTATTAATTCATTATTTGTAAGACCAACTTTTTCTTCATTCAATATGAGGAAATGAAAAGACGAGTTCAAAAATTTATTTAGTAGAAATGAAGATGAATTCACAAGATATTCCTTCGGAATCACATGAATAATGGCACAGTAATTTACAAGGATATGGAAAAGGAATGATTGGCCTATTACATTGATGATGAAAAAAGACAAGATTTTGAATTCACAAATTGTATGTAATGAGAAAAAAAGACCTAATTATGCTCTTTATCTTTCACAAAACTTACCCAAAAACAAAAACTGAGATAGTATACAAGAGAAAATTGTGAACCTCTTGTAGTAATATACACACTTTCTGAAGGCAATACCATCAACTACCGGGGATCTATCATGGTAACTGTAACTTGATTGACAGTGCAAGTTTCTTCATAATTAGTCGAATATGAATCAGAATCAACGGGCCTTCTTCCAAGGCAAAATCCTGGGTTTTTAGGCTGAGGAAGTGATGCACTTTCGCTACCTAGCATCAAAACCACAGTGGCCATGTTTGGTCTGTCTTCTGCTTGTTCCTGGACACACAACAGTCCAACCTGTATGCATCTCATTACTTCAGATGGAGAAAAAGATTCTCCAAAAGATGGATCTAGTAGCTCTGAGCCGCTCCCTTCTTTCCATAGTCTCCACGCCTGCATAGTCGATTACTTTCTTTATCAGAAATGAATCAAATGATGAATGTATTGCCAATAACATATGATCTGTGAACTTACATGTCCAAGAAGGTTGAGTTGGTTATTTTGATAATAGAATCCCCTGTTCTTCTTTCCGGTTACTATTTCTAACACCAAAACCCCAAAGCTGAAAACATCGGACTTAACAGAGAAGAGGCCATCCATTGCATATTCCGGAGACATGTAACCACTACATCAAAACAAAAAAAAAACAGATTTAGAAACAGCTTTAAAGGTTCTATGAAAAATGTGAAGAAATTATGTCATGTGCTTACTAGGTTCCAACTACTCTTTTTGTATTTCCTTCAGTCTCATCTCCGCCAAAAATTCTTGCCATGCCAAAATCTGATATTTTGGGGGTCAAATCCTTATCAAGCAGAATATTGCTTGCTTTAAGGTCTCTATGGATAATCCTAAATCTTGAATCTTGATGAAGGTATAGAAGCCCCCGAGCAATCCCACAAATAATATTGAACCGCTTTTGCCAGTCGAGCAGCGAGCTTTTCTGTTTATCTGAGGAGCATATTCAAATGTGAGTCACAAACTATATGAGCATCTAAGTAAATGATGTGAAACACTACTCTCTTGACGATATAATGAAAAAGACTTACTGAACAAAATTGAATCTAAACTTTTATTCTCCAGGTATTCATAGATCAGCATCTTCTCTTCCATATCAACACAACAGCCAAGAAGCCGGACTAGATTTCTGTGTTGAAGCCTGGCAATCAATCTTAGCTCATTTTTAAATTCCTCTACTCCTTGTCCGGAATTCTTCGAGAGCCTTTTGACTGCTACTTCTTGACCAACCAGCATTGCCTGATCAAAAGATTATATTATTGAGTTCGTCGATAACTTTTTCTTCTTTATAATATCACTATGGTTTACATATAACTGAGATTTACCTTGTAAACACAACCAAAGCCACCTTGGCCCAACTTAGTCGCATCAGAAAAATTTTCTGTTGCCGTAGCTAGGGTACTGTAATCAAACAATGGCAATTCAAACTCTTCCGTGGAAGTTTCACCAGAAAATTCTCTTTTACTTGGAATAATAGTTGCATTCATCAAAAGTTCTTGACTTCGTTCGCTAGTGCCTGGTTTAGGATCATAAGAAACATTCATGAGAAAATGAAGCATTTTATATTAAACAATTTTATTAATCATGATAGATTCATATAATACCTCTGTTCACGGATTTAGTTCGAATTGAACTTTGATGTTTTCTTCTCTTTGATAAGAGGCAAAGGGTTAGTCCAAATAGCACAAGAGCTATACCAACTGTAACCCCAGCAGCTATTGCAACTATTTTTGTCTTGCGAGAACTATTTCCAGATCCTTCACCTCCAATTTGCACTGAAATTAAAAGTTTTTTGAGTTAATTAATCATGCTTAATTTTATTCAAGAGTTTAGTGCTGCAAGAAGAACACCATCATTTTTTACTGACATAATACATAAACAAAACTTGACCTCAGCGTGCAAGTAACCACTCCAACTTCGAAAGAACATATCTAGACAGATCTCAACTGACAACTAGACACTTCAACTCGTTCCACTGTGTCACATGGACACACATTCTGACTTGATACATAAATTTTGAAGATGTCTAGATAATCATTTTGTAAGTTGGAGTATTCAATTGACACAGAGGAAATAAATTGAGGAGTCAAGGTATGTATACTCAAAGTTAAGGTGTTTATCTGCAGGCTGAAGCTAAGTTTTAATGTCGGTTTATGTATGAAAACCTATAGTGTTGTTAAAAATCATTTTCGGTGACAATAGCAAAGTTTGAATTGAAAAGACTACAGTCCAATGATGTCAGTAAACATGATCTAATTCACCTAGTTCACAAAGTTGTGTCCAGAAAACCTATTAACATATCCATGACATTTTCTTGATGAAAAATAATTAGCTTAATATATACTTCTTAATCTCTCTGTAATATTTCAATTAATTTACCACACCAAACCTTACTTTCAAACGTGTATATGACCTTTTCCCCAAAAGTGTCCAATCATTTTTCTTGTATTACATTTGGAAGCATGTGCTTTTTTTTCTCTAAAAAGGAGGAAAAAAGGGGGGGAAAGTGGGCCGGGCTGGCCCAATAAAAGTCAAGATCGACGGCCATGTAAGGGCCCATTACACCGACTAGGAAATTGCTTCGTCACCGTTTTTGATTTTGCAAAGGAGTATCTCTTTGTGGGACCCATTTATTGTGGGACCCATTTATTGGAAACTAATTTAGAGCTAAATAAGCTTTATTTGAAACTTTATTTCCCACCATAATCAAAAGTTTCCTGTTAAGCATATGCAGATTTAAAGAGGAAAGTACAAAAGAAAAAGAAAAAGCAAATGCACATTTTGATAACTTTGCTACCTTTTATTATTATTATTATTTCAATCTTAACGCATAGTTACGAGCTGAATTATGACAATAAATCGATAATATTTGTTCAAATTTATGAATAGGTGACTGAAAACAAGGTGGAATTAGTTGGCTGATTACTTTTAGAGCCTTGACATACTTTTACTGTGTAACATATTTTCCAAATATTAATCATCCCTATCAAATCAAATGAGAAAAAGAAAGTCCAAATAGAAAATAGATATAATTAAGTCCCTATTAAGAGCAAACTGTAGATGTGATTGGTAGATATGGTTAGGTTTTTTATACTTCTTCAAAGTGAAATACAGAAAGCATAAAAAAAAAAATTATATTGAAAACGTGCATACCACAAAGAATATATTGGCAAACTCATTAGCAGAATAACTTTGAAAAGTAGGTTGTTTATAAGTCATTTTCAGGATTAAATGCACTCAATAATTATTATACTAACTTCTTGTTTTTTTTCAACTAGCAATTATGAATTTTTATTTTTATTTTGAAATCTAGTTGATTATATAGAATATTAGATCGAAAGTAGGTAACGTGAAAGGGAATTTAAAAAGGGGGGCCAAGGATATTAAAAGACAACTATACGTGTTGTTTAAAGGGAGCAGAGTATTTATTTTCAAAATAAAATCTCTAATTTAATTTCTGCATGGGGTGGGGGTGGGGGAGGGGGGTTTGAAAAAATAAAATAGAGAAGAAGAATACAAAAAAGTAGAATATATTTTATATAATTTCATCTATTAGAGACAAACTAGCATGCACATGGTTAAATTTGCCAACTTTGGAATTCAATCGGAAAAGAGTGAATTATTTTGATTATAATGTGTAATATCCTTCTTATTAAAATGATAAAACAAATTTACAATATTATTCAAGGAATATTTAGATTGGATGATATGCAAAACTGGTGGTACTAACAATTTTTGGACAAACAGATTTTTCGACTTGTCCTAAACTTTGAAATTATGTATATTCATACAGAAACAGTATATATAGTGGAATAATGCAGAGGATAGCAAGTGTACAAACGAATGAGATAAATCAACTTTCGACAAAAATACATCGTCTCAATGTATGTGATATAATTTAATTTGATAGCTAAAGATAAAACTTTTAAAAAAATATTTTCCAGAAATTTCATCACCCTTTCTATTTTACTCTACTTCACTGTGTTGAAATATCATCAAACCTAATAAGTAAATAAAAATTCCAACTAACTCTATTCGTGCAGACTGAGTCGACTCAAATCATCCCAGTAACCCAAAATTTGATCCTACCTTAGAAGTGGATTATCTAACAATCAATTATCAACCCCAAATTACTTTAAATTAATTGTACAATTTTTTTAATACGATTTTAATATTTTTTATCGGTTATTAATCGTTAAAAAGAAATTGCAAGTGAAGTTAAATAGAAAATTAGGATGATACCTGCATCAGAAGAAGCCACCCTAGCGTAGAGAACTTGGCCACCTTCCGCCACCGCATACTGCCGCATATCAACAAGTTCGGAGCTCCAAATCACACAACCCGACCCGCTTCCGCTGATGTTCGAATTTGTATAGGCCGTGCAAGAACAATTCTTCATACACATAGCTTCACATTCATCCAAATTCATATTTGTATCCACAAACGAATTCGTCGTATCTGGTAGCTTCATGTTCTTCAATATGTTAAATTTATCAGTTTTACAATCCAAATTATGAAAACGAACACAACCATCAGACCCATCTCGCAAATCCCAGGCCACTTGATTTTTAGGCTTGAATCCCACCATACATTTGCAGATTGGTGAAATATTTGTGTCACAAATTCCAGATATCCCACACTCTGTGTATCCGTCACATTGATCTTTTGGGGCATACCAGAATCGATTCCATAGGTTGCTTGTTGGGATCCAAGCGAATCTTTCAAGAAAACCATTATGACTCACGAACAATCTTGAGTATAAAGTTTTGTTGTGTAATTTGAACGTATAAGTAATTTCATCTGATTTGAACTGAAATTCGAATGAGATAACAGCACTTGCCTTCATTTCCGGTACCCCACTGAATCTAATTCCATTCCAAGCCCCGCTCCGGTAGATAATTTCTTGTTTATTCGTTAAGTAAATTTCCGGGAACCCACTGGTGTTGATCTTGAAAGTGAAATCTCCGGGAGCTGGATCAATTGCTGATTTCCATGATGTTATGTTTCTATTCATCCCGGATTTTGAATCCCACCCAAGTTTCATCCCAGGTAATAAAGTGTTTGTTGGATAATCAAAGCTCTGCCATAGGTAACTCTGTTCCCTGTCATCGTTTTCCGGTCGAATGACAAAGTTCCCGGAGTCAAGTAGTTGGGCTACTACGTTGGTCGCCGGAGTTTGATCGGAAGACCAAACGGAATTCCCAGTTTGGCCATCGACGAGAAGAAGAGTACCAATTTCTGTGATTTTTAGGACTGATGTTGATGAAGCTGAAAGGGGTTTAGCTCTGTTTGCAACCCAGACAATAGTCCTGTCTTGAATCTCTTTATACCAAATACCGATATACCATTTGTCTGAATTTGCACCGCCAGGAGAGAAAAAGCCTAATTCAAAGAGTTGATCGGAAGATACTAAGGTTTGATCTTTGGTTAAAGGCTGTGTTGGGGTGATTGTATCAGTGGGTATAGCAAGAATTGTATGAAGAAATTGAGAAATCAAAATCAAGAACAAGAATTGGTGAAAGTAGTAATCTTTGGTGTTTCTCATTGTGTAATTTAAGAAAAGAATGTTTTGTTTTGCTGCAGTGTTGGTGTTTGAGACATTTGTTGGTGTACTTGTTCTCTTGTTTGATAGGAAGAGGGAAGGAAGGAAGATGGTATTTTGGCACACATTCCCCCCTTCTCTATTTTATGGTTCTTTCTTGGTCTTCTAAAGTCTTCCTTTGAAAATGAAATGTCACAAAAGTTGATTTCAAATTCTATGTAACAAAGTTGAAGTTAAAATTGGGTATATTATAGCTCGTAAGATTCGCGATTACGTTTAAATATTATTTTATTTATTTTAATTTATATGATAATATTTAATTGATGTTAAATTTAACCCTACCAAAAAAGAAGGGATTTTCTTGTAATTGCTAATACAACTTGTTTGGATGGTTGTTTATATTGTAGTATATTGTCTTGTTAGTTTACCTTTAAAAAAAAAAAAATTTAGATTGTAATTTAAATTTTATTATATTGTAATTGTTATTAATGATGGAAAGTCTCTTTTTATGTAATAATTCTTGATCTGATGTGATCTTGTTGTTATATTTTTTTTCCTTCTCCATTTTATTTTTACTTATTTAAAGTATTTAATAATTTTATTTTATTGTTTATCATATTGTTTTTAGATATGTTCAAAATCTTGATGTCTAATATTTTATAACAATTAAAAAAATACAATCTATTAAAATGTTGTATTTATCACACCAACACAATGTTTTGATTAGTACAATTGGTTTTCTTATAGTAAGGAGTGATTAACGTAAATCGAACGTCATTATTCAACCGACATGAATCAACCTAATTTGTGATACCACTTCAATGGATCGTGTCACGTTTATCGAGTAGAATTTCTAGTCCAACTTCTCCTTGTATGGATATATAACACATAATATTATTGATATTATTATAAAGTGATGAAATTAATATAATGGTCACACAACCTCGATAAATCAACTTCAGTACAATTATCCTTTACCATTCCATCCTTGATTTACAACTTTGTCAATACTCCTTTATTAATTTAATGTTAGTCTAAGTGATTAGGTTCCTTCTATGTGCTTGTCTTTTGACTATATTTGCTAATCGTATAAAAGCAAAAGAATGTGCGACATTTTTTTTAAAAAAAATAAATTATTTTTCAAATATAAAAAGAAAATATAAATTATTATCCTTTTAACATCGATGAGATTAATTGTTAGCCATATATGAACAAGTGTTGGATTAGTTAAGAGGCCATAAAGAGCTTAATAATTAACTGGGAGCCAAAAGAAGAAATTTAGTACTAATTGGTAGTTGAATGACTTTAAATGTTATTTCCTACTAATAGTTTGATACTTTGCAAAATGGCAACGTTTCGTGCAAAACAGGCCAGAGTGGTAGGTTAAGTTTGAATTAGACGCTATTTATAAAAATAATTAAGCTAGCGTTCCACTTGTGAAGTGTTTAATAGTACATAATTAAGACTTTATGTTAATCTAATTATTGCCAATAATTGCAAACTCTACGCATAGTAGCACATTTTTTTTGTCTATAATTGGTAGAAGATCATTCCGAAATTTCAATTTTTTAGTGCTTTTACTCTTGTTAAAATACGGCGAGATTCTTTGTCACAAATTTTTTGTTTCTTTAATTAACAAGAAGTCAAGCTAAATGGATGATTTTTGGAACAACAAGAGTCCCAAGCAAATATAATTTAACATAATATTAGCTATTTATGTAGTAAAATGTAATTACCTTTTTTTGTAATATGATATTATCAAATACTTTTTAGATATATATATATATATATATATAAATGATTTGAAATATGTACATTTATATAAAATTTAAGAGAACGCAAAGCACACTTCTTTTCTCCTGCAATATCCATATGTTATTCTTACACTATTTTGAAGGTAAAAAAATAGAATAGTGGTGCATTTGCATTTTATGCTGGCGAAATCAAAAATTCGATAAAGAGTATTTCAAATGAAATATTTATACATGAAAAAATAAATTTTTATTGATGTACCAAATATAATTTTGCTCGACGAAGAATGTTCAATTAATCACCCTTCGATCTGTATAACTGTGTCAATAGCTAGGATTAGCAACTACAGAGATGTCTGGTCACGGTAGAGCCAGGATATTCACAAAGGGTATCCAAATGCTAAAATGAATCTGCTCTTCTTAAAAAGTGAAAAAGAAATTGTTACTAGTTAAATTTAAACATACAAACACTTCAAAATTTATGTATTTTTACTCTTTCAATGAGCCTGAAACCTTAAACTACATTATATCGTTATGTTAAGAATATCCAAAAATATGTTATTTAACTATTTAATTTATTATTTTAGATATACATATATGATATAATATTTAAACTAAGGAGATTCACTCGGACATTCTGACACAAGTGTCATACGTGCTTAAAAAATTGTTGAAATTAAACAGTTGAACCTACTCAGAAGCGTCCATTTGATTTGAACAAATTAAAGAGTAATAACTCCACAAGAAGCCCCACATAGCACGTCCTTCACGGAAGATTGTATTTAATTTGTCTCTTTTGTGTTAGTGACTAATGAAAAATGAAAAAAGTCACCACTCACCATGCATGCACCAATTATATTATTTTTTCTAATTATACCTCTTATGGAAATTAGCCACACACAGACAAAGAGAAATTTAAAAAAGACTTATTTGCTTTATCATTACTTTCTTAATCACTGGATTAAAAGAATTCCAACCGTGGTTTGCATTACAATTTAATACTCCATTCATCTTACACGATTGACCTAAAAAATTGTTAAAAAGATCGTAATTAATCTCTAAAATAAAGATCAAGTAAAATAAAATGTAGCAGTATAATATACGATTATTTTTTTATTAAATGAATATAAGATTCAAGAAGGAGGTGTATGGTCTTTCTTTCGCAGTCTTTTTTTTCTTCTTTTCCATTATAGAAGAAAGAATATAATAAGTATTGATGTTGATTCTTAATTTAACAACCATGTCGATTTGGCCTTGTTTATTTTATAGTTTAGTGATGCTCCTTCCCAACTCTTTAAAAACATTTTAATTGGTCAGTTACGCCCAATTCTATCTACTATTCTCACATTCTTAGTCCAAATTATAAAAGTTAATCCTAGCGTTCGTATACTTGAAAATGACTTTTACTTTTCTATACGAAAAACACATAATCAGTTGAATATTCAATATTTTGTTTTGTAACAAGTAGAGTACTGAATCAAATTAATTTGCTTAATTTCTGGGACCTGCCTCTAACTCTCTAATTTTAAAGGCAATAATATATACTCCAAATCTACAGACATAAAATACAGATATATATCCCACTATTTGAGGTAAAAAAATATTCAGAATAAAAAGATGATAAGAAAATCCACTATAAATAGGGACATAATTCTTTATTATTAAAATTGCTTAATTATTAAAGATTTTTTCCATAATTCATGGCTATTAGAATATACAATATATTTAAAAACACCTCATATACTTTATACCCTCAATATCAATGTACCATACCGCGTTTTAATACTTTATGTCAGTAAAATTTCTTTTTAACCCATATCACTAAAGTGATTATTCCATTAAATAAACCGCTTCCACGTGTTTTTTTTTAAAGAAAAAAAAGAAAGAGGTTTGCATGTTCCAAAAGAGATGATATGATTGATTAATTAAGAAAAAATCAACAATCTCTACCCAAAAAGTAATGCAGAAACGTTTAATAAAATCTGAAGTGATTTAAGAAAAAAAAAAGACATAAAAATATCAGTGACGGCTAAAGCATAACGCAAGTATTTAAGCAAAAGGGCTTTAGGTTTATAGCTTCATAAATGCTCCTTTTTAAACGAAAAAGGTACAACTTTTTTAACAAACTAATTGGAAAAATATATTAAATGGATCAAGTGTATATAATTATTGAAAAACATTCAAATATAATAAAAAAATTCTAATTAACTTTATATCTCGATAATTTAAAAATTATCCTTCCAAAAATGTATACATTTCGTCCAATTTGATTTTGAAGAATCAATTTTTAATGAGCCGCACCTTTTTAAAAATATATTAAATAATTCAGTAATAAAAGTAGCACTAGCATGCAAATAGAGAATATAGAAGTAGAGTAATCCACTAGCACTATATGACTTAGTCAGTGATAAGCTACACGTATTAATCATGGGTTGGCAATTGTTAATTAGGACTTGATCAATTACTTTATGACTTAGTCTGTTTCAAACTTTAAAAACAAAAAGGCACCGCTACCCTAATTAATCATAATGAAAATTGGGTCATTTAATATTTATTACTCCCTCTCTCCATTTTTTCAATTATCTGTTGTTGTTCTATGTGCATAGTAAAAGAAAAAATATATATATGATAAATTTATTATTTTACTTTTATTAATCAATAGAATTTTAAAATTAATTTACTAATTAAAGAAATTTTACTTTTTGTAAAAAAATTTATTAATTTTTTAAAGAAATTGAGAGTATAATATAATCGGCTAGAATATTGTACATAGTCAAAGGTCAAACAAATGGACAACAGAGAATATGAGCTGAGGAGCTTAGTTGGTGATGTGCACTTAATATAGTTGCATGTTCTATGGTTATCGATGGAAGGGGAATTAATGTATCTTCAATAGATCATAAATGTAGTACGTACGATCTCTCAAGATTAGGTCAAGTTTCTGTTGGGGGCTATACTTGTATTTTAATGAAATTATGAAAACAATGCAACTATATACTCTACTCCATGTTACTGTTATTTATAGAAGATGCGTGAGTTTCAATATAAAACTTTTTTTTTGTAGTGCTGAGAATTATATTTTTGGAAAATCCCTAATATAAAAAGAAAAAGGAATGTTTGTCTTGCTTGCATATAAATTCCTCCAAGGGTAAAAATAATATTTGAGGAAGAACAGTAGAAACTACAAAAAGATTGAGGTTATGTAAAAATACTAATCTAGAAACTAGAGCTGTCAATATGGATTAGCCCATCCCATACAGGCTTTGACATTTTACGAGCTAGACTGGACTAGCCCATTTTTTGTGTGGGCCAAAAAATGGTCGGCCCAGCCCACAAGATCTGGGCTACAGGCTTGCCGGGCCAACCCACTTTTTAAAAAATTATATTTTTTTTATAATTATTAAATTAAATTATAAATCATAAATTATAATTTAAAAATATAATCATAAATATCGACAAAACAATATTACAATATGTTATGCCTAATTTGTTTGCACTTAATGAGATTTGAATCTTAATCATTCAGATTTGCCTCATTAAGTGTGTTTGTTTTTAAGAACTGGATCTTAATTATTCAGATTCAATTCATTAAGTTCGTTGTTTTATTTTCTTATAAGCATCTTAAAGGGTCTGGATATATCTGAATGAATCAGATCTGTAACACACCCTTAACACTATTCAGACTAAAAAATAAGACTCCTATCTTAATTTAACTAAATCACGATAACTCATAAAAATTATTTTCTTATTTAAATAATATTAATAACATGCTTTTCATTATAATTTCCTTTATTAATATTAACTTAATATACAACTTTTACTTTCTAAATTAATCAATATATTTGAATTGATAAGCACTCCCATGATATAATATTTAACACGATTTTAAAAAATAAGAAAGTATTAGTTATTTGATCAATAACAAAAAAAAATTCTATAATAAAATAAAATATTTTCCTAAACTATTATTTACTACTCTATATAAACTATTTTAAATTGCATTATATTAGATTCTCAAAGTATTTGAGTGCAAAAAATAGTCCTATTAATGATGTAACTTGATGTTGAGTTCTTAAAAGATAAATCATATTACCTTGTTACGGTAAAAATGTTCAAAATATTATTTAATATGAAAAAAAAATATTTTACCAACAAGGTTTTTATAATATTTTATTGATATAACGTTTAATTTCATATGTGCATTCAGATATTGAAAACAAGCTGTCTCAATAATTTAATGTTAAGATTCAAAGACAATATTTTAATTCAAATGTTTATTCAGATTTACACATCTAGATCTTAATGCACATCTTAATATTTAAATGTGTATTCAAATACAAACGTCTTAATCTTAATGAAAACAAATGAGACATTGTCACTACTTGTTAATCAAATTCACAAATATAATAATCTTTATAATATTTAGGGAAAATGCACAAGTACACCCTAGACTATGACCGAAGTCTCAAAGACACACCTTACTAAGGTCGTATTACCCCCCTGAACTTATTTTTTTTGTAATTTTGTGTACCTCTTTGGCATACGTGGCATCCAAATATCTCCGACACGCCTCAATTGCGTGGAGTCACGTAGAGTGCCAAGTAAGACAAAATGTGTATAAAATAATAATAAATAAAGTTCAGGGGTAATAGGACTTTAGTTTAGTTAAGGTGTGTCTCTGGAATTTTGGTCATAGTCTAGGGGGTACTTGTGCATTTTCCTTAATATTTATTAAGTTTTTTTCAACTAAAAGTATAAATATCTACATAGAAATATTAACCTAATTGTTTTGATTGGACTCTCTTTATTTTGAAATTTTAATATTATATTATATTTTTAAATTAATTTTTATTGGCATACGGGCTGACCCTACCAATATTTCTCAAGCCCCCAAATGAGTAGACTTATTCAGGCCGGGCTAAAAAGCCCTTTTCTTAAATGAATTTCAAAAATGTTAGCCCAACCCTATTAAAAAATCCCGGGTTAGGCCAGACCGACCCAACAGAACTAGCCTATATTGACAGCTCTACTAGAAACTTACAAAACCATTTAAAATTATAGCAATAATTAATTGAACAAGGAAATAATTTTTTTTTTTTAAAAAAAGTTAACAAATAAAAATAAATATTTATTTTTGACATAATGAATATGTAAAATTAACGAAGAAAAAAATAATTAAAAAATGTAAAAACGCTTAACTATGCGCGTCATGATTAGTAAGGATCGATTCGTTACAATAATTTGTGGACCAACGGTATGTGATCTTCAAGGGTCTAGTTTATTATTATTATTATTACTATTATTATAGAGGCTCTGCTAGGTTGAGACGTGTTATTATTCATTTAAGTTTGGTTCACACTGTATTTGAATCTTACTTGACCAAATAAGGAAGTGGCACTCCCAAAAGTCATGCACATCTTTTTAGCATTAATGTATACTAATGACTTATAGTAGTTAGAAGAATATACACTTTACACGCCTTCTTCTTTATTCGTAAGGACCTTTTCCAAAAAATAAAATAAAAATGGTACTCGATGCAAGACTTTATAAATACGGAATAAATTTTTTTAATGATATCATAATAATATATTTAATTTTTATAGTATTATTCATTAATAAATAATTTCTGAATGAAAAATCTAAGTGATACAATACAATATATATATGCTGATTTAATATTAATTAAAAAAATTATCAGCTTTAATCATATCAATACAATAGATATACAAGTAACTAACACGTAATATTTAATAAAAAAATTAAGACCAAATTAAATACAACACGGTATGTGATCTTTATGAATAAATATTTGTTGAATTACTTTGGTTATGGATATGTAATTATTTTGGGTTTTATGACTCAATTATGTAATTTTTTCTTTAAGATGAGGCATCTCGCTTAGACCCCAAATTTGAAGGCCCTATTTTTCAAAAAAGTAATAATAAAATTATTATAAGTAATTTCTTAATAAAATAAAATCATATTGTGTTTTCTTTAGTTCATTTCGAAACATTAAAGAACATGTTTTTGATTGATTTTTAAATTTAACTTTTACATGTTTAAGATCAAATTAAAAAGTATTTTAATTTTAAATTTAAGACTTAAAAAAATAAAGCTTTTCTACTAAAAAGAAAAATAACTTTGATTTTTCAAAATAAAAAGACTAAGCCTCTAATTTTTGACTTTTAGACTACTAATTAATTTGAATTGTGAGGGATGATTTCCTCTTATTTAGTAGGAAGTCGGAACGGTATATAAGGAATCTTATCAACGGAAAGTGTAAATTAAAATCCATGGTTATTGGATAATGTAAAAGAGAAACATTTGATTGTGCAATATTCTAAAAAAAAACTATAAATCCTAAACAAAATAAATTAATTAATTTAAAAAACAACGTGGCAGATAAAGATATACATTCTTCAGCATACACCTACACAGCTGGACAAGAATCATCATACTCATAACAATCTCAAATGATTCCCCCTCTCATGTTTATTTATCAGGAACATAATCCCTTAATTTATGGGTTTGTTTATCTTTTAAACAACCACATAATCATTCAAATATGCTAAAATTGTAAAAATTATTTGTTATTCTTGAAATGTACAAAAATATTGTTATTATGACAATATTCTTCAAAAAAGTGCCAGTGTCGTGTAAAAAAATAAAAAAATCCCCAATGTAAGCTGAAGTTTACAAAATAAAGATACGACTTAAATTAAGTTAAAGTTATGAAATACTTTCTTTGTTTCAATTTGTTTGTCTGACCTATTTGATATAGAGTTCAATGAAAAGAAAGTAAAGAAGATACTATAAATACGTAAAATATACTAAAATTCTTATAATATTGTGGTCTAAAAATGTCACAGGAAAAATAAAATGAAGCGCATGTTTTACCTTGAATCTTAATAAGAGCTTTAGACTATTTCGAAAATTTCTGACTTTTGGTAGATATTCAACATAATTACACAACTTATAGTACTGAAGAAATTCAGTACAAGATTGATTTGTAAAAAAAATGGGGTGAAACGAATTACATCTACGAGAATGGTGCATTTACATCATTATAAGCTAATGACTTGATTTTTGTACTTGATTAAAAACTTTTAAGAATGTACAATAGCATGTTCTATCGTCCTTGAGACAACGATGCACTAAACTCATTGACAGAACATCTTTCGTTATCTTTTGCTGATCCATCAAGATCCAAGTATGTTTCAAACTTAAATGTGGGTTGTTTAGGACTTGAGCATTTCATTTCACTGTTGAGCATGAGAATTATGTCAGCCATAGTAGGACGGTCCCTAGGATGCTCTTGAACACAGAGAAGGCCAACGTGTAGGCATCGCGTTATCTCTTCTGGAGAAAATGAGTTGATCAATGTCCCATCCATAAAGTCTAATCCCCTTTGTTCAATCCACAATTTCCATGCCTGCAATATCCCATACACAAGAGTACTGTTGTCATAAGGCTCAAGACATCAATATATAAGTGAAATTGGTCAAAGACAGCAGCATCAGACAAAGAGTGTGTACTAACATAATTGAGGAGGTTAAGATTTTCTTCAACGTAATGGAAACTTGAATTCTTCTTCCCACTTATGATTTCTAATAACAAGACTCCGAAGCTGAAGACATCAGATTTTTCTGAGAATACTCCCCTCAAAGCATATTTAGGAGACATGTATCCACTGCATTTGTCGCCCAAAATATGTTAGTGCTAACTTTCAGCAAGTAAAAATTGATACAGCAGTACAGACATATGGTTGCTTACTATGTTCCAGCTACTCGGTGAGTATGCACTAGTTGCTGCTGCTTTTGAAACGTCCTTGCTAAACCAAAGTCGGAAATTTTTGGATTCATATCCTCATCCAAAAGGATATTGCTAACCTTCAAATCCCGGTGGATAATGTTCAAACAGGAATCTCTGTGTAGATATAATAGCCCTCTAGCAACACCTTGAATGATGTTGAACCTTTTAGGCCAATCTAGCAGTTCTTTTTGTGAAGCATCTGATTATTAATGTATAAACAGTTAATAAAGTATCACCTCTAAGAATCCCTTAGGCAAGTTGTACATGATGGCGACTATATTTTCAGCCATTTAGGTGCATTTGTGTTTTAGGAAAATCTAGCAATGCGAAAGCTTTATTTTGAGTCCAAGAGACGAAGAAAAGAATTAGAAGAGAGGAAAACAGGAGCAGCTAGACATACCAAAGAGAGATTTATCCAAGCTTCTATTTGGCATGTATTCATATATTATAAGAAACTCTTCCCCTTCAATGCAGCATCCCAGGAGTCGTACAAGATTCCTGTGCTGGAGTTTTGATATCAATACGATTTCATTCTTGAACTCCTCTATGCCTTGCCCCGTTCGATTAGAAAGTCTTTTCACTGCTATTTCTGGACCATCTTTTAGCTTTCCCTGTGCAGAGTCCGCCAATTAAAAGTCCAATGATCAGAACACATATTTTACAATTCATAATTTTAAAAACCAAATAAAACATAATGCAAATTCCATGATGGATTTGTGTGTGATCACATATTCGGTTAAATGCTTGAACAAAAGTGTAGTTACCTTGAAAACCGGACCAAATCCTCCTTCCCCGAGTTTGTTTTCTTCTTTGAAGTTGTTTGTTGCTGTGGCAATTACCTCAAATTCAATCAGAGGAAGTTCAATTGGATCTTCTTTCTTTAAATTACCAACCCATAAACTTTCCACTGTGTAGTCTTTTGAAATGTAGCATGAATCACCCAGACTGAAGCTTCTGGCTCCTTTTCTCTTCTGTCCTGTTAAGACGAAGTAAAAAATTTAAAGATCAGGCTAGACGTCCATTGTGTCAACAAAACCATTAAGGTAGTTTGATTTGCTGCATGTATTTTTCAACTTGTTAGCTTTAGGGAGGTCATATATTGTTACCTGTTTGATGAATCTTGTGCTTGAGCAAACAAAATAGAGCAAACCCAGAAAAGAGACAGGAAAATACTGCAGAACATATGATTAGTGTTCTTTTAAACTTCCGCTTACCTGGAAAAACTGAAAAAACATTTTGATAAATTACTGCAGTAGATGGATTACATCATAAAGTTAGTAACGACAAGTGAGGTCTGGGATTGTAAAGTCAGTGTAAACCAAATCAAGTAGTGGTTACCTAACTCTGAGTAAGCAAGCCGAAGGAAAAGATCTTCCCCTGAATACGAGTAATCCTGCATATCTAAAAGATCACCAGACCACACCATACACCTAATTCCTGCCACATAAGCATAAGCAGTGCAAGAACAATTGTTTAAGCACAATTTTTCACATTCACTTGCACTGTCAAGGCGAAAAATAGCAGCAAGATCAGGCAGTTTCAGTCCACTAAGCTTCAAAAATCTGTCCTGCAGTTTAACCCCTGGAGACAAAGTATTTCCTTTCTGCTGACAGAGTAATTCAGTTCGCCTCACACAGCCACCTGTCCAGTTTCCTTTGCTCCATTCATGACCAGACTGTGGCACGAACCCTCTTAAGCAGCTGCAAATTGGGAAGTTATGCTTGCTACAGACTGCTGAAGGTCCACATGTGTTATATATATCACATGGTGCATGTACCATTGTAGCATAAATTTCCCAAGCTGGATCTCCATTGGTCCACTGAACAACTTGAACAGACCCCGTAGACTGAAGCTCCACGAAATTTAGGAATGAAGTATTTGGAAGAAAGGTGAAATATGTGGTTCCCTCTTGAAAGTCTTGCTGAAAAACAAACTGAATTATATAGGCTGCTGAATCTATACAAGGCAAACCAATGAACTTCAGTCCATTCCACTCCCCGGTTCTGTAGTAAGGAGTGAATTTGTTCCATACAAAAAACTGAGGTGAAAGTTGCTCCGAGATCCCTATAGAAAAATTTCCGGGTGAGGGGTCATTTTCCTTCTGCCAAGAAGACAAGAGCCATTTCTCCCCGGTTTTACTGTTAAAACCTATTTTCATTCCTGGCAAGAAAGTATCACAAGGATAATCGAAACTCTCCCAGAAGGTTTGTACCGAGACATTATCTTTAAGCACCAAATTCCCACTGTCCAGGAGAACAACAGCAACTGTTTTATTAGAAGAGATAGACACATTGCTTGACCAGATAACAGTCTGTGTACCATCAAGAAGCACCAAGTTTCCATTTTCGCTAATTGATAGACTCGCAGCAGAATCAGAAACTTTAAGTGGACTTTCTCTGTTTGCAATCCACACAACTTTAATAGGAGGGATATTTTTAAACCATATCCCCAGGTACCTTTTATCGGAATTGGCTGGAGTAAAGAATCCAAATTCAAAAACTTGACTAGCAGATGTTAATGTTTCTCCTACTAAAAGTTTCCAGGATTGCTGAATGATGTCTGATGCATTACAGTAATATGTTTGAATGATATAACAAGAAATAAGACAGATCAAAAGAACTTTCCAGGCTTGTCTGAATCCCATTTTCTTAAATGGACTTGTATCATAACAAACATCAAGGAACAATTAAATGAGCCACCGCGCAACTTCCAATAACCAAATAAAGGGAGTTGAAACATGAATGAACATAGCTAGAATTCTCCAAGTGATTCAAACTTGGTGACAAGTTATCTCTTAGAAATGTGTCAAGTCTATTAGAATGTCCAAAAAACTATTCAGAACATTTTTGGACAATGATTTGGTTTTTTGTTTTTTCCTTTCTCTAATAATAATATGCTATATGTTTGAAGCCAAATTTATCTTAGCCTATGCAAGGTTGGGAGTAAAGACACTATAACTTGTCTTACTTGATCTGAGGTCATTTGGACTAAAGATCACTAAAGTCCACATCTGGGAATAAAGATGTTATCTTCAAAACAATAATTAAGAAGAAAAAAAAATGGAACTTGAGATACTTGTTTTTTCTTAAAAAGAATAGTCGGATTCGGTATGAAAATTAACTTGCTTAATTTTTATAGGATTTGGAAAACAGGGGTATCAGTATTTTCTTTTTGAAGATTAATATAATTAAAATGAAAAGGTATTATATAAATTTGTACATAGTATAAGTTTTTAAGGCGGTAAACATTAGAAAGAATTGTTTGATTCTCTTAACTTGTTTGGGTTTAACACACCTTTTTTAGAAAAATATCTAACGATGAAAATTAAAGATTACTTCCACTATATCCTTTTGATCGCTCCTAACTATTGTTTTAGAATATGTCAAAGTAATTATGAGTCCAACAATCCTCTCAAAGTACATAATAAAAACTATTATGCATTGATTGGAAGGCATACTTACCGTTATAACTTCGGGATTTGGTAAGATAGGATCGGATCTGATCATAGCTTCGAGTACAGGTGCCAAACTGTAACTGGACGATGAAGGAGGGCTACAATAAACTTCCTGGCAAAACTTGTCAACTCTGAGCCACTTGTTGGAAGTGCAGCTTGAATGGGTGATATTTTATTGATCTTTTAATCGATCTCACCAAATTCCCAGAGCCAACGGTACTACACGAAACACCATTAACCAATTTTGAGCAATTGAGTCCAATTCTGCTGGGAACAGTGGAAAAGAGGAGAATCGAACAGTAAGACGAAACGGGTTTCTCTGGGTTTTTAGGATTGAAATATCGGGGGTTTTCTTTCTGCTAATAATACTCGTTTGCCAAAAAAAAAAGAAGAGAAGGTAAATCGTTTATTTCTTTTCTGAACAGTGCACTGGTTGGCCAAGCTGAGACAAAGCTCTGATTTATGGAAGGTATCATTTGGATCACAAAGTTTTAATATAAGGTCTCTCTTTTTGGTCATGACTCATGCCTTGATCTTTTATTGCTTCTTTTTTGCCAACCTTATAGCAGCTCCAGGAATTCAGCTATTTAGGCCTATTGACAAAAGTTCCCATGTTTCTCTGGTATGTCCTGCCATTAATTTCTTTTTCCTTGGAGGAGTTGGTGAAATATATTTCCTTAAAATTGTAGAATTTGACATTATCTTTGTGTCATATATCATAAGAAAGGCTACTGTTTGTTAGATTTATTGTTAACGGAGCGTAAAGTTTTTTGGAATCTACAAGCAAAAAGATTGGGAGATCACCAGTAGATTTAGTTTGGAATCTACAATCCTACTGATTTTGATTAATTGAAATCCATATCTCCATATTTAATGTTTTCTTTGAGAAATGGTTGAGTGGATTACAAAATAGCTAATCAAACAGCTCCGACCCACACGGTGAATGTTTTAGCAGCCCCCTTGTTTGATGGTGAAGTTTGAACTTGGCAAAGTTCACCTGTGTATGGATCTTCAAGAGGGTATAAGGTAGAATAGGTCATTCCCTTTTTAAAAATAAGAAAATAATGTTATGACCACTCAAAAGTTGAAGATTTCTTCCATATTTGAGTTTCGTGCAACAAGTCAACCACGACACTGATTTATTAAATAGTAAATAATTCCATTTCCCCTTCTGTCCCAAATGGAACACAAGCTGATCTCCCTACAGATAGTTCAAGTTATGCAGAACCTGGTAATAACTATGGCTTGTGTTTCAACGGACGAAATACTAGTCTCAAGCTTTAGAAAAACTGTAAAATGGTTTCTTGATGTGATAGGAGATAGCAAGCATGTAATTCTGTCCCTTGATTATGCAGTGATATATACTGACCGACTGATGCTTCATTCTAACTTAGATATGACAAGTGGGGTTTGCTCGATTGGTGGAGCATCTCCATCTACAAACAGTAAACAAAAGAACTTCAGCTATACCGATTGAACAAGGTTGTGACATAACTCTCTTTCAGCTTGCAGAGCTGTACCACCTTCTAATTACAATATACATGATGTGCGAAAGTTTACCTAGCTAACAAAAAATTATGAACATAGTTCCAAGTATAACTTTACATAGTTACACTACTTGATCCCATTCTCTTCAAATGAAGCAGGTATGTAAGAAGGAACAAGCATTAACCAATCATCTACCTATTAGTACACTAACTGTGACATTGTTGGAAGATGTTAAATCCTGATTCCCATGCCATATATCTTCATCCACAGATCTTCTCATTGAAGTATAGGTAGGTTGCCTAGGCAAGGGCAACCTTACATTGTCAGTTTCCAGCATCAGAACCACAGAAGACATGTTTGGTCTGTGAGCCGCCAAATCTTGAACACAAAGCAATGCCAAGTGTATACATCTCAATGCTTCATTGTGTTGACAACCATCCCAAATTGAACGATCCACCAGGTCCATTGGTCTACCTTCATCCCACTTCTCCCATGCCTGAAATATTTTCCACCAGAAAAATATGAGAAAGATGACCACTCCGTCATTGCTCATCACACAAGAAATTAGCCCCATTATTTAGACAGCTTGTTCTTGACTAAAAAGATTGAAATAGTTGGAGAAATTAGTCAGACTTACATATCCAATGATGCCTGAATGCTCATCTGTCCGAAAGCTTGTATTTCTACGTCCACATATAATTTCAAGCAATATTATGCCGAAGCTGTAGACATCAGACTTGCCAGAGAACAGGCCCTCCATAGCATACTCAGGAGCCATATATCCACTGTTGTTTAACAAGGTACAAAATGAAATGGATTTAGCTCTAGGAACAAGAAACTTTGAAAGTAGTCTCTTACAAGATTTAAAATCAAATGATAACTTACTATGTTCCTACAACCCTATTTGTATTTGCTTCATTTTGGTTTCCTCCAAATATTCTGGCCATGCCAAAGTCTGAAATTTTTGGGGTCATTTCTTCATCCAACAGAATGTTACTAGCCTTTAGATCCCTATGGATTATTCTAAGCCTTGAATCTCTATGGAGATACAGTAATCCTCGGGCAATTCCTTCGATAATGTTGAAGCGTTTTCTCCAGTCTAACAGGGATTTCCTAGCAGTATCTGTCAAAGTTTAACAGCCAATACAGTTGTTAGTGTCTATCTCAATGAGATGTCTTGCTATTATAGTACATCTGTGGAAGCAGCAGAAATTATTTTGATAAAATTTTCTGAACTTACCAAATAGAAATGTATCTAAGCTTTTGTTAGGCATGTACTCATAAATCAGCATTTTTTCTTCTCCTTCAACACAGCAACCTAAAAGTCTAACAAGATTTCTGTGTTGCAATTTTGCTATTAGAGTGATCTCGTTCTTGAACTCCTCATCACCTTGTCCAGACTTTTGTGAAAGCCTTTTTACAGCAACCTCTTGACCACAAGGTAGCTTTCCCTAAAGATTTGAAAAACATTAACTTTAGTCCAAAAAATGGCCATATAGCTCCTAAAGGAACAGAATAATCTATCAAGATTGAAAATTTACCTTGTAAACGGGGCCGAATCCCCCTTGCCCAAGCTTGTTTGCAAGAGCGAAGTCGTCAGTAGCTGTCGCCACCATGCTGAAGCTGAAAAATGCTAATTCTGAACCATTTCCTTGATGCCCTTCAGCACTGATGTCACCTGGTCCAGAATATTCCATGGAGAACTCTCCACTCCTAACTAAATGGTTTTTGGGAATTTCACTGGTCCTCTTGGATTCTGAAAATTGCAAGTCGAAATTATAAGTACAACATGGAACACATCATATATGCAACTAACAAGTGAGAAAGGTTACTGCATCAAAATTTACCTCGTTTTCTGGCCCTGTACTTGCATACTAACCAAATGGCTACCATAATAACCAACGCCAGAGCTGCTAGAATTGATATTACAACAATTATGATAGTCTTCTTTTTTTTACCTGTTTCAAAAGATTTTCAAAGGAGAAATCAAGAAATTAGAAAGGCTAATCATTCTTCAAACACGAGGAAGAAAACAATTTATCTGCTTATTGTTTGACCTCTATCTGAGATGATAGACACGGGAACCCATGAAACCTAACTATCTCATTGATGTAGAATTTGGTGTAGTCCTCCACTGAATCTCAGATGTACTAGTCAAAAGGAAACCTACCTTTCTTTGTTCATCACAGGAAAAGAAGAGCCACCTTTGTAATGTTTTCATATTATGTGCTCATTCTTAAAAGAAGGAAAAAAATGATATGGAGAAAAGCAAGTGGCAACATGCAAATTCTATTGTGTTATAGCCAAAAGACAAACAAGAAACTGATCTTTGTACTAAGGCACACTTTATTTGGTTTTAGATTTGTATAATTGCACGAATGAGAAGAAAACTGGTAAGAGATTCTGAATTTAGCAGAAAGTATTGTGCTTACCGATATCAGAAGGATGAAGACGAACATAAAGAGTGTTCCCACCTTCCTCAAAATGCTCTATATCAACTAAATCATCACGCCATATCATACAATTGATTCCTCTGACATGAGCATAACCATTGCAGGAACAATCATTCAGGCACCTGATTTTGCACTCTTCTGTGCTTATTTCTGCAACATTAGCATGGTCAGGTAGTTTAACTCTCCGAATAGTCGAGAATCCATCATCTTTTGAACTATCATTCCTTGAAACACTGCTATTTTTTCTGCATTCCAATTCTGTCTTCCTAACACATCCTCCAGTTCGGTTCCCAGCATGCCACTCCTCCTGAACACTTGGTACAAATCCTTCTAGACATTGACATACTTCTTTATTACATTCTGAAAAATTCCCACAAAAGTTATACAAGTCACAACCACCTACTGGCCTAGATTGTAACGTGTTCCATTCACCCTCGTCTTCGTTCCACCTCTGTTGCAGCTCATTTCCAGTCACAGTAATCTGAAACCTCAGAAAAGAAGATGTATTTGAGGCACTGTAAGTGAGTAACAATCTATTATCTCCTTCGTTTAGAATTCTGAAACCAGAGAAAAAATTTGTTCTGATCACATCTGGAACACCAATGAATTCCGCTCCATCAAAATGTCCACTCCTCCATCGTCTATTCGGTCCATCCCAAATAATAATCTGAGGTGTTCCACGAGGATCAACTCCCATTGAGTACCTCCCAGGTGAAGGGTCACTCTCATTTGTCCAAGAACGGAAAACTTTTTGCTCGCCTTGTCTTTCTATGAGAACTTCCATTCCAGGCACATATGTATCTGTAGGATCCGAGAAGCTCTCCCATAATTCAGAATTTAACCTCGCAGCATCCCTGTCATTATTAAGGATGACAAGATTGCCTTCGTCTCTCAGACAAGCCGTAGAATTTCTGGTTTGAACAGAAACATTAGACGACCATAGTAAATCCCCATTTCCATCTTTAACAACCAAATTCCCAATTGTATCAATTGAAAAGGTACCATTTTTATCATGAACAGGCTTGTTCCTGTTGGCAACCCAAATATATGTCTTTACTGGTATATCAACATACCATATACCAAGATACCTTTTACTAGTACCTGCAGGACTAAAGAACCCCAACACAAAATCCCCTCCTTTAGAAGTAAGGTTATCACCATCTTTATAAATCTCTCCTAGTGTAACTCTATCACCACCTAAACAGAATGAGGAGAAACAAGAAAGAATGAAAAGAAACAAGAACCAAAAGGGGGGGAATCTAAATCCAGTGGCCATTCAAGAATTTGGAAATGGTGCCACAATTCAAGAATGGAGAAGTGATTTTAGAAAGAAGAATGGTAAAGGGTATAGAAAATAAAAAGAAAGAAGAAGGTTCTGATGAGTTGCAGATTAGATGGCCAAGTAAGAATAATCTAAGAAGTTGAGAAAGATTGACCTGAAAGAAGGTTGTCTACATATGTAGTTGAAGATTCTTTAGGCTGACCACTGACCAGCCACCTTACTCTGCCCCACTAGTCAATTTCTGCTTATTTTGTGTGTGTAAAATAAAGGGGAGTAGAAATGCCTTGATTTCAATAATATAGACTCCACTAGGAGTCTAAGGACTATAACTATTAATGGAAAAGATTTCAAAACAATAAATATCTCAAAAGATTTACATAATAAAGTCATTTAATTAACTTTATTAATTATTTATTTTGTCATGTTAGATTTTTAATTTATATTGAAACAAAATAAAATTAAATAATTTTTTTACATAATTTCTCATAATTGAGTAAATATTTCTTTTTTTGAATGATAAATCACATTATATTTGAACTAAATACATATCTAACTAATATTATCAAAATCTCCTTTTAATTATGTAGTCTCAAGACATGTTTGGTACAATATTGTTATTTAAAAAAATGTTTGTGCTTATTACATGAATATGTTCTTTAATATGGTCTCAACTGAGATTTATATCATTTAATTTTGGGTGTGCATAAATATATATTTAAACTTTTATAAAATTGAATAGTTATACACATTTGTCCTATGTGACATCTTACATGATAATTTTGTGTCTTGTGTGTATTATGTCACGTAATACACGTGTGTCTACTTATTCAATTTTATACAAATTTAAATATCTATTTGTGCATACACAAAATTAGATGATATAAATATCAGTTGATAGTTGAGGTCAAGTTAAAGAGTATTTTTCATGTATTATGTCTTAAAAATGGTATAGTATGAAACAGTAATGCAAACTTATAAGTCAAAGCATGTAAAATGATTTTTGTACTGTGAATTGCTAGTAACGGAAAAAAATAAATGTGTACAACTTATTGAATTCGTAGATTCCCCTTTTAATTGAGAGAAAATAAGTTGTTGCAGGGAATGAAATGAATCACATTTTACAGTATATATGTTTTGTTTGCAAGTTGCAGTAGAATAGCTTTATGGTCAAATGGGCCTCTTTTATCATGTCTACAACTTAGCTACTATTATGGTGATTTTTTCCATTTTGAAACTAATAATTTGATTACATTAAATTACAATTTCCTTAGTTCTAAGTAATGCTGTGTCCCTTTTATTTTAGGTCCAAAGAAATTTTCCTTTTCTTTTAAGGAAAATAATTGCTATTTGGTGTTTCAATTATTAATGAATTTTGATTTTGATCCTTATAAATATTGACTATGCAAATAACTGAAATATGTATTTTCGCTCATTTCTATAGAAAATATGTCATTTTTAGAATAATCTCTAAAATTTAATAATACTTTGATAATTGAATGTTTTGGCACATAATACTTTGTTAAAATTGTGAATATTTATAATAAGAAGGATCAAAATACACATATCAATTAATTAAACATTAAATACACTTTACCAAATTAATCTAAAAAAATCAAAATCAAAATTTGTCATTACTTGAATGACAGTGTAATTTCCCTTTTTCTTAAAGTAGATTTTTTGGGCAGTTCAGAGGGATGGCTTTGTCACTTTTGGTTTACTGTAATTCAAATAGAGTTTGTTTTAACTTGTAAGTTGAACAGCTTTTCTAATGAAGTGCTCTATATTAAATTATTTATCATGATTTTTAAAATAGTTATCTTATTACTTAGTCTCATATTAATTATTCATATTATTAAAATATTCCAAGTCACTTATTAATTTACAAATTAATATAATATTAATTTTGTATTTTATTTTACACTTATAATTAATTCTATTTTTAAGTAAAAATTTGTAAAGTTTCAAAAAACATTATCCAAGATAAATCTGTACAAGTGTACAACTGCCCTTCTTATTCTAGTTGATTAAGAACATGTAAAGGAAAAAAATGAAAATAATATTCGTGATTTTAGATGTTTAAGTAATTTTTTTGTTTATATTACCTTTTTAATTATTCTTGAAGATTACAAATACCTCAACAATTAAAAAAATAGAAACCAGACACAAAATTCCTTCTAATTAATATTTTCTTAGTAGGCATGTAAGAAAAATATCGACAAATAATTTGATTCTTAGCATGGCGCACATTTTATAGAAATTCAGTCACCCCCAAAAAATATAAGAGATACGTAATATGATTATTTTTTTAAAAAAATTATATATAAATATATAAACCACTTATTTCATTATTATGTAAAGCTTTTTTTAAAAAAGGAATAAATAAATAAGCTTACTTGTGTAAAAAATGTCTATGTTGGACCAAATATAAACATTAGATATATCTTATAATTTAATTTAATTTTAATAAAATACCGGAAGAAATTATTTTTGTTAGTTGAAGAGTCAATTTTGCTTGGACAAAAAGAAATGTTATTTAATGTTTGTTATGTAACAAACAACGTCAAAGTTTAGATAATCAGAATGTGTGAATCTGCTGCTCTGCTCAGTTTAAGAATTACTATTTTCTTCTTGTTTGTTACTGATTGCAAATTTTTTTTTCCTCTCTTTTTTTATTAAAAAAACATCGTGTCCCAATCGAATAACTTATACAATTATTCTTCAAATATTCACACAATTCATCTTTACTTATTCATATTTGACTTCAATATTCTTTTAAATATTTCTATTTGTTGTATATAATTAATCATCTAAATATTGAGAAATGTATAACGAAATAAATCATTTTGCCATTTTTTAAAAACTAAATATCTATTTTTAATACTGATATAATAAATGAGTAAAAAGAGAAGGTAGTAAGTAATAATCATAGTCTTTTTCTTCTTTCTTTTTTTCCCCTTTCTTTGTGCTCAAATGTCCACAATATCTGCATCAACAAACCCTTGTATTCATATTACATTAATTTCCAACTGATTGCCTTTAGGTGGGTTGCAATGTTCTAGAGTATACCCCGAAATGCTATAATCCCTCTTTCATTTCATATAATCTTATTTAACTTATATGGAATTAATTAAGAAATAAATTTCAATCTTTATATATAATGTTTACGATATAATTTATATGATATATAAAATGTGTTCTTAAAATCTTGCAAGTATTATATCAACATATCATTTCTCTAAGAGCAAATAGCTAGTGATATTTTTTTCCCCATATAATTATATATTAGTGGATATTTTAATAACGCATTTTTTTCTGCTTACATTTAAATTGAGTGTTATCACAGAGGGGTGTAAGATTCTCACACCATAAAAAATGAATTATGATATACATGATACTCAAATTGCTTTCTATGTCAAAATAAATTGGTGAATTCAACACCATGCACAACATGAGTTGAAAAAATATCGATTGAACATCTTTTATCGAAAAAATAGTAAAAACAAATTTACGTAAGCAGAAGAAAGGTGGTGCAGTGATTCGCGGCTGTTCAAAGAGTGATTCATCGTCTCTTTTAAAAAAAAAAAGCTTAATCGATAGTTATTAGGATTCTTCCTCTTGTTCTTTTTGTTTTAGACATCGAAAAAATCATGTAACGCATATGCTAGATAACCAATACGTTGAACATCAACAAGATCATTGAAATAACATTTGTAAATTATAAATATGAAAGACACATGATAAAGAGAGATTAAATCTGATTCTTATGATGACGCAAAAGCTTCCGCATATTTTTTTGGAGGATTAATAAATATTTTTTCTATTGACATTTGGTCCTAAAATACTATTTTTTCATCTCATATGAGTTGATTATTGTGCTAAAAAAATTGTCTTTTATTAGTTGTTCATCTTATTAAATCAAGAGAACATTAATAAAATATTTTCTATACTACTCTTTCAATTAATTTTTTTTAGAAAGTGTTCACATTTATTTGTAAAATTTTCAACAAATTTTTTAAGGAATAAATTAATAAAATTATCTTCTTATAATTTGCTAAGCACCATATAAAATGAAAAGTGATCAACTAATATAAGAATAAAGGAGTAATAAATACTCCCTCTGATTTAATGGAGTAATAACTACTCCCTCTGATTTATATTTTACTTATAAATCATGGTTGTTTTTTTCAAACATCTTTAAAAAAAATATTATAATTAAAATTATAATTTAAGTAAATCAATCTTTTTGTTCTTTTTTTAATCTCAATTAAATTATTCTTTCTTTCACTATATTAATCTCTTTATATATTTAGTACAACAAGAATAAATTAAAAACTAATTAATTGAATTTTTTAGATTTAAATAAAATTATTTAATAATAATAATAATAATGAAATTTAAAATGAATCGAAGGGATAGAGTCCGTTTACTCTTCCTTATCCTTTGGTAAACCTGATATTTTCTGGATTAGTCGATACATAATTTTTCATTTTTTCTTTTAATATGGTCATAAAACACTAATTCCCCTCCCCCCTCTTTTCTCTATTAATGGAGTAGGTGAAGTCCCATTACTTTTTCGACCTTTTTCTTATTTCTGGTAAAACATAATTAACCAAACAGAGGATGTATTCAGTTTAAATTTTTAGATGCAAGAACAGATCTACAGCAAAGCTGACTTTTTAACAATAATTCTTTATTTTAAAAAAACATGTTAAAAATAACAAAAAAAAAAAAAAAAAGTTGGGCACTAGAACACTTGAACAACGTTTTTGGGGTGTGACTTGTAAAAATATATACGTGTCATTTATGTTCCAAAAAAAGACAATGATTTCTATTGCCTTTATTATTGGTGCATGTTACTTGCAGAATGGTCTTACTAAAAAGTAAAATGGTACAAGTCTCATTTGTTCTCTATCATAGTAACCATTTTTTCAATATAAATTAGAATGTTCCATATATAATTTGTTTTAGTTTTGGTACGGTATTAATGGATGAATTTAATTTTGCTCTTTTAGTTTTTTCAACCTTCCAACGTGTGTCATGAACTAACCCTTATGTTCAGACAACATATATATAATAAAAAGTCATAAACTATGACTAATAATACATTATAGGACCACACTGTGAAAAATTAGCATCTCTTTTTTCTCTCATTTCACTTTCTTGAAGTTGATAGGATCATGAATATGTTAATGTCACTACATTGAAAAATATTATTATCGACTAAATATGTATTTCTTTTTATCAACAATTAGCATATTTGTAGTCTTTAGCTATATTAATTCTAATGACATTTAATTAACGTCGATAAAAAATTTAACTTTCCTTATTATTATTAATATTTATTGTTGTTTTTATTTTTATTATAGTGTGTAATACACTAATTACGTTTGACTCATATACTTTTGTTTTTATGTTGGCTTCATACAAATTTCATAAATCTTTCTAATTAAGTTACGCATAAAAGATATTCAAAACAAGAAGCGCAAGAACAAAGAGTGCCAAAAATATCGTTCTTATTTGTCTTAATTTTCTTATGTGGAAATTGTTGACTAAATGATTTTAAGTTAAAAGTGGGTGAACATACATGCATTATGCATATATACCATTTTAAGTAAGTCAAACTTTCATTGATTTGGGGGATAATCAGTTGATATAAACTATAGTATATATTTTCAATTTGCATAAAATTGAACTAGAAGAATTAGCCAGTATAAAATTAATTTATTAATTGGTCGATTGAGTAGCTTAACTATTCCAATTCCACTTTAACCATACATAGTTTATGTCTGGTTATAATTGAACTCAAATATATTTATTTGACTTTCTTAGTTCCAAAAGAAATATTGTACTTCTTGTTAATAGTAAAACTGAAGAAGCTGGTGAGATCTATGTTTTTGTCAAACTTGGTCTAAGGTCAAAATTGGATAATTCTAAATAAATTTAACTTTTGTAGGGTTGTGAAAAACATGTCCAGAATAGAATTTATGATTATTATATGGTTTTTGGTGACAAAGCACCATAGCTGCCTTAACATCAGCGTGCATATATATTAATTTGATAATTAACAATAATAATACTATTAACAATAATAATACTAATAACAATAATATTTTAGTTGTCTAATACAGAAATTAATTGGATTAACTTCTTTATTGGCTGGCTGAAACTGACCAACGTTAGATTCTTCCTCTCAATTAGCCAACATTATGGGCTTGATTTTTCGTATTATTGAGCTTCTCTATGATTTGTTGGAGTTAATTCTTTTCTTTGACATTCTTCTTTTACTTTAAAATAATCCACGGAATAATTATATATTTATGGATCCATTTCTTTTTGTTATATACTTATGTGATAAATCTCCAGTTAAAAAATAGGAGCCTTTTTATTTTATTTTCTTTTATATTAATGTTATTTATCAGTTTCGCAAAAAACTAGTAAAAGAGAGTTATATCACATACGTGAAAATTATATCAAATATATGTGACTCCTCATAAGATGAATTTAAATGGTAGAGGAAAAATATGACAAAGTTGAATGGAGGACCCTGTAATACATAAATTAGATCAAAATTTACCGCGGGTAGGTAATTGTCGTGAGAGACAGACGATTAATCATCTATATTTGAAAAAAATTGAAGATTTTTTTGGAAATCTTATAAGATATGTTCATTCTTTTTTCATAGATAGCTGGTCAAAACTTCATCTAGGTTCCTGTTGAGAGGTAGATTAAAAAAAAACCATGTACTGCCTTATTCGAGGAAAGCAATCACAATAAAAAAAAATTCATTTTCAACGTAAAATCTTTGATTAAAGAAGGAACAGAGCATGATGGTACTCAAATGCCTACCGAATTTGAAACCATGTAATATCATAAAAATACGCTCTATTGTCCTTATAATGCCTAGCAGATTCGAAATAGCATTTCTTCTTCGCATATGAATAATAGTCATATAAGAAAATGAGAAATACCTTCTTTTAACTATGAATCTCTAGATTTTTGTTTCAAGAAGATCTCTTGATCGTTTTTATAAGCATGACTCAAATCTCTATGAAGTAATCTAATTTTATTAAGGTACATAATATGTGAGCTTCTCCTAATCTCCTTAATCATTTTCTTAATCTCTACAATTTGTTTCTAGAATTACCATTACCTCTCCGTAACCACGCAACTAAAGAATGTTTACAATTCTTTAATGGAAAAATTACGCAGTTAAGTAAATTTATGCTACTTAATTATTCATAATTGTTATAGTTTGCTATAATTATCACTAACGACTAACATTATACATTAATTATGTGGGTTGACTTTGAGTTTGTATAATTAGCCAGAATATACTATTACATGTGTGTAATATACAATTATTTAATCAATACACATATTCAACTCACCACTCTCATACTCTCTGCCCTCTCTCACTCATCTCTCTCCTCCCTCTCTCAATCTCGCTCGCTTCTCTCCTCTCTCTTTTAATCTCGCTTGCTTTTTATACAAATGCTTATGTATAGTATATAATTATCTAACCAATATACATATACAATTCACCTCTTTGCCCTCTCTCGCTTGGCTCTCTCTAGTCTCGCTCGTCTCTCTCCTCCCTCTCCCAATCTCGCTCGCCTCTCTCCTCTCTCTCCCAATCTCGATTATCATATATACAAATACCTATGTATTATATATAATTATCTAATCAATATACATATACAATTCATCTCTCTCCCACTTTTTGCTCTCTCTCGACTCTCCTCTCTCTCCCAATCTCGCTTGTCTCTCCTCGCTATAACTTGTAGCTACGAATTATAATTATCAAATATAGTTATAAAGAGTAATTAGACTATTTTTAGTGGTTATACCCCTTTTTTTAATTTTAAAGTAAAAAGGAGATTGCTCAAAGCCATTATGAGGTTGAACATACAACTCATCTGTCAAGCCCAATCTAACTCCTTTTAAATTTATTAACCATAATTAAATTTATCGTCGGAGAAAATTCTACTAAGCTATCAAAAAAATTACTCCTACTAGTATTTTGATTTTCTACTGCAATCAATGAAGTAGATAAACTCTTAATATACAATTAAATGATTTTAAATTTAGTAATTTTTGATGGAGGATAATCTGGTCACACATACAATATATATATATATATATATGGAGTAATTTTTTTTTTTTTTGACTATTTTCAATTGACTATATTAATTAAAGCATTCCTTTTTTGCCTCCAATCCATGGATTCTCATTTCTTATATAGAAAATAGTTTATTTCTTAATAATGTTCCCTCTCCTATAAATAAAACCCTACAACACTCTGTGTTAATCATTCCTTTAACAATTTTAAAAGAAAAAATGACCAAGTTTGTCCTCCTTACAAGTCTCTCAATCTTAGTTATTGCTTTTACTTGTTCCTTAGCAATGAGAGTCCTCCATGAGACACCCATAGACCCAAATGATCCTAAAGTTGTGAAAATCGCAAAATTTGCAGTAGACGCGCGCAACAAACAGGTTCGAACCAAATTTGAACTTGAAAAAGTAAATGGAGGAGGAACTGAAACTATTCCTGATGGTACCCTTTATCAACTAAATATTAGTGTCATTGAATCTCAAGTTTATTTCACAACTCGTCTTGTGGCTGTTCTTGTGCATCTAGATGGTTCCAAAGAACTTATGTCTTTTGAGTTATTTTTACTTTAACTAGGGAACTTATCTGCACTTAGCGCAAAATAAAAATAAATTACACCAGCCAAGAAATTATGAATTAAAATTCTTTCTGAAATTTTTTACTTTATTTGAATATTAATTTCACCATGAAATACGAGTTTGACGTATACTCTTGGTTTATCTCGTACTACTACTTTCAGGTAGAATATGCCGATTTAGAATTTACCCTAATTGGGTTAACCCTCAGTGAGTGCAGTCCAATATATAAACTCTAATATTTGTGTAGTTAGCATACTATTATATAGCGTTCATTCGAAACACTCAATTCTTTCATTCCGAAATGTTCTTATTATTAGGTAATGAATTAAAAATAAATTATTTTCCAAATAATATATTATTATTTTCTTTTTGACACACTTTTTTTCAATAAATGTTATTTAAAAAAATTAGCAAATGTTCATCTTACTTTAATTCGGAAAAAAATTTTAAAAAATTATTTTATCATCAATATTTTTATTGTTATATAAATTAATGATAGATATATTATGATTTTATATGTATATGACATATATTATCTATCGAAAAAGTATATGAAATTATTCTATTTTAATTAATATATATGAGATTAAGAAGAAAAAAAATATTTCCTTCATTTTTATTTGTTGAAGTGATTTTAGAAGTGGATTAGTACTATGTTCTGTTTTTAAAAATTGTGGATTAGTATTATGTTCTTATCTTTCTAGCTATAAGCTAAATGAAAATCAAGTTTATTTGTCTTATTGCCCCAAGTGAACAAACTAAATATCGTGTTACTTTAGTAGGTAGTTCTACTAAATTCACGTCCCACACCGTTTGTGGAGGTTCTCTAATCTTAGTTTTAATTGTATTGTCTGCTATTGTAATGCATCTTGACTGCAAGACGACGTGAATGGGTCAAGGTTCACTCATTGGGTGGGCCAGGACCCAGGAAAGTCCCCGGGCCATTTCTGCAGAGATGCAGGTTCGGTAACGAATTAGCTTCACGGGCTTTTGGAGTTTAAGCCCATTGGGCTTGGGCTGAGACGAGGTGGAGCCTACAACTCCTGCTCGGGAGCGATATTGGCCAGTTCGACAGTGATTCATGTGGCCCACTGGGCTAACTGAACGGGGCTTATGATCTTGCAGTCTTCTCCTTTTTTCTCTATTAGCGAATTTTAAATAATTTATTTGACTAAAAAATGAAAAAGAAAAAAAAATCTCACGATACTATACAAATCGATAAAACACTAAATAGAATTCTCACAATTTAAATAGGTTGTGAATGATAAAATTTGACTCTATTTCGTAAAGAAAAAGAGAAATTTAATTTTTAAAAATTTTTAATTTAAATTTTAAAATTAATAATTATCTCTGTATTTATAAAAAAGAATACGTGTCCATATTAATTAGATTTTTTTGTATCTCACATGTCTCTAAGAGAGTGAATAACTCTTTGTGCCACCTCAGCACAAAGAGTGTGTTTATTACAATTTAGAATAGGATAATTGGTTTTATGTATAGTTAAATGTGTCGTTAGAATTTTGCATATAATTGAGAACCGTACTTGTGCATTTTCATAACTCCCGAGATCAAAACAAGGTGTTAAATTGTTACTTGCCTTGCAAAGAAAAATTAGAGTTGAAAGTAGACTTATATTTATTATTTCCTTTTAAATAACTAATTGCTCAATTATTCGGGAAAAAAAAATCTAATAATGAAAATAGTCACAACTCTGTCCTAAAAAAAGTTTCCATAAATATTGTTGGTTATAGAAATTAGAAATTAGAAACCATGTTAAATAATAAAAACAAACGTTTCTATAAAACGTTTTAGTGAGGGATTACAAGTGGATGCAGGGGAATTAGAGTTGCAGAATATTGATATGCACGAGAGGACGAGCAACCTGGTTGAGCCATTATCAGCTTCTGTCTTTGATTTTGATTATCAATATACACCGGCTGACTTTGATTGTCTAAGAAACATTACTGCTTAATTATAGAATTCTTGAAAAAGTTGTATAAATTAGAAGTCTTACACTTTTAATGAAGTTGGGTGTTTTGGACAGTCTTGGTTTTCTTTTGTCAATGATATTTGCCTTGTATCCCTTTCTTCAATCACTAATTACAACTCTGATACCTTCTTATGGCTACAAGGAAAAAATGGGATAAAAAGACTTACGGTAGTTACTACTTTCATGTTTTTGTTATTTATTTTTGATATAATATACAAATGTGTCTTTTAATTTGATTTCATTTTAATAAAAGTCTGACAGATACATTATCCAAGTTGAAACATATTTGGAATTTCCTAAATGCAATGATATATAGAATTACATAATCTAAAGCTATATTTGATCATCTTCTCCTAAAACTCCGGAATTACATCGGGTATATTGTTGTTTAAAATCAAAATTGTCCGAGGAGTGAATATTTTCCATCCATAAAATTCACTCATGCACTTGAAGAACAAACTTCTCACCGTGAGAGAACTTGCACGCGATTGCGTTCACCTTTTTCCTCTCTGTCTCTTCATCCTCTTCTTCTTTCCTTTTTATAGTTTTGGTAAAATGATCCACTCTGATGATTATATCTGGTATCTGAGCACCATTTAAGTTATCTGCAAGTCAAATATAAATAAAGTGAGTTATATAGCCAAAATATATTGAACTATGTGACCTTATCTAAAAGCTTATAAGTCAAATAAAGTACAAATCAAGCACTGGAAATTCTTTTCAAGGTTGAACCTTAAAAGAATACGAGATAATTTACGACAACTCTATAGTTAATTCTTTTTGAAAAATTGTTTAAATTCTTTTTGAAAAAACGAATTAACTATTAAATTCATTTTTGAAAAATTGCTTTGTGACTATAGATGCATTTATGGACCAAAATAATGACTGCAAGCGCATTTTTAAGTCAAAGTATTAAATTATAAAGGGAGGGCATTTTTGTTTTTTCACATAGTTTAAGGACATTTTTAATCTTTTCCCTAAATTAAAATAGGTAGAAAAATGCGCGAGGTTTATTATTTATCCCTAATACAATGGAGAGTGGCGAGCGAGATGAGAGAAATGTGAAGGAAGTGAACCAAATTTGTTATGAATATAAAAAAAATATAAATCCACTTGAATATAAATGTATCTAGACGTATCTTGATACACCAAAATCGAATTTATATACATAATATTACAAGTTAAAATATATCAAAGTAATTAGCTTCAAGCAAGATTTAGATAAGTTTCATATTATTTTATGAAAAAAAAAACAAAAAAAAACTATTACGGTCTTTAACTAACTCCCAAATAACTTGTGTGAATGACCTAAAATAATTCACCAATTCCTCGACATTGATTAATTCACCAATTCTCTTCTCTGTAAATTTCTAAGAAGAACAGTGGTAAAACGAGTGGCCATTTTCGCCGACGCCGTTTCGTGTATCAGTACTACAGTAGGTATGATTTTTCAAGTCTTATTTATTGGGGATTTGCGATTCTTTTTCCTTCTGTCTACTTTCTTTCTAAGGATTTTCATAATGCAAAGTTTAAAATTGATCAACTTGCGTGTTTTAGCCCTATGCACATTCAAAAGAACGAAATCGTATGCAATTTACGGGAATTTATGATCTTTGAAAACCCTGCATCCTTATCGTGGTTCCAATACAGTTATGTTATCAGTATTCACGGACCCTTGGCTTTTAAAAGATCGTTGCTGTGGTGAAGCATGTCCTCCGGTAAATGCAGGTTGTGTAGGAGTAGATAGTTCAGCCATATCACTAGTGAGCATTGACAGAACTGACGAGACATTTGGCCTATCTTCTGCATATTCTTGAACACATAATAATCCAATATGTACACATCTCACCATCTGTTTTCCGAAGCTCGAATCAAATATTTTAGGGTCTATCAATTTTATGATATTGTTTTCATTCCACAACTTCCATGCCTAATGAACAAAGAAACAGAGGAAAATATTATTCTCATAATTTTTCTCCTCTATATTTTTGGTTTGATGAGTTGGAAAAGCTTCATAGTTGCAACAATGAACTTACATATGCAAGTAGAGTCAGTTCACCTTCATCATCATAAAAGCTAGAGTTCTTCCTTCCACTGACAATTTCCAATATCAACACACCGAAGCTGTACACATCTGATTTTTCTGAGAATCTTCCATGCATTGCATATTCAGGGGCCATGTAACCACTGCATAACAGATTAAAACACAAATCTCAATGACAATTCATAATCCACGAAAAACTGAAGGAAGCAATGTGAACTTACTATGTGCCAACAACTCTTATAGTGCGTGCCTGGTCTTGATTGCCTTCAAAAACCCTCGCCATGCCAAAATCCGAAATTTTTGGGTTTAGGTATTCATCCAACAGGATGTTGCTTGCCTTCAGATCTCTATGAATAATTCGTAGTCTTGAGTCTCTGTGAAGGTAAAGGAGGCCTCGACCAGTTCCTTCAATAATGATGGCTCGTTTACTCCAATCTAGGAACTTTTCCTGGTGTGAACCTGAAAAGGCATCACCGAGAAATGTATGATGGAATTTGTTTCCTTAAGGAAATACAGTTCTCTTTTGAGTCTAAAAGCACTTGAGTAGAAGGGCAGGCAAAACCAATGAGAGAAAGTTCTGCACTGACCAAAAAGATATGCATCTAAGCTTCTATTGGGCATGAAATCATACACCAGGATCTTTTCCCCTCTTTCTGTGCAGCAGCCGAGGAGCCTAACAAGATTACGATGTTGTAGTCTAGAAATCACGACTACCTCATTCATAAACTCCTGTAGCCCCTGCCCAGAAGAATTTGAAAGCCTTTTTACTGCTATTTCTTGTCCATCTGGCAATTTTCCCTGCAGATAATCAATCTTATTTATTTCATATTCTTTGCACTTGTCAGGAACACAGTAGAGATGTGTCAAGAAATATTACTTTGTAGACTGGACCAAAGCCTCCTTGCCCCAGCTTGCTAGCTGAGTGAAATCTGTCAGTTGCAGTTGCTAACATGTCAAAGCTGTACAAGGTGATATCTTCAATCTTGACTTGATTGATATCATCTTTAATCATGCCGTTTTGGTAACATTTTGGAGATGCTTCTCTTAAGAATGCTTCACTTTTCCTCTTTCTTTCTGGTTTAGAATGGACATCCATAAATCAAACAATTTGCAGATGGAGAAGTTCTAGTTTGTCTTCTCAAAAATCTCATTTGAATAATTACCTCTGTGTTTAGCCAACAATTTCCAGAAAAGATATCCACATAAGATAACTATTATTGAGCCTATTGAAACAGTGATTGCAATAGCTGCTACAGGGAAATCTTTCTTGTCATTTGCAGCTGCAAAGCATGTACAAGCAATAGACAGTTCTTTAGCATATCTTTCATTCCATGGAAGTGAAAGCACTATATGAGAATTTGAGACTACTTCAATGGTATGGTAGATTTTATTAGGAGTTTCTTGGTTATATTCTTCAAAGCCTAGAAGACTTCAAAATTTTAACTCCTTGTCGTTCCAAAAAAATAAGCTAAACAATTGAAAGCTCAAGGTTGAAAAGAACTATGTTACCAAGTTCAGAGTAGGCAAGACGAATGAACAAATCAGCCGCTCCATCCATGGAGTATTCTTGAATATCAATTAAGCTTCTATTCCAATGCATACAGCCAATGCCTGTGTAGTACGAATATGCCATGCATGAACAGTTACTTAAACAGTCACTTTCACAGTCTTCTTTCGCAGAGGATACCCAAATTACAAAATCTGGTACTCCCATTGTCTGCATCTTCAAAAACCCATCCTTTTTTCCCTTCTCAACATCAGTTTTGTTCCTTTCACAGTCTAATGCAGTCCTTCTGATGCATCCACCAGACCATTCTCCTTTCTCCCATTCTCCTTCATTTTTAGGCTTAAAACCTTGTATGCAACTGCATATTGGAGAGCTCTTTGGATTACAGCTTCCAAATGCCCCACACTTAGCATAAATATCACACTCACTTCGGGGATTTGCCCACGTTACCACCCAATCCTTCTTACTTTGATCCCAAACCTTCTCCTGATAAGACCCTGTTGAGTTCAAGGAATAATAGAGTATCCAAGACTGATTTCCGTTGGAATAAGTTTGGTATGCGGTGCCAGCATTATCAGCTACAAGTTCAACACCAGAGCGATAGGAAGATTTCATTTCGGGTATTCCAATATAGATCTGTTTATCCCATGGACTACTACGCCAGTAAGGAGCGGTGTTATTCCAAATAAAAGCCTGGGGGATGTATTGAAGTTGAATTCCAGCTGAGAAGCTCCCAACAGATGGATCATCAGGACTTCTCCATGATTTCAGGAGAGCCGTTGAGTTAGTACTCTTATCGATGCCCATTTTCATGAGCTGTAAGAGAGAATCTGTAGGATATTGAAAGCTTTCCCATAGAATTTTCCCGTTTGAGCTATCTTTCAGGACTAAGTTGCCAATGTCCAAGAGTTGAGCAGTAGAATTCTTCATAGAGTTTGAAATACTGGATGACCATATTATCTCCTTCAGTCCATTCAAGATTACTAGATTGCCATCTTCTGATAGTGTGAGTAATCCGCTAGAATCATTTATAGGCTTGTCTCTATTAGCTACCCATACAACAGTTGGTGTTGGTGATGGTAGATTAAACATAATCCCTACATAACGATTTGCAGAATTCCCAGGACTGAAAAATCCCAGTTTAAATCTTTTGCCGCTGGAAAAGACAGTTCCCGAGTCCCTCAGGGGCTCACTACTGGTAATGATGTCTGAAGCATTGGCACCAGAAAAGACTACGTAAAAGCAACTGAGCAAAAGAAGAAATGATCGATAGAAGCTCATACTGATTTCTTTTCTGCCAAAAGGGTCAGTCTATCATTTGAAATTTAATATGAGAAATTCAAAAATGACCTTTTTTAGCCACGAAAATAAGATTCTTGGATACTAATATTTCTCTTCAGTTTACTTGTCAACCAGGTATCAATTAATTGTTAGACCCGTGTTTTTCAGAGTAGTTAAGTGCATTTAGTACCTTCGATTCTGCAAAATTTCTTGGGCTGATGTTGCGTAAACTCTGAGAATTGAAAAGCGGAACGATCTTGTGTCACGTTGAATTTGATGGTTCATCTCCTTTTCTATGGGTTTCCTTATTGTCTCAATGAAGCACCAACCGTATCTGCTAATTTGAAATATCATTCAGGAAAGTGGTCTCTCCTCCATGTACAAGCTTAAGATAGTGATATCTGTCAGATTTTTATTCCTCCATAGCTCTAAGTTTTTCTTTTTTACTATCTCTTTTCAATTTGATGAGTGTTGGCGTCTATTGAAAATTGGTATCCTATAAAATATTGTGGCCTTAACTGTTGAAAATATTTTTCTCCAACTGAGTTATAATGACTTGCCTAACATACAATGTATATAAAACCATGGACATATTTGGTCTATCTGTTCTTCTGCATTTTCTTGACCACATAATAGTCCAATCAAGAAGAGTCTAAAATACCCCCTAAACTATTTGAATTGGTACAAAACCGCCGTCCATCCATCTTTTGGGCTCCCAAATACCTGTGATGTCAACCTTTTGGCTCAAAAATACCTTTATGTTTAGCGAATCATTACTCGTAAGGTGGATGAAGGGCAATATTGTACCAAATCCCTTTGTTTAAGGGCATTTTAGGCCATTTTCCATTAGAATAATTTGAAATTACTTAATATATATGAGCTCACATGATTGATTTGATTTTAAGTTTCATAGTAAATTAAAAATAATAAATTGGGGTTGACTTAAAATAGGTCAATAGGAAGATATCATGAAATCAATATTTATCAATATTATTTCGAGTGTATCGGGTCAAAATATGAATCATACGTGGTTTTACAAAAAAAATATATTAAAAATATGGTTTTTGTTATTTATTTGAGAAGGGTTTAAATTTGAACCGATCACATTAGGCAACATAATAAATAAATATTTAATAATTTTACGTTAAGGAAGCTATTAAAAATAAGGACAAATATGGGCAAAGGATTAACATTAAGGGTATTTTTGAGCCAAAAAGTAAACGCTAGGGATATTTAGGGACGAAAGGTGAATGAAGGATAATTTTATATCAATTCAAATATTTGACGGGCATTTTACTCCGTAGTCCATATGTGACCATTTCAAATTTCCCTTTCAAACTGCAAGTCTATTACCTTGGGGTCCACCAGTTTGACAATCTTGTTTCCATTCCAGAAATTCCATGCGTGAAGACAAAGGCATTGACAAAATAATAACAAATTGAGCTACGAAAAGTTGACGTTTCATTCTTCATAACTATAATCATCTGATTTTTCTGAGAAACTTCCTTCCATTTGCCTGTTCAGGCACCATGTAACCACAACATCATATAATAATTTTGGATGGTTACTTATTTTCTTATGTAAGATAATGAAATAGTGAAATAATATAAGAAGTAAATTCCTCTAACAACCCCACTGGTTGTCTCCTTCTAAAAAATGAAATAGAGAGAATGATCCACCTGATGTTGGTGGTCAGCACAATCCTTTCAATGACCAAAATCTGAAACATTAGAGTACAGTTTTTCATCCAAAAGAAATGTTGCTTACATTCAAATCTTCTCAATAATCTTTTGTCTGAAATGACGATCACACATTGACTCCAATGATCATGCGACTCTTCCTCTTTGAGGTGTGAACTTGAAACTAACAAATAGAAATGTATGAAATTAATAATTTCAAATCGAATTATCAGTTAGAGAAGCATCCAATCTTCTTTTTGCATGTCTTCATAGAGCAGCAGTGTCTTCCTGTCTTCAGAGTCAACTCAAATGCAAAGCTTACTCGAAATCCCGATCCACAACAACAACAAGTATGCCTCAGTTCCAAACAAGTTAGGTCGGCTATATGAATCCCCGTTCCTTCATTCATTGAAGTCCAAATCATACCATCATCATACTAAAATTGTGGAAACACCTAGATTTTTTTTTCATGCTGTTTGTTAACAACATCGAGTATGAACTCTTCCCTTATTCTTGCTTAGATACGGATTTTTGTAACCAAACAATGGTGTTTCAATTATTTATTTATTTATTAATTGTGGTGAGTGCTCAGCATAAAAGAAATTTGTATTTTGAACTCCAAATTCAGATATGGAATACCCTTTGGCAACAAAACTAACTTGTTAATCTCTTGACTGAAATTCTCACTGCTAAGGACTCAGCTCGGTTTAAACTTCTCTTGGATTCTAAATGTAGAATCACATACAAGAATAATTACAGGAAATGAATAAGATATATGCCTACACTAAAATTATATGATCTCTATCGTGCTTCCATAACAGTAATGCTAACATCGTTCACGGAGACTTGAATTCTAGAGGAGCCTTTCTTGGAAGGGGTCGGTCTTGTTGTAAATGCAGGTTGTTTAGGACTTGGTAAATCATCAATTTCCCGGGTGAGCATAGACAAAACTGTGGAGACATTTGGCCTGTCTTCTGCATATTCTTGTACACATAATAGTCCAACATGTACACATCTATGAATCTCCTTTTTGAGCTGTAGTTCAATTATCTTGGGGTCAACCAATTCGACAATCTTATTTTCGTTCCACAACTTCCATGCCTGAAGAGCAAGAGTATTGACTATGAAAAGTTGACACTTAATATGAAGTGGAGCTTAGTTTTCATAAAAACTTACCCATGCTAGAAGGCTTAATGCACCATCCTCTTGGTAAAAGCTAGTGTTCCTCCTTCCACTAATAATTTCCAGTAACAATACGCCAAAGCTGTAGACATCTGACTTTTCTGAGAATCTTCCTGTCATTGCATATTCAGGTGCCATATAACCACTGCATCACATTATAAATTTGAACGATTACTTGTTCTTTTCATTTTAACCATGAAAAAAATGGAAAATGAAATTCATAAACTTACTAGGTTCCAACAACCCTAATTGTATTGGCTTGATCTTGGTTGCCTGCAATAATCCTTGCCATACCAAAATCTGAAATTTTAGGGTTCAGGTATTCATCCAACAAAATGTTGCTAGCCTTTAAATCTCTGTGGATAATCCTTAGTCTTGAATCCCTGTGAAGGTATAGGAGGCCTCGGCCGATTCCCTCAATGATGATCACACGTTTGCTCCAATCAAGGAAGTATTCCTCTTCAGTGTGTGCACCTGTAAGTACATTGAAAATGTATCAGTTCGATTTTTTTTCTTTTTTAGTTAGACCATACTGAATAGTGAATATAAAGAAAAGGAAATAAAAGAAAAAGAAACCAACCAAAGAGATAGGCATCCAAGCTTCTTTTTGGCATGTATTCATAAACCAACATCTTCTCCCCTCTTTCTATGCAGCAGCCGAGGAGTCTAACAAGATTACGATGCTGAAGTTCGGAAATCACCACAACCTCATTCATGAACTCCTCTTGCCCCTGACCAGAAGACTGTGAAAGCCTTTTCACAGCAATTTCTTGTCCCTCTGGAAGTTTTCCCTGCAGTTATATCAAATGACTTCAATTTCTTTTCTGAAAAAAAAGATAACAAAACGCTCAATCAAACACACAAACATTACTTTATAAACTGAACCAAAACCACCCTGCCCAAGCTTGCTAGACAGATGAAAATTGTCAGTTGCATTTGCTAGCATGTCAAAGCTGTATATCGGAAGATCTTCAAATTTAACTCTGTTAATGTCATCTCTAGCCAAACTTAGCTTGTAATAGCTTGGAAATGATTTTTTTGATAAGAGCTCACGCTTTCTCTTCCTTCCTGATTCAAAATACACATTGAAAGATCAGATCATTTGTCTGATTAAAGCTGCTGTAGATAAGCTTGATACCTACCTCTATGTTTAGCCAACAGTTTGCTGGAAATGTATCCCAAGATGGCAATGACTATTGTGCAAATTATTGGAACTATGATCCTGATGGCTACTTTATTGCTCTTCTTTTTTTCTGCGTTTCAAAATAAGTGTTCATTATTACAATTGCATTCGACATGCAGAGAACAAGTAAACATACATGTTGTTTTCTAGACAGTAAGCTAAAGAATGCAAACTTAAGTGTAAAGAGGTAGTACCTTGTTCAGTATATGCAAGGCGAATGAATAAATCAGCCCCACCCTTGGAGAATTTCTGAGAATCAATTAAGCTCCCTTCCCAATGCATACACCCTATGCCTCTGTAGTATGTATAAGCTATGCAGGAGAAATTTCTGAAGCAATCACTTTCACAGTCTTCTTTGGCTGAAGGTACCCAAATAGGATAATCTGGCACTTTCATCGACTGCATATTCAAAAACCAATCTTGCTTACCCCGCTCAATGTTAGAGTTGTTTCTTTCTTTCTCTAACACTGTCTTTCTGATGCATCCATTTGTCCAGTTTCCTTTCACCCACTCCTCTTGATTTTTTGGTTTAAACCCTTGCAAACAACTGCAAATTGGTGAACTTTCAGAATCACAGCTTCCAAAAGGTCCACACTTTCTATAAAAATCACACTCATTTGAAGGAGTTGCCCATGTGACTTCCCACTCATTCTTCCTAGCATATAAATATTTTTGTTGCAGAAATCCTGTTGAGTTCAAAACTAAGTATAAAATGTCATCACCTTGATAATATGAATAGTAGAAGTAGGTGCTGCCCATGTTGTCATTTACTAGCTCAAATCCACTGAAATAGAAAGAAGTCATGTTTGGTACTCCAATAAAAACCTGTTTATCCCATGGACCGCTACGCCAATGAGGTAAGCCATTCTTCCATATGAAAATCTGAGGAATTGTTTCAGTCTGAATACCAGCTGAGAAACTCCCATCAGATGGATCTACAGGACTTCTCCATGATTTCAACAGATTTGTGGTGTTAGTACTCTTATCAGTGCCAAGTTTCATGTTCTGCAAGTAGGAATCTGAGAGATCACTAAAACTTTCCCATAGAACTCTCTCACTTGAGTTGTCCTTCAAAACTAAGTTTCCAGTATCCAAGAGCTGGGCTGTAGAATTCCTCACAGCAGGTGAAATATTTGATGACCATACACTCTTCCCCTGTCCATTCAAGATTACAAGATTGCCATCTTCTGATATTGTTACTCTTCCACTAGAATCTTGTAAAGGCTGGTCTCTGTTGGCTACCCATATAACAGATTGTGATTTCATATTAAACATGATACCAACATAACGATTCGCCGAATTCTCAGGACTAAAAAACCCCAATTTGAATGTTTTGTTATTAGAGACTAAAGTTTCTGAATCTTGCAGAAACTCATTGATACTAATGGAGTCTGATGAAGCATTTGTTATAAGAAAAAACAGAACAAGAAAAGCACAACAAAGAAGTATCTTCTTACAGCTTAAGCTCAGGTTCATTTCTTATCAAGTTTTCTTCTCCCAATAAGCACTAGAATTGTAGTTATCATCTGAAATTGATTTTCCTATAGTTGCAGTATTTGTTGATATTTTCCCACTGTTTGCTCAATAGTATCATTTTTTATCTTAATTTGCCAACAACTATCTGGATCAGATGCCTTGATTGACCCGTAATGTTACACTTGGGTGATAACTAAAATATTTTACCATTATTATTCAACGTAGGATGGTAACAAACCACATCAGCGTTATGGAGACTTCCATACTAATTAGAAATGTCAAGAATATGGTGTTTCATGGTCAATTTTAAGCTGTCATAATATAGGATTTGTCAGTATTTAGATTCAACCTCTTTATTTAAACATGTAGTCCAAATGTCAAGTTATTAAGAAAGATATATAATTGAATTAGGCAGTGGGCAGAAAAGTCCTTCACTTAGAATAAGATTGTATCTCTGCACCATTATATGACATAGGTTAGGCATCTTCCTGGAAAAGGCCATTTAAAAGCCAGTTATATTATTAGGTAATGTTTGAATTGAGAGGTGTGGTAATGGTCAATAATGCTTCATTTTGTTTCCCTTTTATTTGGGTGTGTATTTGACCAAAACCTTACAACTTAAAAAAAAAAAAAAAAGTGATGTGCATCACGAATTAGATCGCGTATGATAGGACACTATAGTTCCAATCAAGCCAATTGACGTTATTCAATTTTCCAATGTAATCCTATATCATATCATCATATATTATTATAAGAGGGAACCAAAAAAGTTAAAAGTTGAATTACGATTTTACCCTTATTATAAATTAAAATATTATAAAGATATTTAACTATTTTAAATATTAAATTATATTATTTTAATCAAAATGTTAATGACTTTTTCACTTCGTTAGAATATTTTTTAATTAAAATATCTAATTTAATTTATTTTCTAGAAATTATTTAAAATATTATTTTTTTGTTTAATATTTATTTCGGAATTCAATGAATTTTGATTATCAAAGTTGAATTACTTTTTTGCCTTTTAATTAATAAAAATATTTAATAAATAAAAATAACTAATGTAATAAGTAGTATTATTTTGAATTGTTACACAACCTAATTAAATAGGAGTAATATTTTAATTATCACTCAAATTACAACAACCTATATTCAATGTTTTGGAATTGCTAGCTTTTTCATCTTCCTAAAATTGTCCACTATTCAATATTTTGATTTCGTTTCAACTTCCTGAAATTATGAAACATTAAAGTGAAGTTCATGAATCTGTCAAATCCTTAGTATAGTTTATCTTTTACTATGTAATTATATATGCATTTATCCCATTAATTTAAATTTGTTATTTCTTTTAATTTTCATCCGTTAGAAAACTTTTCATGTACTCTATTAAATTTTATCACATAACATTTAAAAAATATATATAGGATGCAGTTCCAATTGTTTTGCACAGTAATTTTGATAAGTGTATTACTATTCAAATTATATCATACAATTGAAGACTTGAGATTTTTATAGCCGATTGCATATTTGAGGCAACAATATCAAAGAACCATTTCGTAGTAGTTTACCTATCAGGTGATGTTGATTAACTAGTTAAAATTGTTGTGTCTTTATTTTGTTATTTTTTAATTTATCTTACACTTTAATATATGTAAGTGCATGTATTACTATAGAAAAAAAGATGTTATATATGACATTATATACTTGAGGTTTAATAAAAAATTTGAAGTTATTAGTTTAATGTGGTGTTGCAATGCATGAAAAATATTGATTTTAATAGTTTGTCATGTTACATTCGATATATATATACTATTTTACTAATTGTTTATGTTAAATTCAAAAAAGAAATGACTCAGAAGTTTAAATCAAACAAAAAGTAATCTTCAAATTCATATAACTCATATTATTTTCTTAAAAAAAATTACTTAACGTGAAATATACGTGCGTTGCACGTATTCGAGAACTAGTATATTACTAAAAGCATGAACAAAAAAACTAAAAGTTAAATTACGATTTTACCCCTACTATAAATTAAAATGTTATAAATCATTTGATTATTTAATTTAAATATTAAATTGTATCATTTTAATTAAAATGTTGATGACCTTTACACTTCCTTAGGTTAACTCCTAATTAAAATATCTAATTAATAATATCTATTCTCTATAATTTATATGTATAAAATAATAAATAAATAAATAAATAATCTCTCTCTCTATATATATATCCGTTCATATTTATTTTTTTCTCTTTTTTTTGAGATTTTAAATGTCTAAATAGTTTAGTTAATATTTTATTCTCTATCTATAATTACTATGCTTAAATTAAATTATATTAAATTGACTAGGAAAAAAATAACCCTCCCTCTCCCAACGTCTGGATATGACTATTTCATTAAATCTTCTTATACAAATTATTCTAACTTTTTATCTTCTCTTTACGAGTTATGACATTAAAAGTCTTTCCTCTCTCAAAATCAATTGTAGAGATAAAATTATTGTCACCTATCATAATTCCTATAAATCTCTAACTAATTACTTTTTTTTATGAGATTATTTCAAAATTTTCAGGTACTATTTAATTTAATTTGAAAATAATAATATTATATAAGATTTTAATAATGATATTTTGTATCTTACTTTCACAATAATGACTATTTTTCAACTGGTTTATTATTTTAAGAAATTCTTGAATTTATTTGGATCTTATATTTGTATATTGTATTTTGCCATTTTCTTGTATAATGTTTTATTCTTGTGTTAATTTCTATCCTAATGTTATTTTTTTAATTTAAATTTCTCAATTATATTGATGAGATGAATTTCATTGTGTAGAATTTCATTTTTTCTAAGAATATCATTTTTTCTAATTCATATTGTATCATCTTACGAATTATCATAATATATATTATTATACTTCTTTTATTAATGTGAATTTTAGAAACACGTACAAAAAAATTGATGGTTATTGATGGAGTAACTCGTTCTTCGTATTGAGATTTTAGTAGCTTTAGTCAATGATTATCCATGCATGATTCTGCTTGATATCTTGTTTGTTGACAATTTATATTTACTTCTCTTTTAATCTTATTTTTTATTTAATTTATTTCTTAATTGATAAGCTAATTTTTAAATATTGAGATACTTTTAAATTGATGTATGTTCAAATACATTACGTTATCTATATATATATCATGTTGTGGATTTGTCAAAATATGTGGTATTCAACTTTCCTATTAATGTGAAATTTGGGAGAAGACATCAATTAAAAGATTTATGATTTCATATTAATCTATTTTTTCAATTCTCTGTCCTTTCGTTACCTATTATTTCTGTAGCATGTTTTTTTTTATATCTTTAACATACAAAATTTCAAATTTCATGTTACAAATCCTTCGTGGTAAATAGCACTAAAGTAAAGTTTATACCCATAATGACTTAGCCTTTTTCAATATAGCTTTTTTGTTATCTTTTATTTATTTTTTATTCTATTTTAGGTACTTACATTCTTACTAATTAACCATAACAAGAAAAATATAAGGGTAGTATTTTCCAAAATAATTGAAGAATTAAAAAATATTGTTAAGAAATTCCTAAGCATAGGATCTTAATATATTTCTTTTATTTCAAATAATTTTTCTAAATAAGAGGTTCCAAGGCTAATAATTGTGTATTTCTTAAAAAAAATTGTATATTTTTCTTAGCAAGATCACTAATTACATTTGCATCAGAAAATGACATGTCATAAGCATTTATTTATTTGTATTACTTTAAGTATATATTATAAGACTATATTAAAAAGTGTTAGAATTTATAAGTCTTTAATTTATTTGAAGATTGAAACTAAAATATTATTTTAAAAGATCATGAAAGTAATAATTTTTTTCATACCGCGTGAAGCATGGCCATGTTTAGTAGCTAATAATAAATATAGTAATAATAATAATAACAACAAAAACAAAATTTTTTACATGATTAGTCAACTTTTTTTCTTCTCATAACATTTTTCGTAACTCCTCTTATAAACAATGTAATTTATGTTGTGAAAGTATTATTCTTTATGATAAATAAAGAAATTTTATAATTTAAAAGGGTGCACATTTGCAAATTAGAGACACACATTATTTGTTTTATTTGCTTTAAATATTCATATTCATAACTCATATCTAATTACATATTCAATTTTTATACTCATGATATCCATAACTCTCATCTCTTCATATTTATAATTTCTAATTATTTAATCTAAAATTTTAAGATATCTTTTAGTATTCCTTCATTTCTTATTATATAAATACAGTCTTTTCATTTCAGATCCCCTAACAAGGTTATCATTTTAGTAGACGAAGAAGACTCTTGATTTTGATATGATATTGGAGAAAGAGTCGATAAGAACTCAGAATATTATGTACTAATATTGTATTATTTTTCCGTCTATATTATTATCGTTCAACGTCTTATGAAGCATGTATACATTGTATTTTTTTTCTCTCTCTATTTTTTGTGTTTTTTTTCTCTATTAGACTTCTTAATTTAGTTTTCTATGAATGTTTTATTGTTGTAAGTCTAATTACTTATTTGAGCTCGAATTAGCCACTTGTGACTTTATTGAATTATTGCTAACTATTAACCAAAGTTCAAAAGTTATAGTAGGTTGCTTAAAAAGAATTAATTTGAAACATCAAACTCTATGTGGAAAGTTGAATTACAAAAATGTCCATCACGAAGATTATTGTTGTTTCTAATTTCTTTTGTGTTTCTAATAAACTCATTGTGGTGTTGTAATCTTTTAACTATTATTATGAACTTTTGAAATAGATGTATGTATGAAGTTTAGTATTTAAATTATATATCTGTCAGTTTTATATTTTAAATGTAATTGCTTTTAATCTTGTATAATTTTGATAATACTGTCTTTTAATTTTAGAACCTTACTTAAAAATATATATATTTCAATCTATCGTTTCTCATTAAAATAATATAGGCAATATTATCAATAAGTGTGCATGTATTTTTCATATCCATTTATGGCTATAAAAGGTTCTCACTAATATTTAGATCATAAAAAAGACTTAGACAAAGTTAAAAGAGACTATATTATATTAATTAATTTTACATACTTTTTGCTTGATTCCAAATGCGCAATCCCTTTTTATTTATTTTTGTTGATACATGAAATATAATTGGTAAAATTAATATTGTTGATTTAAATATTTTCTATTTGATAGCACAATTTTAAATTATATAACAATAGTAAAAAATAAACGTGCAACGCACGTTGTCAGAAAATAGTATTATTATAAGCATAAAGCTCTCAACTTAAAAGTTGAATTACTATTTTGCCCTTATTTTATCTCTAAACTAAAGAAATATTAATACATAATTAATTTAATATTAGATAATATTTTTTTATTTAAATTCATGCCTCTAGACACAATGGTTCAAATTCTTTTGGGAAATAGTTACAAGAAGAGGAAAGACCAAAAGTTGTATTTTTCTTAATAAATGTGTATATCAATTCTTCTTTATCAAAATCAATTTAATTTTGGCTTGGGACTGTGTCAGTGATTATTTCTTTATCACCTTTTGTTGTTAATAGAGAAAAGATATACAAGAAGTAGTATAGACACTGAAGGTAATTTCATTCATATTAAATCTATATGTTTTTTCTTTTTTATTATTTTATTTATTTAATCTTGATTTTATTTATTGTATTTTAATATGTTTTCTTTAAGTTTTTTATCTTGTTTTCATCAAATTGTGCTAAGAATCTGTAATACCATTTGTTAATTTTGTCTGATCTTTTTAGTGTTATTTGCTTTTGATTCTTCTTTCTTAATATTAGATTTTGATGTATTCTTTGAATATCAACTTTTTTATTGGTTTTATGATATTTGATATGCTTAGCCTCATTATGGTTTCAATCTAGACTAGAAGAGGTTTACACAGTTATTATTTAATTTTTGTGTGGTCTTGTTCATATGTTGTATCATTGAATGTTTCTTTATATTTATTTTTTGACTATTTTTAGAAATTTTGAAATGTATTCTCGAGGTATTGCTCAATTTTATACGTTATGTGATAGTTTTCTATTTTTTATCTTGGGATTTCAATTTTTGTTGGTTCTTTGACGAACTTTTTCATCCTTTAAGAAATGTAGTTATTATTGTCAACAGATAGTATAGGATCATAGAGACATTAACTTTCAGAAAGTCATCGTAGTAATGCCACTTTTATGGTAGCAATTAAAATAATATGGTTGAACCTCACTTTTATGGTACCAATTAAAATGAAAAGTCATGCATATATATAATACAAGTATATGTAATACAAATGACCAGTGAATAAATATATGGTTCTCATATCTATATTTGATAATAGGGTAATATTACTTGACGTTTCAATTAATTCACAAAATTTGGAGTATACATGTCACCCTTCATTGTTTCAAGTTTATGATTATTTTTCTAAAAAAATCTACTTTATGCCTCATTTATATATTTTATACTTGTGTCATTTAAAAAAAACGAAATATTAATTAATAGGGTACACGTGCAACGCACGTGAGCGAAGACTAGTTATTATTATAAGTGGGAAGCTTCTAACCTCATAGTTGAATTACCATTTTATCCTTATTTTACCTCTAAAATAAATTAATATTAATAGCTATTTAATTAATTAAATATTAAGTAAAAAGTTTATTTAAATTCATGCATCAAATAAGATCATAATGCATCATATGTTCATGTACTAATTAAATGTAGATAATGAAGAGTCTAATAACCTTTCAATTTTAATTTGTAAGATAAGTGGGGGTAATGAAGAGTCTATCAAAAACACTCCCAACACATTATATATATTCCTTGTTTTATTTAAGTTTGTAATCATCTTGCATACTATAGTAGGTTAGTCTATATCCCTTGTAAAATTTTCATTACAAGTTTGTAATTATAAAAATTCTTACTATTTTATTTATTTGTATTCTTTAAATTTTTTTTGCATATTCATCTTCTTTTTGTTGAGAAATATGTAAATTATGATAGTTACAAGATGAATATACTCCAATATGAAGTTGTAAGTAAATATTTATTTTTCACATCTCCATCGTTTTGAGTTTTTAAATATAACTTTGTAGTTGATTACTGTATTTTTGTATTCATCCTTTCTTCTATTTTTAGGATATATATAGTAAAGCTAATCACATTTTGTATTTATCATTAATTATTTTGAAGGTAAACATGTTAAATCCCATAGAATAATAATAATGTCTTTTTCATTGTTTGGTAATCATTTATCTTTTAAAACCAAATAAAATAAAAAATAATGTATAGTAAAAAAATGACTAAATGATGCATTGAATAATATTATTTTAGAATTCATTTATATATATATTTCAAGAAATATAGTTTATCTTTATTCTTTAACATATTCATGTCTTCTTTTCTGTTTGTCTTATTTATTATTATAATTTTTTATACATATAATATGTTTCGTCTTAGAGTAAGTCATGTTTTATCTAGAATAAGTCTACTTTTAACAAAATATAATTCAATTAGTATGAAAATATTTTTGTCTATATATTTAAATGTGATGTCTTTTTTTATGGATGCCATGTCTTTATTTATTTCTTTTTTTTTTGTTTGAAATTGTAATTTTTTTAATAAATTTGATGGTATACCGCCCAAATATTTTGTAATATTTTTCTTTATACGTATCTTTTTTTATAGACAATTTCTTTTTTGATTATTAAAACTTATGTCTCTGATAAAATAAAATATTTATTTTTCATGAAGTATTTCATATATCAAACCTCCAACATCTAACACAAGATTTTCATGTTATATTTTGTGCAGAGTTATATTCTTATGTTAAACTTACATATGAAAGAATTTAGATTTGAACTTAGCTATATAAATTAAAAAAATTTAATATCAATTAGAGGACAAACAGTGCGAGGCATGTTCTGAGAACTAGTTGATATAAATGCTGGAGGATCAACTGATACTTGCCAAAAAAGGTAGTTACAATTTAAGTTTTTGAGTATGTTCCGATGTCACTTTATGATTGGATTCCCAATCTGCTTGATTTTCTGTACACTAGCTAGGAAAATTTATGTAGATGGACAAATTTGCAAGAAAATGTAGTTTGATATACTTAAAGTATTTGAATTGAGAAAATTTCACAATAAAAACTCACTACTACAAGACTTCAACCAATTGAAGTGATAAGGATGAAACTTTGAACATCTCTTTTCCTAATTTGTTTGTTACAAAATTGCTTTTGTATAATTAGAAGAACAGATGATAAAATCATAATTGAGTATTCTGTGAATTTCTTTCCCCAGGCAAATAATTCATTCTATCTGACTCGGAGGTTTGGTATTAATAGACCTCATATGAGCATTTGATCTAACATGAACAGTGAGTAAAAGTTGATTAAATTCTTAAATTTTATTGAACTCTGGAGATGTCAAACAAAAATGATACAGAAGCTTGAATGAAGGGATTAGATCCACCTCCGCCTCCGAATTTGGTAGTCGGACATGAAAAGCTGAATCAAATGTCCTTTCTGGAGATTACAAAAGGTCAGTTTTTTCCTCTTACTTTTAATTTGCCTAATTTTTTAGATTTAATAGCAATATTAGCAAATGGGGGGAGTGTTGTGATAAAAATTGTCGCTTAAAGTATGATTTTTAGCCATGGGAAGGAATTGCTCGGAAATCCATCAATAACAATTTTGCTGCTCCTTTTCTTTTCCTTTTGTGTCCTTTATTTTGTTTATGTTGCCAGGAATTAGCTGGAAGCCCGAGGGGCCTCGAACTCCAAGTTTTGATCTTACTCATAAGAAGTACAGTTTTCCTTGGAAAGATAACTCTTGATCTAACATTCTGCATTAAGTATATAAAATATTCACATTGATATGAAAGTATCTAGAGTATGTAAAAGAACTTGGATACATCACCTAATACTCACTCTTTTAATGTTAATAGGTTGAAAGAGTAGATTATTTCACATATTTTTACCAGTTGCAGTTTGTATAATATTTGTCTCACTCTGGTAATTTTACAATCCAAAAATCAAGATTACAAGTGCAAGAATATTACTAGGATTCTTCATTATAATATTTAGTAAAGGCATCAGCAGAATAATAGGTATATTAACAATTTTAAGGAAAGGATTAATCCTTGCCTGGATTTTGAAAAATTTACATGCTATCTCAGAAGGTTTCTTGTCGTTTGTTATCTGTGATACTGCAAATATTCTTGGGCTGACGTGAATTAAATTCCAAGAACAAAAGTGGTGCAAGATTTCACATCATTTCAGCAATTTCTGATGTAAATTGGATGCATGTTACCCTTTCCTACAGGCTTCCCTGTTGATTTGGTGACCCTCCAACCACACTGTAAGAATGCCTTTGTCTAGAAAAGTTGTTCATCTTCAGAGTCAGCTGTAATACAAAGCTAACTCTAAATGATCTCAATCCGTGGATAGGATTCTCTAAAGTTCTGCAAACACCTGTTTAGGCTACTTATTGACAACTCTGAGTTTGAAGTCTAGCTTTGCTTCTTCTTTCTTGGATATCGGTTCTGCTATTAAGCATAAGTGACTTACAGGGTTAACACTTTTCCCTTGGATTCTTAATCTACTGAGGTAAAATTCAGTGGAACCATTATAATAAATTAGACAGTTTTACAGAGAAAATAATACTATCATGCCTAAATAAAAATCTTATATGTCTTATCGTCCTTCCATAATAGTAACGGTAACATTGTTAACGGAGCCTTGAGATTTAGAAGTGTCTTTCTTGGAAAAGCTCGGTCTTGTTGTAAATGCAGGTTGTTTAGGACTTGGTAAATTATCAATTTCGCTGGTGAGCATAGACAAAATTGTGGAGACATTTGGTCTGTTTTCTGCATATTCTTGTACACATAATAGTCCAACTTGTACACATCTCACAATTTCCTTTTCAAGGTGCAGTTCAGTTATCTTGGGATCAACCAATTCCACAATCTTGTTTCCAATCCAACACTTCCACGCCTAAAGAGCAAGCACATTGACAAAACATTGGAAACTTGAACTATGAAAAGTTGACATTTCATATGAATTGGAGCTGAATTTTCGTAAAAACTTACCCATGCTAGCAGGCTTAATGCACCATCATCTTGGTGAAAGCTGGTGTTCCTCCTTCCACTTATAATTTCCAATAACAATACTCCAAAGCTATAAACATCTGATTTTTCTGAGAATCTTCCTTCCATTGCATATTCCGGTGCCATGTAACCACTGCAATCATGTAATAAATGTTTACTTGGTGTATACTTTTCATTCATGAAATATAAAAGGGAAGGATACAAGAACTTACTAGGTTCCAACAACTCTGTTTGTGTTGGCCTGATCTTGGTTGCCTGCAAAAATCTTTGCCATCCCAAAATCTGAAATTTTGGGGTTCAGGTATTCATCCAACAAAATGTTGCTGGCCTTTAAATCCCTATGAATAATCCTTAGTCTTGAATCCCTGTGAAGGTAAAGAAGGCCTCGACCAATTCCCTCAATGACGATCACACGCTTACTCCAATTAAGGAACTCTTCCTCTTGTTGCTGTGACCCTGAACATACATTGCGAATTTGACAAGTTTAGATCAAAGAAAAGTTTGGTTTAGTTAGACTCTATGGAAAATAAAAGAAAACTAATCAATAACGAACCAAAGAGATAGGCATCCAAGCTTCTTTTTGGCATGTATTCATAAACCAACATCTTTTCCCCTCTTTCTATGCAGCAACCAAAAAGTCTAACAAGATTACGATGTTGAAGTTTTGAAATCACCACAACCTCATTCATGAACTCCTGTAGCCCCTGACCAGAAGATTGGGAAAGCCTTTTCACAGCAATCTCTTGTCCATCTGGCAATTTCCCCTGCAATTATATCATATGCTTAGATATCTTTTCTTAAAAACAATTATAAGACACTCAATCAAACAAATCCTTACTTTGTAAACTGGACCAAAACCTCCCTGTCCAAGCTTGCTGGACAGATGAAAATTCTCAGTTGCGTTTGCTAAGATATCAAAGTTGTATACAAGCAGTTCTTCCAATTTAGCTTGATTGATGTCCTCTGTAATCTTGTCTTCCTTGTAATAGTTTGGCGATGATTCACTTAAGAAGATCTTACTCATTCTCTTCCATCCTGATTCAAGAGGACATTAGAGATAAAGTGATTCGTATGATTAAAGCTACTATGGATTTTCTAATGTTTCAGATAAGCTTGTTACCTCTGCGCTTAGCTACATATTTGCAGGAAATGTATCCGAAAATGGCAAGAATTATCGAGCCTACTGGGACTATGATGGCAATGATTACTTTATATTCTCTCTTTTGATCTGCATTATGAAATATGTGTCCATTATACATATGTCATTGGCAAGCAGAGTTTTATAGCTTATATGTCGTTCTGGAATACAGGTCTTACCTCGCTCAGAGTATGAAAGGCGAAGGAATAAATCTACCCCACCCATGGAGAATTTCTGAACATCAAGTAAGTTTCCTTCCCAATGCATACATCCTATGCCTGTGTAGTATGAATAAGCTATGCAGGAAGTATTCCTCAAGCAACCGTTAACACAATCTTCATCTGCAAAAGGTACCCAAATAGCAGAATCCGGCACTTTCATTGACTGCAGCTTCAGAAACCAATCTTGCTTCCCTTGCTCAAGGTTAGAACTGTTCCTTTCGCTCTCTAACATGGACTTTCTGTTGCATCCACGAGTCCAGTTTCCTTTCCGCCATTCCTCTTCATTTGTCGGTTTAAATCCCTCTAAACAAGAACAGATTGGTGAGCTTGTAGGATCACAGCTTCCAAAAGGTCCACATTTTCCATAAAAATCACACTCAGTTGCAGGAAATTCCCATGTTACTTCCCAATCATTCTTACTAGGATCCATATATTTCTGCTGCAAAAACCCTGTTGAGTTCAAGGTGAAAAACGTCAGCTCAACCTGATTTGCATATAAATAGGTAAGGTACACGGTGCCCTTGTTGTCATTTACTAGATCAAATCCATTGAGATAGAACGAAGTCATGTCTGGTACCCCAATGAAAACCTGTTTATTCCATGGACCGCTGCGCCAATGAGGTTTCCCATTCTTCCATATGGAAATCTGGGGAACTGTTTCAGGTTGAATACCAGCTGAGAAACTCCCAACAGATGGATCTGAAGGACTTATCCATGATTTCAGCAGATTTGTCATGTTAGTACTAACATCAACGCCAATTTTCATGGTCTGCAAGAAGCAATCTGAAGGATCCCTAAAACTTTCCCAGAGAACCCTCCCATTGGAGCTGTCGTTCAAAATTAAGTTTCCAGTATCCAAGAGCTGCGCTGTAGAATTTCTCACAGCTTGTGAAATATTTGATGACCATATACTCCTATTCTGTGAATTCAAGATTACAAGATTTCCATCATCAGATATTGTCACTCTTCCTCTAGAATCCTGTAAAGGTCTCTCTCTGTTGGCAACCCATACTACAGTTGGTGGTTGGACATTAAACATAACACCAACATAACGATTCGTCGAATTTTCAAGACTAAAGAACCCGAATATGAATCTTTTGTCATTGGAGACTAAAGTTTCTGAATCTCGCAGGAATTTATTGGTGCTAATGATACCTGAAGCAGTTGATATAGAAAGAAACAGAACAAGAACAACTGGAAACAGAAGTATCTCTCTTGTGCTTAATTTCATTGCTTATTAAGGTTTGTTCTGCCAATTTGCATGTGTGGATTAATTATGTATAAGCTAAGATGGAGAATACCTATATCTGCAGCCTGCAATACTATTTTCGTGATATTTGCTCACACTTCTTTCTCTTTTCGGTATGCTTGACTGTTATCTTTTGTGTTTGTCAGCTGTTGGTGTAGATCAAATGCATTGGCTGAGGAGCCGTCAAGTTGGAATTTCTGCCCTTTGATTATAATAAGGTACTTGCCCATTAGCTCACAAAGACTAACCAAACCAAATCAACAGTTTGGAAACTTCTATACTATAAAATAGGTATGAACATACAATGTCAACAAGTATATTCTTCCCCATGTGAATACAAATGACAAAACTTACTAGTACCTCTCGGTTTCAAGCAAGTTGATGTCGGCTTTATGAATCCTCACTAATCATTTAAATTGATCTCTTAAGTCAACATCAATTATAAAAAAAAAAAATACAAAAAGTAAATTGATTTTTTTATTTTATAGTTTATTTTAAAGTAAATTGATTGAACATGGACTTAGTGCTTGATTTGAACATGGTATTTTAGATGTCACATGATCAAGAAAGGGTGGGTATATTGACTGGACATCCTTCACATAAAATGAGATTGTCAACGTAATCTCTGTATCATAACATAATATGGGTGGGAAACTTCGTAGGAAAAGGTATGTAAAAGTCAAAAAAAATTAAGGGTCAGAAGAATTGACAAAAAGGGTGATTAGTAGCTGATTAGAGATTTGAACTAATGATGGTGCGTTTGGTACAAAGGATAAGTAAGTTTCTTGTTTATTCTCTACTGTTTGATAGATAAGTAAAATAATATTATCTTAAACGTATTTATATACTTATATTTTCCTTCATATCAAACATACCCTAAAAATACATGTAAATACTTTTTTATCTTTAATTACCTTTAACTTTATCGTCTTAGCTATTCTTTCTTTTTTCAATCTTTTTCTGATGATACTTTTCTTAGTCAATGAGTTGAACTTTTCGATTAATAATAATAATAATATTTTTGGTGGTCAAACTCAATATGGATTATAATTCTAACAATTCGGACTTCTGATCCTCAAAATCTATATTGTTATCTTTTATATAGTGGATATGTTTATTTTATTCTCTTCGTGTATAGCATTTCTTGTAAATACCGTTTCTTTAAGAGAATGCAATATATTATTATAAGTTCTTAGGGTTGACTTAACACATTTAATTTATTTTGAAAAAGAACAGTATTGTCCTCTTTTTCTTTTCGCCATCCTTGCCCCATTATTTTTGTTTGATGAAAATTCTTGGAACTATTTGCTGCAATAATCTGTAAGGTTTCTCTTTATATTTTTCTCATTTTCTATTTGTGATTTTATTTTGCCTCTCATCTTTTCGACAACTATAATAGTAGGAGAAATGCAAAAACATAAAGTTATACAAAATAAGCACCTAGATAATCACTATATAACAATAAATTTAGTTTTTACCAACATAGTAATATATTTTTTACAAAACATAAAATAATACTAATAAAAAGAATTGAAATTTAAAAGGATATAGTACTATTTAAGACTTTAATACCTTTTAGCGTAGGGTACCTCGTGAAATTATCTGTAAATTGACCTGAACACTATGACTTTAAAAACAATCGTTACAGCTAGTTAAAATTAAATACAAATTAGTCAATTTTATATGAGGTAAAACTAACATGTGAAAGTAAAACACTTGCCTTAAAAGCAGATTTGGACATTGCTGTCCGCAAAATTACCAGAATCATGAATTCATGATGATCGTAATAATAAAAAATAAGAATATCTTCGAAAGAAGAAAGAAATGGGAACATTGGTCATCGGATTTTTTTGCACTTAGGTCTTTTAAATGATCTAAATTTATTGTTCTTTAATAATTGCAATCAAATATATCTTTTTTATAGGGAATATTACGCGATTAAGCAAATTTATACTATTTAATTACTCATTATAGCTATAGTTTGGTATAATTAGCACTCACGACTAACATTATAAATTTATTATGTGGGCTGACTTCGAGTTTGTATAATTAGTCACATTTTTATATGTATAATTTGCCAGAATATACAATTATATATGTATAATATACAATTATCTAATCAATATACATATACAATTCACCTCTCTCCCACTCTTTGTCCTCTCTTGCTTCCCTCTCTCCCAGACCGACTCACCTCTCTCTTCCCTATAACATATTTTCACGAGTTTTAATTATCAAACTATAGCTATAAAGAGTAATTAAGTTATTTTGAGTGGCTATATATGAAAGTTTCTCGGAGAAAAAAAATCGTATTTGTAACTAACTGTGACAAGTATCACGTCTCTAAATTGCTCACTTTGCTTGAGCCCATTCTCGACTGAGCCCATTGTAACCAAAGGAGGCCCAAAATATGAATCCCAATAAATGACCCGATTCTATCTCTTTTTAGGCCCACTACTCTTTGGCTGAGATACCCTCCTCTTTCCTTCTTCAATTCTCAAATCGACATTCGCACCATCCATGGAAGCTCTCGCACATATCTTTTTTTTTACAAGGAAAAAATTATCCTTTAAGCTATGGGAAATGATTCAAATTTGTCTCTAAACTTTTCGAAATTATTTTTTCAGTCATCGTCCACCATTGTTCTAAATCGATCACCACAATTAAAATTTATTTTTTTCCACCCTCAAAAACACCACTTGAAGATCATTATTATTACTCTATGGTCATATTTTTCTCTTGACAACAATCACAACATACACACGGAAATTCACATAATTATTTGTAGAGCTTTCACATCACGTACTATTGATGAATTAAGAAGGATTAATAATTGAGTTAGATTGATGATCCACTTGTTCGTGATTCGAATGATTTGACGCTTGGGAAGGTTGATTTGAGAGGATATACATATTACTATTCCATAAATTTGAATCTTTTCCTGGTACTCTATTTGTCCATATATGATTTTGACACAATCTTAATAAACAGTAAATAAAATTAAAAATTTACTTTATCACCTCTTATTATAAGTTACGCGAAAAGGTCTCATACATCTTTATACTTGTTCGAGTTTGTATTATGGATCCTTCTACTTAATTTCTTACCAACTGATTTTTGAATTCCTCCTACTGTGTGTATAAGTCACTTGGCCATAAATAGATGACGTGTCAAATCCATTTCACATAAATCAATAACATGTCGTAATTATCTCTATTAATTATTTTTTAAAATTATTAATCCAAATGTTAAATAAAAAGAAAAATAATAAATTTTTCACACACCAAATAAGCTGCCCCTGTTCTTCTCCCCCAACCCATTCCACCGTGAAGTATCCCGAAGCCACCAGGAATCCACCGTCACCACTCTTCTTGCCGATGAGGTAATCTAGCTATTTTCTCTCTCTCTCAAACCCGTCTTCATCTCCGTCGAACACTCTCAATATTTTCTGTTCGTCCTTTTCCAATCTCCACAAAATCGGCAATCCTAGGTCGTCGCACTACTAATTTTGGCGGCAAATCTTTTTCGCCGCTATGATTAATTCCTCGCACTCTCGCTGGCAACCAAGAGCCACTTATTCAAGTTATGTCCAGATGGACTCCCACGGTCTCTTTGAAACAGAAGGCTTCAATGTTAATCCCTCTCTCATTCAGACGCCAAAAATGGTTAAGGTTTATGGATATTCACTACCTCAGATAAATTATTTAAGATAATATTTCATTAAATTACTTTCTGATATTTTGGAATGTAGGGAAGAAAGAAAAAAAAAAGGATATGGAAGGAATTGGATTGTTGAAAAAGAAGGTGAAATGGAGAAGAACAAGATTTTTTTAAAAAATTTATTATATTATCTTATTATAATTTTAACAACTCTTTTTTAATTACAATATGATGTTCATTTGCTTACACGCGCGTGTAATTACACACTTCTGTCAACTCATTGATTTTAATGCCACATATGTTTTGTCAATAGTGAAAGGGGTTTGATATATTACGTTTTATTGAGTTTAAGGGTTTAGTTGATAAAACGTCAAGTAGAAGGGTTCATAATACAAATGCATACAAGTATAAGCGTCCATCAAACCATTTCGTCTATAAGTTACTTCCTCTAGTCCATATTAACTCTATTATTGAGACTTTTTTTCTAATTCAAAATAAGTAAATAATTCAAGTTCAAGAAAATTATTGAGATTTTTTTCCATACTTACCGTTCAGGTAATGACATTCTTAACCACTATATATTTTCTAAAATAATATTTTGAAAAATAATCAAAAAGGTATTAGGTAATAATGAAAAGTAACCTTTTGTTTATCATTTAATTATGAGTAGTACTTAATAATCAGGGCAAAACATGTATTAATGACAAATTCTCTCCTTATTTTTTCAAATTAGACTAGTAAAAATGATTAAATAGATTACTCAACTATGAGAATTCTATAGCAATCTCAATTAATTTTATTTTGTAAAAATAAGGTATCTTATCTTAGATTTTTAATTTCTCTTATAAATGACTTAATCAAATATATCATTAGAAAAAAAGAAAAAAAAAACTACTCACTCCACACCATTAAAAATTTGGGTTTTGGTAACAATACCCCTTCACATTTTAATGAATAAAAATCAACCCTCAATTTGAATTCAAAATTTTCCCGCAGTTTAAAATAATAATTTTTAAAATTTATTTCTTAATGTGTAATAAATTTGGACAAAAGTACTCATAACTAAAATACAAAAACTTACTGGAATTTTTTGGAGTTTGAAATGTTCAAAATCCAGTAGCTTCTCTTGAACTTTTATGATGTTTCGTACTGCCTTGAAAATTTGGAGTTTATTTTATGATTCAGATAGATATACTTTTTCATACTGTACAAAGATCAATCCAATAACATCCAAGTTGAGCCTACAGTAATTTTTAAATTCGACGAGTCTGACTGACATCATAATTTTGTAGGCCAAAAAATATCAAGTCCAACTCATCATTTGGGCTGCCGCGGGGAAAATAGTGCATTATAACAAATTATTAATTAAAAAGTAAATGTTATGACTATAATTTCATTTAATTTAATTTTGCAGCAAATTTTTTGTTACTCGCCTCTCTCCCATCTTTCTAGAATTTTGCTCATTACTGTCATCTTTTTTCAGTCTCTCTCTCTTTATGTAAATACAAAGTTATAATTTGTGTTTGACTGTTTGTATAAGGCTTGAGATAGTGTATATACAAATATACATATATCCATCTTATTCACTTATAATTATACAATTACAAATCTTTCCTTGTTAGTTTTCTTTTGTCTTTATTTCTGTCGCTTATACATAACACAGATGTATAATTCGTGTATGCAGATATACAAACACAATCATTTATATATATATATATATATATATATATATATATATATATATATATATATATATATATATATATATATATATATATATATATATATATATATATATATATATATATGACTGAAATACATATACAATTCACCTCTATCCACTCTATGCCCTCTCTCTCTCTCTCTCTTCTCTCCTCTCTCTCCCAATATCGATCGCCACTCTAGCCTAACACAACTAATATAGACACATATACAACACAATTTTTATAGACGTAGACGAATTAGCGCTCGATTTATGCAAATCGTCGCCGACTTATACAAATCAGATATTTCGTAGCAAAAATAATTTGTCTATAAAGCGTGAATAGCAAAATCATAACTATAGAGCGCTAATATTTTTATTTTATTTTTCTTCAAAAACCATCACCTCAGGTTGTGTATAGAGCGCTGATATGATTTTTATCTTTACTATTCCTAAAATTCTCTCTTTAACAATATTTAAAATATAATTTAAATGAGATTATTTTTATAAGAACAAGATGTTGGGTGGTTTGTGTTTTTCAAATTTGAAACGCAATTTCAAGTTATATATAAATTTTTGATGACCAAACGTTATTCTTTAATGATAACATTTTGTCCAGTAAAGATTTGATGTTTAAACATTAGAATAATGATTGTGGTCACCACAGCTCTATCCATCCAAAAAAACCAAATTAATTTGAAAAGGAAATGGGGAGGAATATTATATGGTGAAGGTGAATTAACTACATACCAAATGGAGTAGTGAATTAACGTTACATGAGTAGTATTATTTTGTCTGTTGGGACAGTCATAGGAAATTGCTAAAAAGTATTGTACTTCATCATCATCATATGAATAGATTATTATTTGGGTACTTTCCCATGCAACTTCCACGAAACTTGTCTTATGATATGACTATTTTTATCCTCATTATGTTCCTTCCTCATAAATTTCCTCTTTTTTTTTCTCTTCTTTTATATATATACCCAATGTTGAGTCATCTATTATTCATCAACTCATCTTTTGTACTAACAAAACATCGATAATATCCATTTTCGAAAATTCATCGTGTACGTTAATTAATTAAAGGCATGGCTACATTGGGACGTGACGTTGTGTTTGAGGATTTTTTTCCATCAATGGTGGAGAAACTAGGGTCAGAAGGGTTCTTGAAGGAGCTAAAGAACGGGTTCCGGGCATTGATGGATAAGGAGAGGGAAGTGATCACGTTTGAGAGCTTGAAGAGGAATTCGGCGTTGTTAGGGTTGGAAGGAATGAGTGATGATGAACTAATGTGTATGTTGAGGGAAGGGGATTTGAATGGAGATGATTGCTTGAATGAGAAAGAATTTTGTGTGCTAATGGTAAGGTTGAGCCCTGATTTGATGGAAAAATCGAGAATGTGGTTCGCTCAGAGCATTGAAAATGATCTGATGTAGGCTCGTATTAGCACGTGCTTTATTAAGGGCAAGTAGGATTATTAAGCTATTCTAGCTAGGTCTATTAATTTCTATCATGTTATTTTTCCCCCCTATGTATGTGTCGTCTAGTTTTATTATTAGTGAAGTTCATTGTTTTATTTGCCATTATTAATGTAGTTTTTTCGGAATTCAATGAAATTTCGGTTGTTAGTAGTTACTCTATTCTTCCAAATTTTATCTCGTGATGTTTAGTTTAGTTTCCAAAATAAAAAATAAGATTTTTGGCACATAAACTGTTATAAAATACCAAATTTCCTACAAAGAGTGTTAGTCAAAATATATATTATTTATATTAAGGAAATCCACTTAATATGTATAAATAAATTATTCAAAAAAATCTAACAAGTCAGTTTTTTTCTATCCGAAATCATATACTCAAATTTCTAAATTTGGCTCTACTATAGACTATGTACATGTTCTTTCCTATTCTCTTTCCACATAAAATGTGAATTTTCATAGGAAATGAATCCTAATTGTCGTTTGTCATATAGATATGTGACATTTTCTCAAAACATATCGAAAATAGGATTAGTTTTAGGCCAACAATATGCTAAAATTTTGGTTCTTTTTGTGCAAAACGCACAGTAATGACTGGGCCCCTTGATTGGATGGCAACTAAAATATTTTTTCAATAATTACAAAAAGGTGGCATTTGTGAACAGGACTCATCATGATATACTAAAATTGAAAACTGAACAACTGATTTATTAAGTATTATTTTTTAAAAATAAAAAATGGGGTAGGGAAGGGAAAATAGAAATGGGATTATAAGGCGGGAAATCTGTGAAATTAGGTCTTAGGCCTAACTCACACCCCAAAAGCTAGCTCTAAGGGAGGAGTATTGTTTAAGCCTTATAAGAGTTCACCCATCTCATTAATCACCGATTTGGGACTTTTGTCACTCTTTAACACCCACCTCACGCCCAGTGTTTAGCATTCTAGTGCGTGGGCAATTTGATTTTGGGGCCCCAACATCGGGTGAGATGAACCTTGTTCTGTTACCATGAAAAATTAGGTCTTAATCCTAACTCACACTTAAAAGCTAGCTCAAAGGGAGGAGAATTTCCCAAGCCTTATAAGTGTTAAATTAGGTCTTAGGCTTAACTTACACCCCAAAAGCTAGCTCAAAGAGAGGAGGATTGTCCAAGCCTTATAAGGAGTCCACATATCTCATTAACCACCGATGTGGAACTTTTGTCATTCTTAACACTCCACCTCACGTCCAGTGCTTAACATCTGGTGCGTGAGCAATTTGATTTTGGGGTCCCAACATCGGGTGAGACAGGCCCTGCTCTGATACCATGTGAAATTAGGTCTTAGGCCTAACTTACACCCCAAAAGTTAGCTCTAAGAGAGGAGGATTGCCCAAGCCTTATAAGGAATTCACCTCATTAATCACCGATGTGAGACTTTTGTCATTCTTTAACAGAATCGAATCTTTGGGTATCTATCGAACAACCAATTATTGATCTGAACTCTCTGATATATCTAATCCGAATATTGGATTACGAAAATTTCAATAATTCTGATTTCTGAAGGTACTAGTAAATTTTATTGATGTACATTGTTGAAGAATTTTTCTTCTCTAGTTGTGAAGAATTTAATATTCATATCATAGTATAATTAAAAGAATCCAAGGTATAGGTTGAGAGTGATCATTAGTTATTGCAATGTATTTCAACTTGTGCCAAACATAAGGAATCCTAGTATAGAATCTTTGTGCTAACGAAAGAAAGATTTATTCCAAGAGAAGGAAGCATTATTTTTTTGGCTCCAAAGACAAAAAATAATAGGATTACATTGATTATGGAAATGCTAAGAGAAAATTTAGATTAATAAAAATTGGACTAGCCAGTATTAGCCTGTTGTTCCATCAATGTAAATTGGGCTAGTATCGATTAGAATAAGGCTTTATTCTATGGGCCAACCAATATGTTTTGACCGCGTTTTGCATTAATAGGATGTGGCTTGGGAAAATTATGGAATATGACAAAAATATCAATATATTTATGGAAAACATGTATAGTTTAACGAAAGATAAATTTTAGGAATTACATAGTTTTTTAAGAAAAAATTATTTGAATAGATACCTTTTAATAAATAATTACTGATTTTAACGATATTTTTTATTTATAGCATTACATAATAATATTATGTTAAATCTGCAATATGTATTAAAAATGAACTATGTATGCAATATATATGTATTATGATTGTTTTTTTAAAAATATATTATGTTTTTTTGGTAAGAATTTGACACATTGTATTATAAGTGTATTAAAATGTGTGATAAATGTATTACCCATCAATAAAACTTGTATTATATGTGAATAATAAATTGTTCTTTGTAATATGTATTAAACTTGTATTATAAATGAATTAAAAGTGATCAAGTGAAAAAAAAAATGATATAAATGGTAAATATTTTTTAATTATAGTATATTTATGCAAGTTTTGCTATTTCAGGAAAAAATACAATCTATCCCTCTTTAGTTTGTAATAACATTAATTCCTTAAAAAGTAACACAAAGAAGATACATTAATATGTAGCTCGGTACATTAAAAAATATCTTAGATACAATATAACATAAATCATATGCATAATATATAGCTCGAATACATTAAAAACTAGCTCGGATACATAATATGTAGCTTGATACAGTATAAATTAGCTCGGATACATTAAATGTTGACTCGAATACATTAGAGAAATAGGGAATTTTAGAGGTTTTAGAAATAGAATGAGATATTGGAAATAAGGAAAAATAAGACGTGTATTTCACTAATTTTTCCTTAAAAAAATTACACTTGTTTATAGCAAACTCTATCCCTTGCCTCTCTCTCTCGCTCGAAGAAATTCGTTTAAATGCATTATATATAAATTGTATTCAATGAAATATAACTGAGAGTTTTGTACTATTTTATATCAATTGTATTCAAAAAATTATATTTATATTTTTATATCAAGTGTATTTGTATTCTTACAAATACAATATGTCTTGGCCCTCTCTGTATTATGTATCGATTGTATCGGATCAAAGAGAGGATGAATACAGTTACGTTAATTGTATTTCGAATACAATTAATACAGAATACAACACAAATATGCATAAAATAAATACAAAATATTTCCCCCCTTCCTCTCTCAATCTCCTCTGCCTCTATCCTCTTAATATGTAATTATTTTGATACAAATCAGATTGTATTTGTATTTTTCTCTAAAATCTACAAACAAATGTAAATGCACAACAAATTAAAATATAACTACGAATTGTAATTAGTGAAACTGTAACTATGAAATTCTGGCGTAATGTTCGTTGTTTTTAAAAGTTTCCCAAAGTAATTTTAACTCCACCAAGAAAAGATCTTGCAAACAAAGATTTATGGCCATAATTTTGTACCAAAATCCCGGTGAATGACCAAGATTTTAAATTTAGGTTGAGAAATTTTTTGCTACAAACATTCAATAATTGCTAAATCTTGACAAATGGACAGAATTTTTTTGACTACGTATTCTGGTGAATTTCAAATTTGATGAAAAGACTTATCTCGGCATGAATCTTCATAGCTCACCAGAATTTATGGTCAAATCTTGATGGTTCATCAAAATTATGACCACAAATTTTTTATAAATCTACTGAAATGACTATATTATCCCAATGAACATTATATTTTGTGTTAAAATAACAATATTTAAACATATTTTTATGTCAGAATCGATTCAAATCAATTTCACATGAATTTAAATTTGATTTACAATCTTCTAATACCAATTCTAACAATTATAAATTGTTGTATTCAATCTAAATATTCAAAAATCAATTATCCCGTTTGTCTTTTTTAACAATTTTCTTAAGCTCAACAAAATTAACCATGGTGAATAATGGTATTCTTCATTTTTTACCCACTAAACCAATACAAATCATGATTAAGGATAGATAATAGAAACTTAACTCAACATTACCCACTCAATTTCAACCACAAATAAGGAGGATGGGGAGGGGGAACTAGAGAAAAATGAAATATTCTGGCGAAACTCTGTTCTTCCCACAAATATTTTCTTAACATGACAAAAAAATTAAAAACAACCCTAGAATTCCTTTTTTTCAAATAGACACCCATTAGCGTCAAAGGCATAACTTTTGTCGAGGGTGTCAAATTTTAAATTCATTGTATGTCCTTTAAATATAGAATTTGACATATATTATCGCTATGTATCCCGTGTTTGTAAGGTTTATAACTGCCGACCAACATGGACACAAGTATTTTTTTTTAATTATTCCCCTGTTTATGTACATTAAAACATGAGGCTCTGATCTTCCTTATATTTAAAGGCAAAAAAACATGATATTATTTTGACTTAATACCTATAATAAAGGGGGAAAAGAGAAAATTTCAAAAGTGTCATTATAAGAAAGCAATTGTTTCCCTTAATTTTGATATTTCGGTTTAGTCTAAGAAAGCAAAAGAATCACGTTGTTTGCTTTCTCAATTGTTGTTTCAACTTCACACAAACAACCACAAATAGGAACTTCGATTTTGAGAAAGGTGACTAATAGTTTCACTTTATTCCAAATCAAAGATATTAAATTACTTAACTTTATCAAGTATTACCAAAGTTAATTTGATTTTTTTTAACCAACTTCATTTTATCTGTCACAAGAAATCATTAGGAGGGAACATTGTTACAACTTGATTGATACTTTGACCAAATTGAATGATTTTTGGAAAAATGATAGAAATATCACAGTTCTTTTATTATCATTATTATTTATTAATTTACAAAATTTTAAAATTCTTCATTTTTACGCATCAAATTAATGTATCATGCATCGGATTAATGTATCTCACGCACTAATGTATTTCGCGCATCAGATTAGTGTATCATGTATAAAATGTTATATATCTTACTTAATGAATAATGTATCTTGCGAATTAGATTAATGTATCAACGCTTATTATTTTATAAGTTTGAGGAATTTCTGTAATTATAAACTTATAAGGGACAAATTGTAATTTTACCTTTAAAATATGTGATTTCTGTCATTTGCCCATGATTTTTTTGGTTTCACGTAAAAATCTCTCTCAACTTGTCCGTTAAATTTATTTTAGTATTTTAACAATACAAATAATTGTTTACCCTCTTAATCTCATTTCATGTGAATTAAAATTCACCCAAAAAGCTAATGTGGCAAATAAAAAAAGAAAAGGTGACTGATAACATAAAAAATCAAAATAAATAAATAAATAGGCCTCTGTTGTAAAATAATTGTAGTGTCATGTGGAATATGACATCACTAATGACCTTGTATGCATTAATATAGTGGCTATGAGTGTTGTAAAATAATTGTAGTGTCATGTGGAATATGACATCACTAATGACCTTGTATGCATTAATATATGGCTATAAATAGCCAATATATGAAACATATAAACACACACTTTGAAAGAATATATCTTCTAAAATTTTCTTTCTTTTAGAATTTAAGTAAGTTATTTTATAACAAGAATTTTAGTAAGTTCTTTTATAACACGTTATCAGCACGAGTCTCTGCCAGTTCAAGTAAAGATTTTAAAAGCCTCGGAGGTATAAATTTTCTTTTCTTAATAATGTCTAATCTCTCTAAACTTGAATTTCGTGCTCTAGACATATCGGGAAAAAGCTATCTATCATGGGTACTCGATGCGGAAATTCATCTAAATGCGATGGATCTAGCAGACACCATCCAAGAAAATAATCAAGCATCGAATCAAAACCGTGCCAAGGCGATGATATTTCTCCGTCATCACCTTGATGAAGGTTTGAAAATGGAATATCTCACTGTTAAGGATCCTCTGGTATTGTGGAACAATTTAAAAGATAGATATGACCACCTGAAGTTGGTCGTCCTTCCACGGGCACGTTATGACTGGATCCACTTGAGACTTCAAGATTTTAAATCTATCAGCGAGTATAATTCTTCCATGTTTAAAATTATCTCACAATTAAAATTATGTGGAGAAAATATCACTGACCATGATATGTTGGAGAAAACATTTTCCACTTTTCCTGCCTCAAGTATGCTTCTGCAGCAGCAATACCGAGAAATGGGATTTAAAAAATATTCCGAATTAATTTCACATCTTCTTGTTGCTGAACAACATAATGATTTACTGATGAAAAACCATGAAAGTCGACCTACTGGCTCTATGCCATTTCCTGAAGTAAATACGGTAAATTTTCACCAATCTAGGCGTGAAAAAGGTCGTGGCCCCAGTCGTGGCCGTGGTCGTGGTCGAGGAAGAAATTCCAATCATGGTTATCGTCTTGCACTAAATAATAACCTTCAACACCAGCAGTGTAAAAAGAAGAATGAAAAACATGATGTAGTGCAGAAGAAAAATTCTGACAACAAATGTTATCGATGTGGAGGAAAAGGACATTGGTCACGTACCTGTCGTACGCCAAGGCACCTAGTTGTGCTATATCAAGCTTCCCTGAAGGAGGTGAAAAATAACGCTGAAGCCAACTTTATCTCGGAAGATACTGTTGAACCCATGCATCTAGATGTAGCGGATTTCTTTGAGAATCCTGAAGGAAAGATAGATCACCTGATAGGTGATGGATCTATGATAATGTAAATATGTTTCATTTTCGTCGTTTCTATGAACTAGTATGAATGTGTTTTCCTAGACTTATAAAATAACTAAAAAGTTATGTAATGTTTTTGTTTAGTAATAATAATATAATGTTTATTTCGTTTACATCTTTTATCTTGAAGAATATATGGATACCTCAATGATCAATCATGAAGATATTTGTGTAATTGATAGTGGAACAACGCACGCCATATTCAAAGATGAGAAATACTTCTCCTACTTGCTTAGAAGAAAAGCAAATGTTACTACAATTTCTGGTAGTTCAAACTTAATAGAAGGCTCCGGAAGAGCTACTATATTTCTGCCTAAGGGGACAAAACTCGTCATAGAAGATGCTTTGTTCTCTTCTAAATCCCCAAGAAACCTGTTAAGTTTTAAAGATATTCGCCGAAATGGATATCATGTTGAGACAATAAATGAAATGAATGTTGAATACCTTGGTATTACCAAGATTGTCTCAGACCAGAAATATATGTTGGAGAAATTATCAACTTTATCTTCTGGCCTATATTATGCAAAAATAAGTACGATTGAAGCACACTCTATCGTAAACCAGAAGTTTACTGACTTAAAGACTTTTGTGCTTTGGCATGACCGAATAGGTCATCCTGGATCAATAATGATGAGACGAATCATTGAAAACTCAAATGGACATCCATTAAAGAACCTGAAGATTCTTACAAATGATGAGTTTTCATGTGCTGCTTGTTGCCAAGGCAAATTGATTATTAGGCCATCACCAATGAAGGTTAACATTGAATCCCCTCAATTTTTAGAACGAATACATGGGGATATTTGTGGACCTATTCACCCATCTAGTGGGTCGTTTAGATATTTTATGGTCCTAATAGACGCATCTTCAAGATGGTCTCATGTGTGCCTCTTATCATCTCGCAACCTGGCATTTGCAAAATTATTGGCACAAATAATACGATTAAGAGCGCAATTTCCAGATTATCCCATTAAGACAATTCGCCTCGATAATGCTGGGGAATTCACATCCCAAGCTTTTGATGCTTATTGTGTATCAGTAGGGATAAAAGTTGAACATCCTGTAGCTCATGTTCATACTCAAAATGGCCTTGCTGAGTCATTTATTAAGCGTTTACAATTGATAGCAAGACCTCTACTTATGAAAAGTGAGTTTCCTACTACTGTTTGGGGTCATGCTATCTTACATGCAGCATCACTTGTTCGTCTTAGACCGACTCATTATAATAAATACTCCCCATCACAATTAGTGTTTGGCCATGAACCAAATATTGCTCATCTTCGAATTTTTGGATGTGCTGTATATGTGCCTGTAGCACCACCTCAGCGCACCAAGATGGGCCCTCAAAGAAGGTTAGGCATATATGTTGGGTTTGATTCACCCTCAATAATTCGCTACCTTTAGCCATTGACGGGAGATTTATTTACTGCAAGATTTGCAGATTGTCGATTTGATGAAACAAATTTTCCGCAATTAGGGGGAGAGAAAAAGAAACTTAAAAGTGAAATTGCATGGAAAGTTTCATCATTATCTCATTTTGATCCACGCTCCCCTGTGTGTGAACAAGAGGTCCAGAAGATCATCCATTTGCAAAACATAGCAAATCAAATGCCAGACGCATTTACTGATTCAAAAAGGATAACAAAATCACATATTCCTGCAGTAAATGTGCCTATCCGAATCGACGTCCCAAAAGGACCATCTACAAGTGTCATAGCTTCTGAATCACAAATACGCCTGAAGCGTGGTAGACCATTGGGTTCAAAAGATAAGAATCCTAGAAAAAGAAGTACAAAAAACGACCCTACAAAAGAATTTCAAAATCTGATTGATCCTGATATTCCTGAAGAGATCAGTGAACCCGAGACTCAAGTAAATGAAGAACTCTCAATAAGTTCTACAAGTGATGAGATAAGTTTAGATCGATCAAAAATCATAGTGGATAATGTTTTCGCATATAATGTTGCACTTAACATTATGAAAGGAAATGAGGATCTTGAACCTCTATCTGTCGAAGAATGTCGACAAAGATGTGATTGGCCAAAATGGCAAGAAGCAATTCAATCAGAATTAAATTCACTTGCTAAGCGTGAGGTTTTTGGACCAGTAGTCCAAACGCCTAGTGATGTTAAATCAATTGGCTATAAATGGGTCTTTGTACGAAAAAGAAATGAGAGAAATGAGATTGTAAGATACAAGGCACGCCTTGTGGCACAAGGATTCTCTCAACGACCTGGTGTCGACTATGAAAAAACATATTCACCTGTTATGGATGCAATAACTTTTCGATATCTCATCGGCTTAGCTGTACATGAAAATCTTGAAATTCATCAAATGGATGTGGTTACAGCTTACCTTTACGGTTCACTAGATAATAAAATTTATATGAAAGTTCCGGAAGGACTTAAAATGCCTGAAGCATATAAATCTCGGAAAATGTATTCAATCAGATTGCAAAAGTCATTATATGGCTTAAAACAATCAGGGCGCATGTGGTATAATCGCCTTAGTGAGTACTTGATAAAACAAGGTTATATAAACGATGCCATTTGTCCTTGTATATTTATTAAGAAAACAACATTGGGATTTGTTATTCTTGCTGTTTATGTTGATGACATTAATCTCATTGGAACCCCAGAAGAGGTTCAAAAGGCAATTGAATATCTAAAGAAAGAATTTGAGATGAAAGACCTTGGAAAGACAAAAATTTGTCTTGGACTACAAATAGAATATTTAGTAGACGGGGTCTTCATCCATCAATCTGCCTATACTGAGAAAATCTTGAAACGATTTTACATGGACAAAGCACATCCATTAAGTACTCCAATGGTTGTCCGATCCCTTGAAGTGAGTAAGGATCCATTCCGACCTCAAGAAGAAAATGAGGAACCTCTTGGTCCAGAAGTACCTTATCTTAGTGCAATTGGGGCACTTATGTATCTTGCTAATGCTACGAGACCCGACATAGCATTTTCTGTTAATTTATTAGCAAGATATAGTTCTTCCCCTACACGACGACATTGGAATGGAGTTAAACATATATTACGATATCTAAGGGGAACTAGTGATATGGGTCTGTTTTATTCTAACAAAAATAGTGCAGATCTTGTTGGTCATGCAGATGCAGGTTATTTATCTGACCCACATAAAGCTCGATCACAAACAGGCTATCTGTTCACATTCGGAGGCACTGCTATATCATGGCGATCGACTAAGCAGTCTATTGTCGCTACTTCTTCAAATCATGCTGAGATAATAGCCATTCATGAAGCAAGTAGAGAATGTGTATGGTTAAGATCAGTAATACATTTTATCAAAGAAAAATGTGGTTTGAAGTGTGACGTCAAGATACCCACAATACTCTTTGAAGACAATGCTGCATGCATAGCTCAATTAAGAGGAGGCTTTATAAAAGGAGATAGAACGAAACACATTTCACCAAAATTGTTCTTCACACATGATCTCCAGAAGAATGGTGATATTGATGTGCGACAAATTCGTTCAAGTGATAATCCAGCAGATCTATTTACCAAATCTTTACCAGCCTCAACTCTTGAGAAGATGGTTCACAAAATTGGAATGCGAAAACTTAACCATCTGAATCGTGGTTTTTATCAGGGGGAGTAAAATACGCACTGTACTCTTTTTTCCTTAGTCTAGGTTTTATCCCACTGGGTTTTCCTAGAAAGGTTTTTAATGAGGCAGCAAATAAAGCGTATTATGTATATCTATGTACTTTCTTTTACATAGATATCCAAGGGGGAGTGTTGTAAAATAATTGTAGTGTCATGTGGAATATGACATCACTAATGACCTTGTATGCATTAATATAGTGGCTATGAGTGTTGTAAAATAATTGTAGTGTCATGTGGAATATGACATCACTAATGACCTTGTATGCATTAATATATGGCTATAAATAGCCAATATATGAAACATATAAACACACACTTTGAAAGAATATATCTTCTAAAATTTTCTTTCTTTTAGAATTTAAGTAAGTTATTTTATAACAAGAATTTTAGTAAGTTCTTTTATAACAGCCTCTTTTTTTTTTCTTTTCAACTAATAAGCTTTCATCTTTCTCACGCCCTACCACCTTTAAAAATCGACTGTTTTCTAGCCCTGGATCCATAGAGTTTGATTTTAATTTTATAATCTTGGAATAATTCTCAATTTTATCTTTTTAAAATTGTATAAATAAAAAGAAATAAAACAGAATTAAAAAAACTTAATTTAAATAACTTTCAGTGTGGCAATAAATTAGCGTGTATGTAATACACTTGCTATTGTAAGACTGTATTGTAATATTATAATTTAAAAAAATCACTTCCAAGATATTAAGAGTAAAATTTGAACTCCCATAATTACCTTAAGTGCTAAAATAAATTGTTTAAAGACTTTGTTGCGACTCTTAGACAAGATTTGTAGCAAAGTCATCAGAAATAGCTTTCAGAAAGATCTATCATATCGTACAACCTAATGACTTGACGAAACAACACATTTAAGGGTGTGCAATAAATATCAATAAATTATATCACATCAATAATTTAAGTCCAGTCGGAAAATTTATTCCTCAATTTTATATTATTTTAGACAAATAAATACAGAATCCTAATTTTATTTTTCTTTGGACACACAATTAATGTTTATTTAAACTCAAAGGTTGTGAGTTTGAATTATGAAGAGAGCAAAAGGGGTGAGATTTCCTAGGGAGGGTATAAAAAATGCTTATTAGACTTTTTTTTTAGTTTCTCACTCCGTGTTCGACGTCCATATTGGAGGCCTGACTTAGTCTGGATAGCTCATGCATGGCCATGGCCTATTCGGGGGATGAGATTCCAACAAGATTTCTTTCATATTCAGAGCTTGAAATCGAGATTTCTGATTAAAGGTGAAACAGTCTTCCTAGTGCGCCACAATCCATGTTGATTATGCTTATTAGATTTATTTTAACAAGACTTAGTACTATTGTTTTATGTGCTTTTCCTAAGAAACATTTTAGATAATTATCCTTGATTAGCGATAAAGAAAATATTTAAAGCACGTTAATTATATATTTCCATGAAGACTTTCTGAAGAACCCTGAAAATCCAAGAATATACAACACTATCGCATATAAATGATGAAACCTGACCTAAAATTTCAAGTTCAGAGGATGTACAAATATTAATGCTCTGAAATAATCGAATTGTCAACAATAACATATCACGTTCACATGGTACTGATGAGATTATTGTAATAACATTGTCTTGACTCTTGACTTTTTTATACCTGTTCTTTCACTTTCACCCCTTCCATTATCATTCAATGTCTCATATTTTAAGCATTGAATATTGATCACACGCTATTTATATCTCTCTGGCCTAAGATTTCAAAGAATGCAAACATGTTCAAATTCAGATGACTATTTTAAGTATATATATATTGACTAACAACGTATATATTGCTTGTATTCAATACTTAGTTTGATAACAGTTGATCATGTCCTATTATACATCATACTTTGATAAATTGTTGAATATTATCAAATGAAACGCCTAAAATATAATATACACAGTCTACAAGACTCAATTAGAGACTGGGTTGCAATTACTCAAATCTTGTATTACTTGGGGTGCAGGGTTCTTATATCTCATAATGACTATCCCACCCTTTTTGAAGAAAAAAAAGAAAGGAAAAAGCAAAAAGTAAAAGTAGTAGGCCTACAAGCACTAGATATATATTTAAAAATAGTACTAAACATTGTAATTTCATCAAAGCTTTTATATATCAGTTGAAAGCAACTATTCGTAATATGGTGATTAATAATGTATAAATTAGTATTAAAGACACTATTGTTAGTTAGTTATAGATTAGATATTTCCTGCTGATGTGGCTAATTAGTTAGTTAGATTAGTGATGTGAAAAGTTTGTTATAACTAATTCTTCTAACTAAGTTTTATGATACAGCTGTATATATGTACAAGTAGTGCTCAGTTGAGGACTCATTCATTCAATACACATTTGCAGTTTCCAATTACAGATCTTCTTCTTCTTGTTTTGGATTCTTTGAAACCTCCATAAAGGAGTCAACATGGTATCAGAGCTGGTCACAGAATCGGCGTCAATGGAGGCAGAGTTTGTAATTCCTTACACTCATCCTCTTTATTTGCATCCGTCAGATGCTCCAGGATCTGTACTTTGCCCTGTTAAGCTAACAGGATCGGAGAATTATGGATTATGGAGGAGATCTATGCGGATTGCTCTATTAGCGAAACGGAAGTTAGGTTTTGTAACAGGGAGTTGTAAGAAGGCAAGCTTCGAAGCTAAGTATCACGATCAATGGGATACTTGCAATGCGATTGTCTTATCTTGGATTATGAATACTGTAGCTCCTAGTCTCTTGAGTGGGATCGTATATGCATCTGATGCGTTTTTTTGTTTGGGAGGATCTGCAGGAACGATTTGATAAGGTTAATCGTGTGCGGATCTACCAATTGCATAGGGAGATAGCAACGATTGCACAAGGAACTGATACTGTTTCAGTTTATTATACGAAATTGAAGGAGTTGTGGGCTGAATATGATACGATGGTGATGTTTCCAAGCTGTGAATGCCCAAAGTCGAAGGACTATGTTGAGCATCTTCGACAACAACGACTGATGCAGTTTCTTGGAGGGTTGAATGAATCACACTCTCAGTCAAGAAGACAAATTCTTATGAAAACTATTGAACCCACACTCAATCAAGCATATGCGATGATAACAGAGGAAGAAAGTCAGAAGCATGATATGGATCGTAATACTGTTGGAATAAAAAATGTTATTGAAGGAAATGACATTACAGCATTCTGGACTGCTGCTAAACAACTTCCTACAAAGCCTAGATACAAAAATCCAAATGCATTTTGTGATCATTGTCACTCAAAAGGTCATATGAGGGCTGATTGCTTTCAGTTGGTTGGATATCCTCCATGGTTCAAAGGAAAAAAAAAGGAAGGATATAATGTGCAGTATAACAATCCTGTGTCTTCTCAAAATTCACAATTACATAGTACTGAGTATGATGTTCATAATGCAAGACATATGGTTGCACCTTCTTATGGAAATTCATCTTTTTCTCAGAATCATAATGCAGGTGAGATACATACACAGGTTGGAGGAAATGATCACAGATCTGGTGAGTTTCATAGTCATCCTGTGATTGCCTCTCAGAGATCTGGGGATTATAATCGAGCAGTAGCAGGGCCAAGTTCTTCTGGATCTGCAGGTACTGCAGGTATTCCTAGTCATGGAGGAGGAATAAATATGGCTTTCACAACACCAAGAGGAGTACTCCATGGATCTGGTTCATACTCAGATAGTTCACACACATCTGGTGTTGCAGGTACTATCAGTTGTTCTGTAGTGCATAACTCACTTGGTTATAGGTGGATAATTGACACAGGGGCCACAAACCATATGGTATCTACTCATGAGTTGCTTTATGAGACACAAAATTCTCCTTCTAATGAATCTAATAAGGTTCATCTGCCAAATGGTCAACAAATACCTATTGCTTTGATTGGGAAATCTAAGCTTGAGCAAGGAGATATATCTCATGTCTTATATGTTCCTGATTTTAATTACAATTTGTTATCAGTTTCTCAACTGACTAAAGAACTACAATGTCATATGATATTTTATCCTGATCATTGCATGCTGCAGGACCTTCACACTGGAGTGGTGAAGGGGACTGGTAATCTGGAGAATGGTCTATACTATTGGTCACACAATGTTACTGATGTTGCACCTTCGACTGCTTTAAGTTTGGTGGACACTGCAGATCTATGGCATAAAAGATTAGGACATATCCCTCACAGAATTCTCCAACAGATGCACTTGCCACATGTTTCAACTACTTCAAAATATCCATCTTGTAGTATTTGTCCTTTAGCAAAACAAACTAGATTACCTTTCCCTCAGAGCACTAGTAGATGTAATAATGTGTTTGATTTGATACATGGTGATGTTTGGGGTCCATACAGAACTCCTACTTATGATGGTAATAGGTATTTTCTTACCTTGGTAGATGATTGTAGTCGAATGGTCTGGATATTTCTTCTAAAGCTGAAAAGTGATGTTTCTATTGTATTGAAGGACTTTTTCAATCTAATACACAGGCAGTTTGATGGTCGTGTGAAGGTATTCAGAAGTGATAATGGTTCAGAGTTTTTTAACTCTCATTGTAGTGAGTTTTTTCGAACTGCAGGCATAATTCATCAAAGTTCTTGTCCTTATACCCCTCAACAGAATGGAGTTGTGGAACGAAGACATAGGCAGATTCTTGAGGTTGCAAGAGCCATCACATTTCAAGCTAATTTGCCCATTAGATTCTGGGGAATATGTGTACAAACTGCTGTTTACTTAATCAATAGAATACCATCAACTGCACTTTCAGGGAAGTCTCCTTTTGCTGTATTTTTTGGAAGGGAACCTTCCTTACAACATCTGAAAGTTGTGGGTTGTTTATGCTATGCTGTTAATCACAATACCAATGGTGATAAATTTGGTGCTAGAGCTATTGAGGCAGTATTTCTAGGCTATTCTACCACTCAAAAAGGATACAGACTTTATAATCCTTCTACCAGATCCTTCTTTATTAGTAGGGATGTTTCTTTTAGGGAGAATGAATACCCTTTTCAACATGATATTGAGTCTACAACATGTGATTCATCAGATATGTTTGCTTATGATGATCATACTCTTATCATTAATAGACCTGTGTTGTCTCATGACACATCTGAATTGTCTAGTGCCACATCTGAGTCACCTATTTTGCCAGATCCTTCTTCCTCATCTAATACATCAACTGATACAATTGAGGCACCACTTAGAAGGTCTACTAGATCATCTAAACCTCCTGGATGGTTACATGGTTTTGTTCATGCTGTTTCCTCACCTAATTCTTGTACTGCTCATCCAATTTCCACATATATGTCCTATGCCTCTATATCTCCTTCTTACTTTCAGTCTCTTTGCAACTTTTCTGCTGTACAAGAACCTTCTTCTTATGAAGAAGCTATGAAAAATCCAGAATGGATTCATGCTATGGATCAAGAGTTGCAGGCTCTACATGAAAATCATACTTGGCAGCTAGTTACATTGCCTCCTGGAAAGAAGGAAATTGGTTGTAAATGGGTATACAAAGTAAAGTTTAATGCTATGGGGGAGGTGGAAAGATATAAAGCAAGGCTGGTGGCAAAAGGGTACACCCAACAGGAGGGGTTAGATTATCAGGAAACCTTTTCTCCTGTTGTTAAAATGGTCACTGTGAGAGTGGTTTTATCTCTAGCTGCTATGAATGGTTGGCATTTACATCAGATGGATGTGTTTAATGCATTTTTGCAGGGTGATCTGTTTGAGGATGTTTACATGGCTGCTCCTCCTGGTCTGTTAAGAGAGGGGGAGTTATCCCAAGTTTGTAAACTCCAAAAATCACTTTATGGTTTGAAACAAGCTTCGAGGCAATGGAACTTGAAGTTGTGTGAGGCTCTTATTGGTTCTGGTTTTGTTCAAAGTCATCATGACTATTCTTTATTTAGCAAGTATTCTGGTTCTGAGATAGTACTCATATTGGTTTATGTCGATGACATTTTGATAACTGGTTCCAATTCTCAGCTGATTCAAGACACCAAAACTATGCTTCAGGCTCATTTCAAGATCAAGGACTTGGGGGAGATGAGATACTTCCTTGGTCTTGAAATTGCTAGGAATAAAGAAGGCAGCATTATTGTAAACCAAAGAAAATTTACCTTGGATCTCATTTCAGAATTTGGAATGGCAGGCACTAAACCAGTCAGTACTCCTTTAGAAGTTAATCAGAGATTTACTAGTCAGGAGTATGACATGCATTCTGTACCTCAGGAAACACATGATGATATAGCACTCAATGATCCTACAGGTTATCAGAAATTGATTGGTAAGCTGCTCTATCTCACAATGACAAGGCCGGATATTAGTTATGCAGTACAAAATCTTAGTCAATTTATGCACAAGCCAAAGAAATCTCACATGGATGGAGCTTTGAGAGTGGTTAAATACTTAAAGAATTCACCAGGTCTGGGGATTATGTTATCATCTAAAGTCTCTAAACAACTATCAGTATATTGCGATGCAGACTGGGCTACATGTCCTATGACTAGGAGGTCGGTGAGTGGCTTTGTGGTGAAGGTTGGGGAGTCTTTGATTTCATGGAAATCAAAGAAACAGAATACAATTTCACGAAGTTCTGCTGAAGCAGAATATAGGAGTATGGCTAATGCTGTTGCAGAAATTGTATGGTTGATAGGATTATATAAAGAATTAAAAGTGGATTTAGAATTGCCAGTCAGGCTGTTTTGTGACAGTAAAGCAGCATTGCAGATTGCAGCTAATCCAATATACCATGAAAGAACGAAGCATATTGAGATTGATTGTCACTTCATTCGTGAGAAGATACAAGAGGGTCTTATACAAACAGATCATGTACCTTCCAAGATGCAGTTGGCAGATATATTAACAAAGGGACTAGGGAGGACACAACATGATTTTTTACTATCCAAGCTTGGCGTATACAATTTATTTGCGCCATACAGCTTGAGGGGGAGTATTAAAGACACTATTGTTAGTTAGTTATAGATTAGATATTTCCTGCTGATGTGGCTAATTAGTTAGTTAGATTAGTGATGTGAAAAGTTTGTTATAACTAATTCTTCTAACTAAGTTTTATGATACAGCTGTATATATGTACAAGTAGTGCTCAGTTGAGGACTCATTCATTCAATACACATTTGCAGTTTCCAATTACAGATCTTCTTCTTCTTGTTTTGGATTCTTTGAAACCTCCATTAAAGGAGTCAACAATTAGTAATTTAGGTCTACAAGTTTAAACTAACAACTCTAGTCGAATGTTAAAATTGTAATTAATTCTGACAAACTAGTTTTAAATCCTATTCATTCTTCTTAATCAATAAAGGAATTGTTGGTGACGTGAGTTCGTCAACCAAGTGCTTATTCGAAATTCTAGAAGATTAAACTAACAATAAGGTTTGGACAATTTGGACCAAGAAAAGAACAAACACAAAGTGTGGTCGGTAACAAACAAAAAGAAATTCATGGAAAATATAGAAAACTATTTTCTTTTATTATAAATAAGTAGATTTTGTTTTTTGTTAACATAAGAAAAAAATTATTATTCTATAAATATAAATATAACGGAGGTGAGAGAGAATAATGAGGTGTATTGAACGTAAGAAAACCTACAATAAGTATTATTTATGTTACTTGTTTTTTCTAACTACTTCCACTAAGAAAAATTATTAATTTCTTATTTTTAACTAATTAATTTTTCTAAATAAAACAAATTAATAAATATATGACCAACAAAACATGAAATATTAAACAGACACAAACAAATGAGGTATTTGGTATACAGTAAAGTATTTTCTTTTTTTAATCTTCACTTATTTGAATTTTTTTTGCAACAAGATTTTTTAAGTTATAAAATGACTCGATCGCATCCTCTTAACCCTAACAGCTATCCCATTCTGATCTAACCTTAATTTTATTATATTTATTTTGATTATATATAAAATTCTTCAGATATATTAATAATATATATGAGAAAACAGGACAAAGAATCAAATAGGTCCACCAAATTACCGTGTCTTCCCCGTTCTACTTTAGTACACACTCTTTGATCACGTTAAAATAAATTAGGATATGAAATAATAGAAGATAAAATTGAAATTTTATTTGATTAAATAATTTAAATTTTTAGGTTGTATTTTTTGCTCATGAATATAAATTTTTTATAAGTAATGAAATCATCAAAATCATCTCAATTTTTTTTATAGCTTATAAATAAGTAAAATTTTATAAAACAAAAGTATAATATACCATCACAAAATTATATTTAAAAATATATAATATTTATTAATTAAACTTTAGCGAAAATAAAAAAAAAGTAACATTGAACTTGAGTTGTAGTGTACTACTTTTTAATAAAATTGAATGTGTAATCATTAATAGTAACTATATATATCATCATATCATATTGTATGAATATTTTATCACGATATTCTCGCAAAAGAATAAACAAATATAAAAAGTAATTTTTATTTTACAAAATATAAATTTGATTTTGTAATCACACAATTATTTAAAGCAGTAATTTAATCATATATTCTAATTCATGAGCAATAGCAAGTCTTCACTTGCCTATAAATAGAAGTGAAAATATAGGCAAAAAAGACCATCCCTAAGGCCTCTGTTTCTTCCAAATAAACATTTAATAATTTCTATAAGTGATGGGTTTTCGTTTGAGCCATTTGAGCCTTGCGGTGAGCCTTGTGGCACTTGCACTTGCAGGTGTTGCCATTTATAGAAATACTTATGAAGCCATGATCATGAATAACGGATCACTCCTCAAAAATATTCCTCCAAATATCCATTCGTTGGAATCAGACGAAGTCAGTATTTTAACTTTAAATGATAAGAAGAAAAATTCAGACAAATATTTGAGTCAGCAATTAACTCAGGAGTCATGCGTTTTCTCAGCTGTGAAAGGAGTTGTGGACAGTGCCATTGATAATGAAACGCGCATGGGAGCTTCTCTCATTCGTCTACATTTCCATGACTGCTTTGTTGACGTAAATATTCTTTTATTCTTTCAATCCTCCTATTTTATGTGATGAGTTGTCTATAATAATATACTCCTTCTTTCTCTAATTTTATGACATTTTTTTTCTTTTTAATCGTATAAAAAAATGATATTTCATAACAATTTAATTTTAAGGTTAATATAATCACATAAATAAGTATATACTTATTTTTTGTCATAAATATTAAATTCTTTAATTTTAACTTAAAATCTCTTACAGCTAAACATAATATAAAAATAGAAAGATCGGATTTTTTATTTTATTTTTGAGGACATATTAAAAAAAAATAAAACAGTATGTTAGGTGTGGTATATAAATTGAATCCGAGTCCTCCTTTCTCTTATATTAAAATAAAAAGTAAAAACCTGGCTCCATGGACCACGGTCATATAATATTATTTAATGTAAATGTAAATGTTTAAGTGGTCCGAAAGGAAAGTGATCCGTAAAATTATTTGAAAAATCTGACGGAACGAATTTCAAAACATTATAATGAAAACTGCGTGGGTTTTATTAGTGTAGTAGTTGTAAAGTTGCATCATGAATGGTACCATCTTCTTGTAATTTGTGAAATGAACAGTGTCTTATTACTTTTTTCTGCCTTACAACTCTTTTTTATCAGGCACTTGGCTAATTTTGGGTAACTTTATCTCCTTATCTCACTCATCACTTTCTCTTTTGCTCGATTATCTTTGTATATTTGGTATTTTAGATATATATAAATCTAGTCCCATTTTTATATATTTAAATAAATAGTCTATTTTATTCATTTTCATTTTATCTAATATGTTCTTTTTCTATATTAATATATTGATAGCAAAAATATATGATTTTACAATATCTAACTTGAAATCTAATATAATATTATTGATTAGTAAGACAATATTTTATTTGTTCGAACTATAAATAGAACTAGTAAATATATTTGAGCTCATTTTGATATTCTTATGTTTAATTAGTTATTAAATCTTTTGTATTTTTTTTGTTTCAATTTATATGATTATTTTTCCTTTTTAGTCAATTTTGGAAATAATGACATCTATGACGAATAATTTAACATTAAAATACTTATTTTAATGTTAACGAAATGGTTTATAGTCACGTGAATATCTATAACTTATTTTATCATATTTTAGACACAAATTTAAAAAGTATCTCTTCTTTTAAAAAAAATTCATGTTAAATTAAATCATATCATACAAATACAAATTGAAACATATAGAGTAACTAATTATGTATACATATAATTGACTAATTATAGTTATGTTTTTGGTTTGGATAAAAAAACAGGGTTGTGATGGAGGTATTCTGCTAGATGATATTAATGGAACATTCACCGGGGAACAAAACTCACCACCCAACAACAACTCAGTCAGAGGCTTTGAAGTGATAGCACAAGCTAAACAAAGTGTTGTAGATTCATGCCCCAACATATCTGTATCTTGTGCTGATATTTTAGCTATTGCTGCTCGTGATTCTCTTGCTAAAGTAAGTCCGTTATTTAATTTTTAGTCAAGTTACTATTTTCAATTTAGCTTTACACTATATGTTTAATTAACTTATATCATACGATCAATACGTATAATTTGAACTTGTTAGTTAAAACTCTATTTTATTGGTATTTGACAGTTAGGAGGACAAACTTATACCGTTGCACTAGGGAGAAGCGATGCTACAACAGCCAACTTTAGTGGTGCTATAAATCAACTTCCAGCTCCATCCGACAACCTAACTGTTCAAATACAGAAATTCAGCGACAAAAATTTCACTGTCCGTGAAATGGTTGCACTAGCTGGCGCGCACACGGTAGGTTTCGCCAGGTGTGCCACAGTTTGCACCAGCGGTAACGTTAATCCTGCCGCACAACTCCAATGCAACTGCTCCGCCACGCTAACTGATTCCGATTTGCAACAATTGGATACAACTCCTGCTGTGTTCGACAAAGTTTACTATGATAACTTAAACAACAACCAAGGGATAATGTTCTCGGATCAAGTTTTAACAGGGAATACTACAACTGCTGGTTTTGTAACGACTTATAGCAACAATGTTACTGTTTTTCTTGAAGATTTTGCTGCTGCTATGATCAAAATGGGGAACCTACCTCCCTCCGCGGGCGCTCAATTGGAAATTCGCGATGTTTGCAGCAGGGTTAATCCCACTTCTGTGGCTTCTATGTGAAAAATTCGGAAATTCTAAGTAATTTTATCTTACTATTTATCGCATGATGTTTTCATCTTTTTCAGTATTGATGCAATAATATATATATCCCTCCCTATGTTCGCAGTGTTTCTAATCCAATTTATTCTTCTCAATCCATATAGTAATTAGGAAATCGGTAGCAAGAGTTCGTCTGATACGCAACCATGTGCTTATTCCACCATTCTAGAAGATAGACTAATATTTTTCGACGAAAAATACGGTTTGAAATTAAGACCATTAAGTGTTTGACATATTGCTACAAAAATATTCATATAACCCAAAGAAAAGTACAAACACAAAGAGTGTGTTCCATAAAAAAAATGAGCTAAAAGTATCTTATAAGTTTCAAATTAAAAAAATAAAATAAATGAATCATTTTATTTTTCGTTATTTCTTTATTTTTAATATTTATAAAAAGACTAAACTAATAACGTCTTATTTTTAAAGAGATTATTTCCTAAAAATTAAAATATTTTTTAAAAAATTACCCAATCAAACACCAAAATTAGAAGATATTATCAATATATATTTTGATCATAATTTGTATTCTTTCGAATTCTGATCTTGTGGGTGGCTCTTTCGCTTTATACCAACAACACAAAAATATTTTTATACTTTTTTTGAATATACTATTGATTATAAACTTTAATTTCAATCAATTTTTCAAGATAAATATACGTTAACACACATAATTTTTTTAAACTTAACAGGTACAACAGCATCCCAATAATTTTCTAACATCAGTGATCAATTCAACAGTGCATGTCTTGATTATATATAATTTTCTTGAGATGATAATATAAGAAAAGAGGACAAATAAATCAACCACTCTCCTTTCTCCCAGGGGTTCACCGTTCGTGTTTCATCACCAAAAATGTATTTGTCATGTACGTACAAAAACAAAATTTACTAGTATAAGCTTATAAACAATAAATTGACACTTCCATTAAAAAAAAATAAAGCATATTTCAGCTATACTAATATGATAAAGATAGTCGCTCAAATAAATTTATATTTAATTTATTAGAAATTTAACTATTTAACTTAATATTAGAACAAATTTCAAGTGTACAAATTCAGTTTTTATAAAAAAAAATCCTTATGTTTAACTTAGTCAATTAAAAATGATTATGTCATTTTCTTTAATTAGTTACAATTTTTATATTCATAAATTGATCTTTTTAATTTAAGGGAATACAAAAAATTTCACAGAGCTTCAGTTTTTTCTTTTAAAACTGGCTAATATTTAACTTAGTCAATTAAACTGAAGTGATTATGACATTTTCTCTAATTAGATACAGTTATATATCAAGAAATTGATCTATTAAATTTAAAATAAATCGAGTGTACAACTTCAGTTTTTCTTTTAAAATTTGTTACTAATATATAACATAGTCAATTAAAACTGATTATGTCATTTTCTTTTATTAGTTACCATGTTATATTCAGAAATTGATATTTTTAACTTCATACTAAAAATTTCACAGAACTTCAGTTTTTTCTTTTAAAATTTGCTAATTTGACTAATTAAGTCATTAAAATTAATTATTGTGTCATTTCTTTAATTAATTACATTTACTAAAAAAAAAAAGTGTAAAACTTTAGTCCATTCTTTTAATTAGTTACAGACTTACAGTTTTATATTCAGTAAGTTCCAAACATTTCTTTTTCTAAAAAATAAATAAATAAATAAATAAATAAGAGCCAAAGGGTCGTTTTATAAATATGATTAAAGAAGATACATAACTAATTCTTCAAAACACAATAAAAGAAAGAACTGAAGTGGAGACCAAAGGTAATGAATGTAATAAATGAAAAATTATCTGAACATTTCATTTTTGATAAAGGGGTCAAAAATGCCTTGAAATTATATAAAATGAATAAAAATGTTTTTCATTTATAGTTTGGCTCAAAAGTATTTTTACTAACAATAGTTTGGTTGAAAAATGCTCATACAGTTATAAAATAAGTCAAAAATACTCTTTTCCGAATAAATGTATATTTTTTTCTTTTTAAAACGCATTTTCAAATAACACATTCTTGTTTTTTTCTTTTAAAAGCACTTTAACTGATAAAAACGTTAGAAATATTTTTTTTCTTCTTAATCTCATTTTATCAATTAAAATAGAATAACTTCATATACCTTTTCAACATATAATATATGTCATGTATAAGATTATAATATATTCATCATTAACTATGTTTGTATAACGATAAAAAATAACCATAATAAAATAAGAAATCTTTTTATTTTTTATTTTTTTCCAAATTGAAGTAGGATAAACAATTTATTTTTTTTAAAAAAAACATTATTAGAAAAATAATATGTTAAAAAAATAATAATATATTTATTTGAAAATGAGCATTTTTTGACTCATTTAATAACAATTAATACAAACTTATATACGTATGGTTAACAATTTATTGGCCTATGATTTTCCATGAAATGAGAAATAGAGACAAAAAAAAATTATTTTGCGAGTTAATTATTGCATAGACCGTACACATAGAGGAATAGCGTTACGAATTTCCACGGAAACTAAGGGGAGAGAAGATTTTATTTGTCAACTATATACAGGAACAAGCTTTCTTATTTTCTAAGTTGGAAACTTTTATTTATAGACTTTTCTTCTCACGGTATGACGTACTCACATATCAATGTCAAACCAACTCAATGACTAACACATTTCAACTGAAAAATTAGGAGTAATGTTTGTCAAAGGTATTTGCTGTAAATTCAGAATTGATATCTTAGCTTTGATTTATTTGTCCATACTTAATTCCTTAATTTGATTAGCTCTTTTCAATTGAAATTTTCCTCACATATGTAAAAACTCGGTTCAACTAGTAATGCAGGGATCGTTAATAAACGTACTCGTGTATTAACGTCGATTAAGAAACATAAATCTGTCCTCGAAATTATCTTTCCTTCTTAAAATCGATATTGTGACTACAACATGAAAGAAAATTATTGACATTTGACATAATTATCGGATAAATATAGCTAAGAGAACATCACACGTTACACAGCTAGAACTTACGAAAAGAAAGAAAAGTCCCTTTCACATGAAACATCAATTCTCAGTTTGTAATTACACGATAATTCAAAGCTGAATTAATAATAACAATAATATTGACAAATAATTATAAGTCTTCACCTGCCTATATAAATAGAGGCATAAATAAAAGCAAAATCATCCTTATCGAAAACCTTTATTTTGTTCCTCGATAGACATTTAAATTAAGTGATGGGTTTTCGTTTGAGTCATTTGAGTCTTGCATTGAGTTTTGTGGCACTTGCACTTGCAGGTGTCGCTATTTATAAAAATACTTATGAAGCCATCATCATGAATAACGGTTCACTCCTCAAAAATGTTTCTCCGAATTTTGATTCTTTGGAATCAGGCGTAGCGAGTATTTTAACTTTAAATAATAAGAAGAGAAATTCAGACAAGTACTTGAGACAGCAACTAACTCCGGAGGCATGCGTTTTCTCAGCTGTACGAGCAGTTGTGGACAGTGCTATTGATGCAGAAACTCGCATGGGAGCTTCTCTCATTCGTCTCCACTTTCATGACTGCTTCGTTGATGTAAATATATATTTCCTTCACTCTTTTTTATTGTATTTGATTATGCACAAAATTTTATTTGAAGTCACTTAAATATTTTATGCTTGTTCAAACAAATTTGAAAATTCTTTCAGTTTTTCTTGAACTCACAATGCATGCAGTCAATTACTTTACTTTAATATAAGGGAAAATGCACAAGTACACCCTTAACCTATGTCCAAAATTACAGAGACACACTTATACTATACTAAGGTTTTATTACTCCCTGAGCTTATTTTATAAGTATATTTTACTCTTTTCTGCCTACATGACACTAGCTTAAAAAAAAAAAGTCAACCAGCGTTAGGCCCACTAGATAGTGCCACGTAGGCCGAAAAAGGGTAGAAAATTATTAATAAAATAAGTTAAGTGAGGTAATAGGACCTTAGTGTAGTATAAGTATGTCTCTAGAATTTCAGGCATAGCTTAAGGGGTACTTGTGTATTATCGGTTAATATAAATTGAAATGAAAAGAGTAGAGGGATATCATTTTTAAAGACAGGTTAAAAAGAGTACAATGTTAGGTGTAGCATATTAATTGAATCCGAGTCCTTTTCCTCTTATTAATTAAACCTGGCCGTATGATCATATTTTTCTTTCAAAAATAAATAAATTGTTGAAAGGGATTGTGGACCATAAAACAATGTGAAAGATTTGAGGGTACGAACTTCAAATTAAGATCATTATGCATAGTCATAAATATCCCATACTTGTAGTTTTAGATCGCAAATATTAAAAAAATACTTTTTCTTTTAAACTCCCCGACAAGTAAAATATCTTGGCACGCATTTGCTTCTACATGAACTCCAAAAACTTTGAAAAGTCTAGTCTGCTTTCCAGTTTTATTTTATTTTAGATCTTCTGCAGTTGATTTATGTATTTGACTAATAATACCTCTCTCGTTTTTTTTTTTAATTACGAAAAAATAGGGTTGTGATGGAGGTATTCTGCTAGATGATATTAATGGAACATTTACAGGGGAACAAAACTCACCACCCAACGCCAACTCAGCCAGAGGTTATGAAGTAATAGCCCAAGCTAAACAAAGTGTTATAAACACATGCCCCAACGTATCTGTATCTTGTGCTGACATATTAGCTATCGCTGCTCGTGATTCTGTTGCTAAAGTAAGTCCATCAATCATTTTACCATTTGATAATTTTTACCAAAATTAATTATGAATAGCAACAAATGGATATTTAATCTAACTCTAAAGTCATCGTGGAAGTTGAGAAATGTTCAAAGAGATGACCAAATTCCACATCCACAATCAATGTGGAAATTTTGACACCTCGCCTGTGGGCGTCTAACATTTAATAGATGAAGAATTGTATTTATTTAGGTTATGATAATATGACGAAGAAATTGACTTGGGCTAACTCAAACTCTGTTTTATTGGTATTTGACAGTTAGGAGGACAAACTTATAGCGTTGCATTAGGGAGAAGCGATGCTAGAACGGCCAACTTTAGTGGTGCTATAAATCAACTTCCAGCTCCATTCGACAACCTAACAGTTCAAATACAGAAATTCAGCGACAAAAATTTCACCCTCCGTGAAATGGTCGCACTAGCTGGTGCACACACGGTAGGTTTCGCTAGGTGTTCCACAGTTTGCACCAGCGGTAACGTTAATCCTGCCGCACAACTCCAATGCAACTGCTCCGCCACGCTTACTGATTCTGATTTGCAACAATTGGATACTACTCCTACTATGTTCGACAAAGTTTACTACGATAACTTAAACAGCAACCAGGGGATAATGTTTTCAGATCAAGTTTTGACCGGGGATGCTACAACTGCTGGTTTTGTAACGGATTATAGCAACGATGTTAATGTTTTCCTTGGAGATTTTGCTGCTGCCATGATCAAGATGGGAGACTTGCCTCCCTCCGCGGGCGCTCAATTGGAAATTCGTGATGTTTGTAGCAGGGTTAATCCCACTTCAGTGGCTTCTATGTGAAAATTCGGAAAATTTTAAGTAACTTATCTCACGACTAGTTGCTTCATGTTTTCTTCAAAATAAAAGAATCACTGGCTCCAGAATGTGGTTTGGTTTTGGTATCTGTTTTGTAATCCATCATATTTGTTTTAATCCTTATGTAACAAATTATATGAATACTGTTTTCCTTGTGTGCTAATGTTGGAGCTGATCAGAATAGTTCAATTCGTTATTAAAAATTTAGTAATCTGCAAAATAAAAATAGGACTCAAATAGACTCATGAAAACGAAAATAAGAAAGGTTTGAGGATACCACCACAAGTCGAGTAATTCACACATGCCGATTTTTAATACTCCTACAAAACATATGCAGTTTTATTCAAAACTAAAGTTTAAAGTTCAAATGAAGTAAAATTTATATTTGAGATAAAACCAGCAATTCCCACAATATAACAAACTATAGTTACATTTGTAAGGTTCACATGATTACATTAATCAAGGGGATCTGTTTATATATCGATTATAAGTTCTTTGTATCGCTTTATTAAAGGTCTGTCTATAGTGAGGTCAACCTTTTTTTCTTTTCTAAAGCATTGTCATCAACTTTTTTTTAAAAAAAGAAAACTTGAATTATAAGTGTTTACATCCTACTCTGTCGAAATAGGGCGAAACGTCGCGGCAACTCTAAAATAATTAATTGTTTCAATTTTAACAAAGTTTTAAAAATAAACGAGTTTTAAAAGAGTCGCCACCTAATTTAAGGAAAAAACTAGGAAACCATTTATGATCTACGAAACCAATTCGATTCTAGGTAAGGGGTTTAAATTATTCCGAAGGGAAGGGGTTAAGCACCCTTCGGAATCCACAAATGTGGTTCCCGACTGAATTCATTTATCTTTTCAAATTGAGGAAAAATATAAAATAAACACATATAATAAACAAATAATATGCACAATAAAACAATAATTATCGGCCTAAAGTTTGCCTAACGTCGATATTCACAAAATAACGAATGAAATTATAATTCGAACTTTTCAAATAATTTCAAGGAGAAGCAACTCCGGGTACCTGTAAAGACACTTAGTAAAAGAGTAGTGTCAAAACAATATAAATAAAAATAAATAACTCAAACCATAACTAAAATAAAAATCCGTCTTATTAACATGGGAGGCCTTGGAAATCGACGGTAATTTCTTCATCGGCCAATTTAACGATTTACCAAATTAGTTATATGAACTTAAGCTAAAAATTTCCGTCTTTTAAAATGGAAAGGCCTCTAAACCCGACGGATAGATTTTTCATTGGCCACGGATAGATTTTTCATTGGCCAATTTAACAAATATATTTAATATAACCTGAACATCAACAAAACATAACAAACTTATCCCAAGAGAATATGGAAAACAATCAACCAAACTAAAACAACATAATTAGAAATGGAAACAACAATAACGTAATATATAAAAATTAAAAATAACATTAAAATAGAATAATAACAAAACCCTGAAAATTTAAGATAGCAAATAGTTGACTAACAATTTTAAAATAATAATAATAAATAAATGAACATCAAATCGTAAAATAATGCTAATATTAAAACTATAATAAACACAAATATTAATTAACTTTTACAACTACATTAAACTAAAAAAATAAACAAAACAAGCTACATATAATAAACAGAAAACATAAAAGAGCTGGGAATAAAATAAAACAACACTAAGAGAAAAAATTTACCTGGTTCTGGGCAGCGAACCGGAACTATGAGTTTGAAGGAGACGACTCAACCTCCTCAACTCGAAAAAACCACAAAAAACACTTTTAAAATTTTTGAACTATGGGAACCAAGAATTCTCAAAAATTTATGAGTATTCTTTTGTTTTCCCTTCCCAATCCTCTCCTAAAAATAGTGAATGAAGTGGGCTTATATAGAAACCCAAAAATCCTCAAAAAGGATGAAATGCCGATGTGGGACTTATTGCAAAATTGAAAATTGTTTGAGAGACAATGTGGGAAAGACAATTTTTTTTGTTTTTTTTTTGTATTTGACCAAAATGTATGAATTTTAAAATCATTGGATCAAAATTTGCTATTAAATAAATAAAGCTTCAAAATCACGAATTTTAAAAATGTTAGGCCAAAATTGGGTGTCAACAGCTGTCCCTTTCGTTGTGTATGATTGATGAAAGAAATCGTGGACAACGAAAATTGACAAACCCAATTTTGCCGAACACATGACCTTTGTAAAGAAGTGCGGTTGCATGTGGTGGAAGTCAATCCCAGACCTGTCTCCAAAAGGTCCTATGATGCGTTGCGTCCTTGTTGAAGTATTTTGCACCCTTTTTTTTTTGTAGGAATTCATCCTTTCAAATGCTCTTGACAAAGATTGAGATAGAATTCGTCATCTTAAAATGCAATTTAAATGGGTGACAGTGTCTTTTACCATGTCGACACTTCATTGTTCTCCTCAATATTCGACGTCGACTCGATCGGTCTGACGTCCAGCAAATAAAGCTTATGCCTTGTGTTTTGCAAATAAAATCTTCAATATACTCCTCATTTAAATATGAATGGCCCTCTTGACATTATGAATATGAATGGCCCTCTCGGCAGTATGAATATGAATGGCCCTCTCGGCAGTATGAATATGAATGGCCCTCTTGGCAGTATGAATATGAATGGCCCTCTCGGCAGTATGAATATGAATGGCCCTCTCGGCAGTATGAATATGAATGGCCCTCTCGGCAGTATGAATATGAATGGCCCTATTGGCAGTATGAATATGAATGGCCCTCTCGGCAGTATGAATATGAATGGCCCTCTTGGCAGTATGAATATGAATGGCCCTCTTGGCAGTATGAATATGAATGGCCCTCTTGGCAGTATGAATATGAATGGCCCTCTCGGCAGTATGAATATGAATTGGCCCTCTTGGCAGTATGAATATGAATGGCCCTCTGAATATGAATGGCCCTCTTGGCAGTATGAATATGAATGGCCCTCTCGGCAGTATGAATATGAATGGCCCTCTTGGCAGTATGAATATGAATGGCCCTCTCGGCAGTATGAATATGAATGGCCCTCTCGGCAGTATGAATATGAATGGCCCTCTCGGCAGTATGAATATGAATGGCCCTCTTGGCAGTATGAATATGAATGGCCCTCTTGGCAGTATGAATATGAACTAGTGGTGCATGAATTGACTCTCGATGCATGAATATTAACTCGCGATGCATGAATATTAACTCGCGATGCATGAATATTGACTCGCAATGCATGAATATGGACTCTCGATGCATGATTTTTCGTGATGCATGATTTTTATCGAGGCATGGATGGCTCGATAATGTTCAACTTCAAATGAATTTTTGAGATCCTCTCAAAAATTCTGTCCCAGTTTCCAGTATGAAGAGAAATGAAAATCTTACTGGGAATATGACCGAGCCATTGTGGCGCCTACGTATCCTGTTGGAGCAGGAATCAGGTCAAACGTAGTTCCCCTTTGTGGATGATGAGTGCTGCAGAGAATCTGAAAGATTATCAGTAGAAAATGCACAATATGAACATAATGGAATATGCAAATGGTACCCTTTTCTATATTCAAAGCCTAAAGACAAGACATATCACATTTTTGGGATGGACAATTCAATGAAGAAAAAAAAGCGTCTCACATGTATAAGATTAACTTAACAACACCTTTTATAATGAACGACTCAAAAGACCTTTTTTTTTCTTTTTCTTTTTTTTTTTCAAAAATAAAAAATGCGATGAGATAGTCAAATTTTCACCACGATTGGTACCAACAGTTAAGATTGCATGTAATTTTTTTTTATTTTTTTTTTTTAAGATTGAATAAGGTAATTCCTACAGCTTCAAGTGGTACCTCAAATATACTAAAGGATTAACAAGATCCGTTCATCTTGTTTCAAGCAAAGGTTTGAATTGTATCAATCCTCATGTTTCAAGTGCCCTCACGACAAAGGCTAGTCCTATTTCACACATATTTGAAACATTTGATTATAGGACATTTTTTCAAAGTGCACTCACACTCACAAGAATGTTCAATGCACACAACTGTGATACCATATGCTTGACCCTTATGTAAATCTCCACTAATGTGAGAACATTTGGAATGAGATCATGTAGGGCTTGTCATTGGCTTGTAACGTAGGCTTAGGGATGGGTAGGATATTTATTTGAGATAAAAGTGACTTAATTCCTCCTTGAGTGTTACACAGAATTTGTGCTCTTAATAATTGGTACGTCTTTGACGTCAGATCCTCTTCATTGTTCTCCCACCTTTCATCTTCTTTTGAATTCTCATTTTAACACTTTTTTTTTTCTTTTTTTTTTCATTTCTCAGTTTTTGAGCTTTTTTGAGTCCTTATTCGTGGAAGCTTTTCTTTATCCACTTCTTTATTATAATAATTTTTCCCTTTTTTTTTTTGAATATTTTCCTTCTCTCCTTTCAGTGACCCTGTAAGGGTATTCTTTAACTTTCTTTATTTCTTCCATTTTCTTTCTTCCTTTCTCTCTTTTCTCTAGAAGTCTTTGCTTCCTTGATTTTGGGAGACTCAATATCTTTGCTTTTGAAAATTTCAAACATGAATCTCCTCTTATAATTCACACATCCTTTGTGCACTCAAGAAGGTTGGGCCAAGAGAGGATAGTGCTCGTAAGCACTCAAAAGGGTAGTGGTTAAAATGTGGTTGTCCAAATGAAGGTTTCAGGCTCAAAATGGGAAAACTAGGGATTAATGTAATTTGGTAGGCTTTGAAAGGCACAATCGGGTCAAAAGGCCTACAATCCTTTCTCAAACCAAACATTACTCATGATTTCGCCTCGAAAAACATTCAGGTCAAGTTCTAGATCAACAGTGTAACACAATTGAACTTTGATCAAAATCTCACCACACCATGCACATGAAACATAAGGTTAATTTTATTCTTATCTTGATTGAATGCAAGAGAATTTTCAAGCATCACAAAAGTACAGATAAGAGGTACCGCGAGAATCTATGGTTTACCGCAAAGTCAGCCTTTTCGATCATATCGAATATATTTACATGCTCTTAATCATATAGGTCCCGACCGAGTTGAAGACATGACTCTAACAGTATGTACAAACAGTTTAATTTTTTTTTTTTTTTTTTGAAAAATGATTACCGAACCCGAGAAGGGTTGCCTACGTATCTCACCAAAATGAGAATCAGGTACGCGTAGTTCGTGCAGATATGATTGGGAAAATATGCACAAACGATTTTTATAAAATCTTTTTTTTAGAAGACTATACCGAACCCATGAAGGGTTGCCTACGTATCTCACCAAAATGAGAATCAGGTACGCGTAGTTCGACCGGATATAATTTCAAAAATATGCACAAACTATTTTTTTTTAATTTTTTTTTTTTTGAAAAATGATTATACCGAACCCAAGAATTGCCTACGTATCTCATTAACATGAGAATCAGGTACGCGTAGTTCGACCGGATAAGGCATATAAGAATTTAAAGATATAGACAACTCAAAGAAACTCCTAGGTCTAGCGCCACTAAAATTTGTAGTCATAAAGTTTTTTTTTTGTTTTGTTTTGTTTTTTTTTTCAATATATTTTATAGTCTCTTTATCGTCAATATTTATACTGCCTGTTGAATGTACCTACGAATTTTGTACAGTAATGATTTGTTGAACTCTTTTCGGATGTTTTCTTGGATTTTTGTCTCCTTCCAATTTTCACGAGATCCAGACATTGTTATGACCATCCCCGACTGATGTCGGGGACGGTATCCCTACAAAAATATGAAAAATATGTGAGAGCAAGACCATCATGCCAAATAATAATAAAAATAAGTGGGTGTCATCTTATAATTAAATACTCCCCTGATTTATCGTTTTCACTTGATATTAACGTCTTGTGAAATACAAGGATTTGAATTGCTCTAATCCTCTTGTCTCTTGCGACTTCGAACAAATAATGATTTCTGAATTCATACATAAATAAATTTTTCGCTGTGAAGAACAACTCAATGTAAAAGTGTTAGTTCCTGTACATAATGGATAATACAAAATATTACACAAAAAATGAATTAAACACATAAACACTGTTTTAATTAAAGACAAACTGAAACATATCACATAGCATACAAACAATTATTGCGCGTCCTATGCAAATATGTGACCCTTTTATGCCTAGGGTAGGCCTATCGATTCGAAGGATGTATACGTCATTTGAAATATTTCATTGCCCCAAAACTCAAATTTATACAAATTTTATGAATAAAACCTAATGTGAATACATAATAGGGAAAATGTATACAAAATAATCAGTCCCACGCAGGGGTACGACCCTAAACTATGCCTCCATGAAAGATCCTTCTGCTTTCTTGATTTGTTGTCATCTTCGGGTGGCAATATCTTCGAATAGGCTAGTCGCTGGTGAAGCTATTTCTTTAACCTAAGCGAACTATAATCTAATCGTTACACTATGAGACAATGATTTTCCCAAACAACGTATACATCCTTCAAATTTAAACACATAAGTGTGAACGTCCATTTAGGCCATGGGCGTTTTGGACTCAAGGTGGTCTTCTAATGGGCACAACACGCCTTGGGTGTTGGTCATCTTAGGCTGATGCTTAAATTCGGATTTGGTTTAGCTCTATCCTAGTTGACTAAGAGTGGCTTTTGAAAGACCGGGAACCCAAGCGGACAACTTAGGCTGGAATTCACGACAACCATTGGATGCATAACGAACCAATAAATTGCCGATCATTCCAAAAAAGGATTGAGTATTTTAAAGTTCGGTTGCGGTTCCGCAAACCATCCTTTAATATACTATGCATACATATTGAAAGATGCCATGAATGCAATAAAAAAATATATACACAATAAAATAAATAATGAATAAATACAATAAACAAATAATCAACGAATATAAAAATACAAGGTATAACATAATAATAAAACAAAAATTTCCTCAATTTGAAAAATTAAATTCATATTGGTTAAAACCTCTAAACTCCCCAGCAGAGTCGCCATTCTGTTTACATCCCTACTCTGTCGAAATAGGGCGAAACGTCGCGGCAACTCTAAAATAATTAATTGTTTCAATTTTAACAAAGTTTTAAAAATAAACGAGTTTTAAAAGAGTCGCCACCTAATTTAAGGAAAAAACTAGGAAACCATTTATGATCTACGAAACCAATTCGATTCTAGGTAAGGGGTTTAAATTATTCCGAAGGGAGGGGTTAAGCACCCTTCGGAATCCACAAATGTGGTTCCCGACTGAATTCATTTATCTTTTCAAATTGAGGAAAAATATAAAATAAACACATATAATAAACAAATAATATGCACAATAAAACAATAATTATCGGCGTAAAGTTTGCCTAACGTCGATATTCACAAAATAACGAATGAAATTATAATTCGAACTTTTCAAATAATTTCAAGGAGAAGCAACTCCGGGTACCTGTAAAGACACTTAGTAAAAGAGTTAGTGTCAATACAATATAAATAAAAATAAATAACTCAAACCATAACTAAAATAAAAATCCGTCTTATTAACATGGGAGGCCTTGGAAATCGACGGTAATTTCTTCATCGGCCAATTTAACGATTTACCAAATTAGTTATATGAACTTAAGCTAAAAATTTCCGTCTTTTAAAATGGAAAGGCCTCTAAACCCGACGGGTAGATTTTTCATTGGCCACGGATAGATTTTTCATTGGCCAATTTAACAAATATATTTAATATAACCTGAACATCAACAAAACATAACAAACTTATCCCAAGAGAATATGAAAAACAATCAACCAAACTAAAACAACATAATTAGAAATGGAAACAACAATAACGTAATATATAAAAATTAAAAATAACATTAAAATAGAATAATAACAAAACCCTGAAAATTTAAGATAGCAAATAGTTGACTAACAATTTTAAAATAATAATAATAAATAAATGATTTTACTAATATTAAAACTATAATAAACACAAATATTAATTAACTTTTACAACTATATTAAACTAAAAAAATAAACAAAACAAGCTACATATAATAAACAGAAAACATAAAAGAGCTGCGAATAAGATAAAACAACACTAAGAGAAAAAATTTACCTGGTTCTGGGCAGCGAACCGGAACTATGAGTTTGAAGAAGACGACTCAACCTCCTCAACTCGAAAAAACCACAAAAAACACTTTTAAAATTTTTGAACTATGGGAACCAAGAATTCTCAAAAATTTATGAGTATTCTTTTGTTTTCCCTTCCCAATCCTCTCCTAAAAATAGTGAATGAAGTGGGCTTATATAGAAACCCAAAAATCCTCAAAAAGGATGAAATGCCGATGTGGGACTTATTGCAAAATTGAAAATTGTTTGAGAGACAATGTGGGAAAGACAATTTTTTTTGTTTTTTTTATATTTGACCAAAATGTATGAATTTTAAAATCATTGGATCAAAATTTGCTATTAAATAAATAAAGCTTCAAAATCACGAATTTTAAAAATGTTAGGCCAAAATTGGGTGTCAACAATAAGAAAAGCAGCTGCACAACAATGTGTCTAGTACAATAAAATTTCTCTGAGGGCCTCATTGGTTCAAGTACCGCGATGTCCATCTATCAGAAGTTCAGAATAGTACTAATTTGTGTAGAAGCGGAGATGTGTCATCTCACCTCTTTAATAGATACTAACTGTAGTTAAGATTTCTAAATAAATTATGCGAATAATTTTAAGAAAGGAAAAATTACATAAATTAATACATTTTTAAAAAAAATTACTGATTTTAGCGATACTTTTTGTTTATTACCATTTATAGCAATATTGTGATGAATCTGTAATATGTATTAAAAGTGAATTATGTATGCAATATATTTGAATTATAATTGTTTTTGAAATATATTATATTTGTTTGGTAAAAATTGTCACATTGTATTATAAGTGTATTAAAATGTGTGATAAATGTATTATCTATCATTAAAACTTGTATTATATTTGAATAATACATTTATCTTTGTAATATGTATTAAACTTGTATTATAAATGAATTAAAAGTGGTCAAGTTAAAAAAAAAAGCTATTGCTATAAATGGTAAATATTTTTTTATTATAGTATATTTATATAAGTTTCCCTTTAAGAAACTTCAAATAGACTTAAAGGTTTATTAGTTGAGAAAGGGTTAACGGTTTTTATGGATAGCCTTGGAACTAAACAAGAACATCTATACATATTAGATAGATCGAATCTATCAAGTATTATTTGTTGATGGACCAGTCACTTTAGGGCCGGCCTTCTTAGTTTTACTTTATTATTTGTCTTGTTTTATTATTAGGAAAAGGGTCAAAATTACTACAATATATTATTATGTATTTAAGAGTTAAAATGTATGACAATGAACATTATTCTAACAATAAATAATATTAAGTATGATATTATCATTGTCCTACTGCCACAATTTTTTTTGGTTGTAACACGTTAATTTTCAATAATACAGTGACCACAACAATTTAATATTACAGCTAATGGTTATATCATATTTTTTTTAATATGACAATGATATATTCTAAAGTATAATTTTTGTTAATGACCGTCGACACAGTGGCCATACATTTTTCAATGAAATGAGTGGGAGTGGTGATGTTGAGAAAAACAAAGTTGATTTGGATAAAAGAAATGGATTATATTATTAAGTGGATCGAATTAAAATTGGATAAGTTAAGTAAAAAAATGGGTAATTTTAATTGATTTGGGGTTTGCATCCAAAAAAGGATATATTTATTAAGTTTATTGATGGCAAGGGTAAAAATTACTTGCTTTTAATAGCATGAGTAAACTCAACCAATAAAATAAAGTTAAAGGTAATTTTGACCCTTTCCTTTCATTATTTGATAGGGTGAGAAGAAGAGTGGGCGAGAAAACGAGCAAGGGAGGTGGTGTTGGTCTCTTGTGAAGAGGAGAGAGATACGAAGGGTATTAGGTGTATATGTATTTAATAAAATATATCTTCGTGATTTGTTTTAAATTTATGCGTCAGTACTTAGATACACATAATTAGATGTATATGTTTATCATGTATTCGAGATATATATTTTTGGATATAACGTTTGAAATTAATATTTGATACATTAAATTAATACTATATATATATATATATATATATTTATGAAATTAAAGTACTAGATATCGTATACTCCTATTTCTAAGTATTTATTTTGTTGAATACATCATATTTTTATAATAGATACATCAAATTAATGAATATATATTATTTTAAGAGTAATAAAATGAAATTAATCAGATTATATAACTAAGATATACATGTTTTGTCTTTTATTAATAGTATTAATAAATTTATTATTTCAAAGCGTGATAAAATGAAATTATTTAAACATGGATACACTCAGTGATTACGCCTTCTATTAAAAGATTTGATTAATATTTACAAAATTAATTGTCCATTTAAATTACTTAAGCATGTATCTCAATATTTAAAATTATTGAATACTTATATCTGGCGATTAATGATACATATATCTCAAGGCCTAAATATGATATTAAAAGTAATATTACAAACTACTAGGAATCCTAATAATTAGAATCTAAAGTAACTGGATTTATGCAAGATGCACATTAATTTTTATGCTAGTATTAGGATTTATTTTATTTGTTTTTTTGGGAAAAGTATATAGAATAGTAAACATTTAAATCATATTAAGTGTTCTAGCTACTGCTTAGAGAAATTCTAATTTGCAGCTATAGTTCTTCCTAATTTTGTAATTCGTCTGATTTGTATAAATTTATTATTTGTATTATGTGTTTTCTGATTGATAAATTTAGAATTTTGTATATGTATACCTATGCTATATATGATGTATAAAAAAAATTGTAATAAGTTACTCTATTTGTATACTGGTAAGTGAAATATACAAACGGAGTTCTGAAAAATTTCTAAATATATAAGTATAGAACTTGTATACACTTATCCTATTTTAATATTCACAGCCGAAATATATAAACATACATAAATATAGCTATAGGACATAATTATTGAAACTATAGTATAACCCTTAAAATATATCTATTATGTTTGATATTGTTAGTAAAATTCTTCAATTATCTTTGTTTTTGTAGAGACTATGCCTTTAGTTTTTGATTACTAAAAGACCATCATGGCCACCAAAAAAAAATTATAATGTAATTTAAAAAAAAACAAGCGTCGATTATAAGTCATTATATTATATTATATTGTAAATACACATTATATTTATAGAGTTCGAAAGCTAAATAAGTTACAAAAAGATGAAAATAATTAAAATAAGCCACTGTTTTAAGATGTAATTAAAATGAACTTAGTGGAAGAAAAAATTTCACTTTATTCAATTTTCTAAACGTATCCCGTTAGTCTCACAACGTGTCTATTTTAATATATAGCAGAATTATTTATTACACTTTATAAAGTGTAAGTTTTCTTTACACTATGTAAATTAAAGTGAAGATTTTTCTTACACTGAATAAGGTGAAACTTTTTCTTACACTTAGCTTTATGAAGTTTTTGTAGTGTTTGTCATATAATTATATTGATTTGACATATCATAAAAACAGAAGAAAAATATCACATGATGTAATTTTTTTTCCTGAAAACTCCTCCAAGCTCTATTTAAGGACATTCAAACAAAGCATCTTCAACATTTTTAGTCTTCTATTTTTCTTCATTTCAATCACAAAAAAATGTCTTCTACCTCAAAAGTTAGAGTTTCGATTTATTGTAATAGCGAAATTATACGTGATGGAAAAACAATTTATGGTAATTGTTCTCCCAAGCACAATGCTAAATATTAAACCAATGTTCGATATCATAAATTTCTTTCATCAATTTATAAAAGAATTGGTATAAATAGTGGAGTACTACTAATTATAATTTGATTATAGTCAGAAAATATCCTACTTCATTTTTATCACAAGGACAAGTATTTTGGAGAGTGAATTATTTATAATGACGAATCGTGACCGACTTTTTGAGGGTTCCAAATGATTACATAGATCAATCAAGTTAACAATACTTGAAATCTATGTTAGAAAGGACCCTAAGACTAGTTAACAACGTTCTCCTTTATTGGTCAATCCCCATCCTTGATTAGAAAATTGTAATAGCGTTGAAGGATTTCCGATAACTCAATTTACTGATTTTCTAAAATGACTCATTATCAAAATAGTTTTACCGGTCGATATGATTTTGATTTGAACGAAACTATCAATAAAAGTGACTGATAATGCTCAATAACTATATTTCGATTATTATTTGTTGATTTTGTCAATTATTTATTAATTTATATGATATTATTATTATTAATATTATAAATTTGCAGCGGTTTATCTCAACAAGATAGAAATTTTGCTCCAAGTGTAAATTTTTTTTTACTTTATAAAGTGTAAGAAAAAGTTTCACTTCACAAAGTGTAAGAAAAAATTATTTTTTACAAAGTGTAAAAAAAAATTTATTCTTTACAAAGTGTAATAAATAGTTCTGTTATGTATCAAAATATACACATTATGAGACTAACAGAAAACGTTCAAAATATTGGATAAAATGAAATTTTTTCTTTCACTAAGCCTATTTTAATTACTTCCTAAAATAGTGACTTATTTTGATTACAGTTATCTTTTTTTTGACTTATTTAAGTTCACGACTCATATTTATACGTATAGATTAGATAAGAGCATATGTTATATCCTTTGAATTTAGAATTGGCCAAGACATGTATTGGTCCCAGGTAGTAGCTCTCAAAATATATCCTAGAACAAAGCACAGAAAATGAATAAATGGTCTCATATGGTACTCCAATTTTGCATAGTCAATTGTCTGTCTCCCTTCAAACAATTGAAAGTGTAACCACACAATGTTTTGAGGCTAAAATGTTTTAAAGCGTGTGTATGGATACAAACACAAACCGTACGTTGGAAGAGGAATCATCTACAAAAGGATGATGACAACGCGTAGTATAACCAAGAGAATATTATCAAATATTATTTAGATTACACATTCATTTGAACTTCATTTATATAAACTTGAATTTATTTGCTTTGATTTTTATTCTTTTGAGTTAACATTATATATTTAGATAGGCAAAAATAAAAGAGAACTTGTTAAGAAGTGTCATATCGGTAGAGGGATGAAAATTTTGGTCTCCTTATATGAACTTGGACAAACCTATTCTCATAAGTTAGTTTTGGGGTTGAGTTAAACTCGATACTTCAAATAAATGGAGAAAGATTTTCTCAATATAATTGAATTTTTCTTTTTCTAAAAGGAAAATATATATATTTTTTTTCATATTTGGCTAGTCCTTTTTTTGGTAGAAAAATGTTTATGATTATATAAATAAAGTTTCATTCCTTCTAACTTGGTAACATGTACAATGTAATTATAAGTACTTTGAGAGTTTTGTTTAAGGAGAAAATTTATAAGATACAAATCATAAGTGTTACCTTATCATTAATTACGCAAATCTCTTTTTATTCTCAGTGAATTTGGTGAGGGTATCTTTCGTGATATTTTGTATCCTCTTTTATATATAGTAGATTATTTATCTCATTTTGTGAATTAGGTTAATTGATTGAAATATATTAAATATTTGTATAATTTTGGTATATTGATTTTTCAAGATTTATTTTGCTAAATTTCACATGACACTTAATTATTTTTATCTTGAAAATTTAATTATTGATATGTAGAACTATAATAGTATATGCTCTAGTAAAGTGCAGCCTATTTTATATTCCAATTTCTCGGAATAAAGGACTTTAATATTTCCAGTTGAATTGGTAGAATTGTTCTTCACAAAACAAAACGAACAAAAAGACCAAAAGGACAATGGCATTCTAGTTCTAATCTTCGATACATCAATGGGAAGCAAGAATATTCTACATATCTAGAGAAGAAGCTGCGTACATACGTTTAAATGAACGATATAAATAAGGGGAATTTTGCATTTAGGTACTAAAAATTAATTAAATTATATTTCATAGTTATAGTTTGTTAAAATTGCTATTCATAGCTACATATTAGAGGAAGAAGATAGGTGAGCGAGATTGAAAGAAGAAGAAGATAAATGAGCAAGAGACGGCAGAGAGTGGAGAGAGGTGAGTTGTATATGTGTATCTGTTCAGATAATTATTTAAAAACTAATTATATTTGTGTTTGTGCGTGCGCGCTTAATTACAACTAAAAATCAAGCTGGGAGTCGTAATTAATTCACACTATAGCTACGTTAGCTGATAAAATCGTATATGTTTATTTTTCTGCGTAATTTATAACTCTATTACATTTTATATGACACTCTTTCCTCGTTAGTTTGTCAAAGAAAATGTCACCTTACTATAGTGAGAAACAATTTAATTTAAATTTTTTTTCTTACTCTTAATGAAATGATTCACAGCAATACAAGTATTAAAAAATTATTTTAAATCACAAGTTTATTTAAAAAATTATTTATTTTTATTAGCGAAAATACATAAAATCCCCCCTTCTCCCCGAACATATTCGCATAACTCACTTTAGCAGTTTAACTTTAAGGATAATTATTTATCCCTAACTCATTTCAAATGAATTTAATATCACGTTAAAAGATGACATGACAAAAAAAAAAAGAAAAAAATTGAAGGTGCATATATTTTTTCTTTTTGAATAAAAAGAAAAAGGTCCCGCTATATATATAAAGAAAAAAATAAAAAACAAAAATCCACCTACCCTATTCTTCTGCTTCTTCAAATCCCTCCACCTCTTTCTCAAGAATAGAAAATCACATTTATTATTTATATTAACTTTTTTATTCTTTACTTTCTAAAATAATGATTATTTTTGATTATTTTTATTTTTTTGTGACTTATTTAAATAACGAACTCAAAAACACATTCAAAACCCATATAATTTTTTTTATCCTTTACTTTCTAAAATTATGATTTATTCTGATATTTTTATTTTTCCGTGACTTATTTAAATTCCAAGTAGTCATTTGCAAAGTACATGGTCCACAATCCAAATGTCAAAATATTAATAGAGACTCCACGCAATTTTAGTGGTTGTGCCTCTCCCTATGTTAAAACTTTTAGTGCAAAATCACGTTTTTGTGTGTGACTACTGACAACACCACATGAAGGCTGTCATATGGTACACCAATTTTTCATAGTTAGGTCACAGTTTCTGTCTCCTTCAAACTTGGAAGTGTAATCAACCACACAATGTTTGGAAGCTTCCTATTGGTAATAGATATTATGTGTCAGTACTAGATAATTAGATATCGTGATAATTAGATCTCATGTGTCAGCTCTAGTGTTAGTATAGATTCAACGTATGTTAATTTTTTTCTTTCAATTTAAATAACATAAATAAAATTTAATAAAGTAAACTAATTTTTTTAGTGGTCTCTAAAAATTATTTTAAATTGTAAATTTATATACCTTTAACGTTATTTTCGAATAATATATTTTACTTCATTTTTTTTTAATTTTATGTGATACAAGTGTTTTAGAAAAGTAAAAGAAATTTTTTATATCATTCTCACATACTTTTAGTTGTCATTTACGTTATTTTCAAACAAGATATGCAATTTTTTTTATTTCAACAAAATTAAGGGAGTTAACCAAATTTCGTTATGTTTTTTTAACTATGTTTTTCTAAAAATATATTAAATTGTTACATTGCTTTTTTGAGCTTTTTTTTTTATGTAAATTTCAAATATGTAACAAATCAGTAATTAAAACGAAGAATTAAATTTTTTCAAATCATTATATTTCTATATTAAAATGTTTAAATCTTTAAAACAATTTTTAAAAAAATTAATAGAAGGAAGCCAAACATTTTTAAAAAATAATAATAATATATGAAAGCTCATTTCAATAATAACACATATATATTTCATTTTTAATATATGACTCCCTCCTTTTCGATTATATGAACTTATTTTTTATTTCATTTCAAAATGAAAATAACTTTTGAATTTTGTTTTTTTTATATAGCATATTTAAGATCACAAAATCAAAAAAAAATATTTCAATACACAAAATTTATATATACATATAAATTTTAACTTTAATTTTGATTGGTTCCACCTAATATTATACTTGATATATAATTATTAAGAGTTAAGCGTAATCATTATTTATTTAATTTCATATGATAAGTAGATATCACAATAACTCACAAAAAATGAAGAAATAACAAAATGAGGTAATACTATTAATAATAACTAAAGATGTTTCTAGAACTATTTAAGTTTCTTGTTATCATTCTTCATATATTTTTGTTTGCATAAAGGTACATTTTTACCTTTGGTCATCATTCACTTCATATATAGAAAGATGTTTCAAGAATTATTTATTCTTGATAAATTTTTGTTAGAATGAAATTACATATTTATTGTTGGTCATCTTTAATACAAATATATTATCCGATTCATTTTTATTTGTAAAGTTACTTTTAACATCTTTTTCTTTAATTTCAATCTACTATATATTATTAATTTTATCACACTAATTTATTTTCAAGTGTATTAATTAGAGCCAAAATTAAAATTGAAATAATATATTCATGATATTTATATATAAAAAGTAGGGTTTTTTTAAAGTATAATGAATATCACAATAAGTCACAAAAGAAAAGAAAAAGAAAGTGAAGTAATAACAAAATAAGTTAATGGTAATAACAATAACTTAAGATGTTTCTAGAACTATTTAATTTTTTTGTTATCATTCTTGGTAGATTTTTGTTAGCGTGAAATTATATTTTTGCTCTTGATCATTATTCACTTCATGTAGAAAGATAATTTTGGAATTATTTATTATCTTACTTCATAGATTTTTGTTAGCGTAAAATTATATTTTTGCCTGTAATCGTCCTCCCACTTCACTCTTCCATATAATAGAAATAGAAACTAGGTTTCACTTTGATATTTTAACTAATGATATTTATTTTAGACACTTCATGTAAAGTTTTTATTGATATCTCAAACTGAGTGTGATATACTTAACAGTAGAGTATGAAAGACTCAATTTAACCAATTTTTATTTTATTACTTTTTCTTCTCCCTTTTTTAAGCTACCAGTTCCCACCATTTTTTGAAGCTTAAACTCTTTCAATGAAAGCCGAATTTTTTATTCAAATTTGTTATCAAGTCATTTTTCTTCTTCTTCTTCTTCATTATATTACTTTTTTAAATCTACAATCACTTCTTTCTTTCATCCTTTTCCAGTTTTCTTCTCACAAATAATTGATTTTTTATTAGAATTACATATAGATTATTGTTTGTTTGCCACGTCATCAACGAGTGTAACACTCTTTTTCAACTTTTTACTCATTGTAAAAAAAGTGTCAAAATGACATGACGGAACCCTACATAAGGTGTTTAAAATGAGCACCACCCATTTAAAGTGTCTAAGTGAAATTTGATGCAAACTTTAGGGGTCACCGATTAATTTGATCCAAAAATTGTTTAAAACATGTGGATGCTAACACATAATTCTATCACGCTACTAGATTAAACTGTTGGAAGAGGAATTAAATAACGAGAAACTTTCACATATAGCCACTCAAAAATAGTCTAATTACTCTCCATAATTTGATAACTACAATTGTAGCTACATGTTATAGATAGGAGAGAGAGGAGAGAGGCAAGCGAGAAAGGGAAAGAGTGGAAGAGAGGTGAATTTTATATGCATATCGGTTAGATAATTGTATATAATACATATGAATTTGTATGTATGACAAGCGAGATTTGAGTGAGGGAGGACATAGGTAGGATGAGAGAGGTGAGCGAGATTAAGAGAGGGAGGAGAGAGGCGACCGCGAGAGGGTAGAGAGGTGAATTATATATGTATATCGGTTAGATAATTTTATATCATACATATGCATTTGTATATATGACAAGCGAGATTGGGAAAGGGAGGCGAGAGGCGAGTGAAAGAGAGGTGAATTGTATATGTATATCAGTTAGATAGTTGTATATTATACATATATATTTGTATATTCTGTCGTATTATACATATACAAACGTGACTAATTATATAAACTCGAAGTCAGCCCACATAATTAATGTAGGTATAATATTAATCGTTTGTGATAATTTTAACAAACTATAGCTATGATAAGTACTAAGTAATATAAATTTGTTTAATCACGTAATTTTTCCTTAATTAAATCCAAGTTCTCCAAAAGGATGGCCACTTAATGGTTGCATAGTACCCAAGAGGATATTATCAAATATTATTTAAATTAAACATTCATTTTTGAATCTCATTTATATGCAATAACTTGAATTTGTATGCTGTGATTCTTACTCTTTGAGTATAAATTGATTAATTCACTGGTTTAGATAGGAGAAGTATAAAAGACAACTTTAAATAAATGGAGAAAGAGAAAGAGAAAGGAGAAAGAAAACAAACATAAATACAAACCAATTCACTGGTTTAGATAGTAGAAGTATAAAAGACAACTTCAAATAAATGGAGAAAGAGAAAGGAGAAAGAAAACAAACAGAAATACAAATCAATATAAACCTCACATTAAATAAATGGAGAAAGTGAAAGGAGAAAGGAACAAATAGAACTAAACCAACATAAATTGTGTGAATAAACTTTAGTAAATATCCTTAAACTTTAGCGCGAATGGGGAGGAATTAATAATAAATAAATAAATTAATACACTAACAACCTAAGCTAAAAAGCTTTTAAATTTATTGGGTTTCTGACTTTTTTATAATAATAATTGAGTTTTTCTTTTTCTAAAATAAAAAAACAATTCTTTTTGGGTAGAAAAATATTTATCATTCTATAAATAATTTTTCTAACTTGGTAACATTCAATATAAGCACTTTGAAAATTTTTTTAAGGGAAGAATTTATAAGATAAAAGTGACAAGTGTTATCTTATCACTAATAATGTTGCGAGTTTTGTCAGGTTATTTCTCATTATGTACTCTCTTTTATATTTAGTGGATTGTTTAACTACTTTTGTGAATTAGGTCAATTAATTGTGAATTAGATCAATTGATTATATCATATTGAATATTTATATCTTTTTATATAATTTTTTTGATATTTATTTTGCTAAATTTTGCATGACATTTAAATACTTTTGTCCTATCAAAATCAATTATTGGTATGTATAACTTATAAAGTAATATATGCTCTAGTCAAGTGCCGCCGATTTTATATATCGGAATAAAGGACATTAACATGTACTAGTTGAATTGCTAGAATTGTTCTTCACATAATAAAAACAACCAACTTAATTATTACTTAAGATAATTCAAAAAAAAATTAGAATATTTTGGAATTATGGAGAATCGAAGGAAGATCTCTAGAATAAGTATTCTAGATAGAATAGTCTAGAAATGTTTTAGAAAAGATAGGTCTAGAAAAAAATTGTTAAGAATATTCTAGAAGAGAGTAGTATGTATTTCTCTAGATTCTTCAATCACCACTATAAATAGAGGTGTTCCATTTGAAGCAAACAACAAGAGTGATCAAGATTGTAAGACCGTAGCTAGTCCTTACTTTGATATAATAAAATTTAAGTTGAGAGAAATCGATAGTGTCCGTAGTCTCCACACCCAAAAATATTCAACACACAAAGACCAAACTGAAAATGGCATTCTATTTCTAATATTTGATACCGTTTGTAACAAATTTTAAAGTGACAGAAAATAAATTAAAATCACAAATAAAATATGAAGAAACATAAATTTATTGATCAAGATAGATTGCGAGTGCAATTCTGTTTATCCCTTGATTCTACTCTCTTAAGATTTATCCATGATTCGAGAGCCGTTAGTGGCGTATTTCGAACTAAGATGATTTAGAATTTAATAACAGATAGTATTAAATAAATAGTATTAAATAATGTTAGTATTTACTGTGTACTAATCCTAGTCCTATTAGGATTAGTACTCCTTAATCCTAGTCCTATTAGGATTAGTACTCCTTCCTATATTTCCTATATATATCTCCCATGTATTCCCTTATTAGGTTAACACTTCAATACAATCAATATTCCTTCAGAATTTAACCTCTCTTTATGAATAAACCATCAATTTGTGGAGTATTCGAGATCTTGATCTCTTTATGAAATTTAGTACCCTTTATATAGGCATAAACTAGGGTTTAGAGTTGAGTAGCCTCAAAGAATCCTAATATGAGTTGAATACAATTTGTAGAGTCCCAACTCAAATTGAACGTATCTTGTAGAGTCCACAAAATTTAAATGTCTACAGATACAATAAAGCGAAGCAAGAATATTCTATATATAGAGAGAAGAAGCTTTGTACAATAGTTTGAATGAACGACATAAATAAGGGGAATCTTCGCATTTAGGCACTAAAAATACTAACTGATTATACTTCATAGTTATAGTTTGCTAATTTTAATTCGTAGGTACATGTTAAAGACAGGAGATAGACAAGCGAGAGAGTAGAGAGTGGAAAGAGACGAATTGTATATGTATGTGTTTGTTTATCTAACGAGTGAGGTTGAAGAGGAGAGCGACGAGCGAGATTGGGAGAGGACGGAAAGAGGCTAGCGAGAGAGATGAAATGTATATATATATATATATAACTGATATACATATGTATTTGTATATCTGGAGGGCGAGATAGGGAGAGGGAGGAGAGAGGCGAGCAAGACTGGGAGAGAGAAAAGAAACACTAATTGTATTTGTATATTTGTCTTGTGTGTGTGTGCGTGTGTGTAATTTATATTTGTATATGTATAAAAAAGGAATGCGACGTAATCACAAATAAAGTTAAAACTCGAGTTGTAATTAATTCAAACTATAGTTATGTTAGCTATTAACTAGTATATGTTTTTCTCCGCATAATTTATAACTCTCACATTTTATGAGGCACCATTTCCTTTTTAGTTCATCTAATAAAATGTCACCTTACTATAATTAGATCAAATCAGTTTAAATTTTTTTACTTTTACTCTTAATAAAATGATTCACAAGCAGACAAATATCAGAAATTATTTTAGATCACAAGTTTTTTTTTTAAAATATTTCTTTTTCTTATATACAAATGCCACGTCAAAGGTTGCCATGTAGTACAATATATACTATGATTATGCTCTATAAAATGGAAAACACAACATTACACACATACAATCCATTGATACAAAGATTCAAAACCCTTCTTCGTCTCTCCATTATTCTTTCCCTCAACAAAAAGCAAAAGTTATATCTTAGAAATATTAAATAGATGGGTGGCAGAAAGGACTTCAATGTGAAGTTGATAAAAACAGAGGTGGTAGCAGCAATGTTGCCAGTGCAAGAGCATTGGCTATCACAGTCCAATCTTGATTTGCTTTTACCTCCAGTGGATGTTGGAGTACTCTTATGTTATCAAAATCCCATTATTTCTGGGATATTGCCAAAAAATTGGTCATTTGATTCCATGGTCAATGTTCTTAAGGTGTCTTTGGGTGAGACTTTGGTTTCATACTATGCATTTGCTGGAGAGTTAATTCAAAACCTTGCTGGAGAGCCCGAAATTCTGTGTAACAATGCTGGAGTGGATTTCATAGAATCTTGGGCTGATGTAGAGCTTAAAGAGATCAACTTTTATAATCCGGATGAAAGCATAGAAGGCAAGCTTGTACCAAAGAAGAAGCATGGTGTACTAGCTGTTCAGGTACTATTCATCATTCCTCAATCACCCATATTGTCCAAACCTTATAAAGAGTCCATCCGTCTCATTATTCACCGATGTGGGACTTTTTGTCATTTTTTAACACCCCACGGTGAGACGGACCCTGCTCCAATACCATGTGAAATTAGGTCTTAGCCTAACTCACACCCCAAAAGCTAGCTCAAAGGGAGGAGGATTGCCAAAGCCTTATAAAGAGTCCACCCATCTCATTAATCACCAATGTGAGACTTCTGTCGTTCTTTAACAATTCTTCGAATCCAGCTCGCGTCATCTCATTAACCATCTATCTGAAACTTTTATTATTCTTTTAACACCCCATCAAACGCCCAATTGAATTTTGATTTTAGGTCCCAACATTGGATGTGATGGAATTGCTCTCATACTATGTTAAATTAGCTCAAAAAGAAGGATTGTCCAAGCGATTATATCTATTTTGAGAAACTAGGATTATTATTTTCCATGCCCACACGAGAAGCATATATACGAGTGCCTTCGTGCCGCTTGTACAAACCAGAGAAAACACCGGCGAGACCAGGGTTCGAATCCAGCTAGAGCCCTATTTGAGTCATTAGGACCAATCAAATACAAATTATTCGTTACTGTTATTAAAAGTTGCCTAAATTAAGTTAATATTGATCAATGCATCTTAAGTTTTCAAATGCGGGATTTGCCTCTGTCTTCATGGGTTCTGTGAAGGACTAGACCACATCAAGCCCATTTACCATTTTTCTCCTTTTGCAACTCAACTTGAACTTGTTTTTTTGCATGCTGCTATTCCTCTGAACTCTGCTCCTTACTAAAGTTTTTTGAGAATTGAAAGTTTAATAATCCATTGCAGGTTACAGAACTAAAATGTGGAGGAGTAGTGGTGGGTTGTACATTTGATCATAGAGTTGCTGATGCTTACTCTTTCAACATGTTTCTTGTATCATGGGCTGAGTTAGCTCAGTCCAAACCACCCTCTCAGCTACCATCTTTCAGACGATCTTTTCTTACCCCGCGGTGTCCCTCTTTCTACGATCCTATAATTGATACCATGTACTTACCTATCTCAGCCCTGAAACAGGAAACCACAAATATTGATCATGATGCTGATGAAATTATAAGTAGAATTTACTATGTTAAGGCCGAAGAAATCAGGCGCCTCCAATCACTAGCCAATTGTAACAACACAACGTTTACTAAACTTGAAACATTCAGCGCTTTCCTATGGAAAACTATAGCCAGTGATACTAATAACAAGTTCAGGCTTGGAATTGTGGTTAATGGAAGAAGTAGATTAAGCAACGGAGATGAAGAACAAGCCAAGATACTAGAAGGGTATTTTGGGAATGTTCTTTCCATCCCATTTGGGGAAAAAAAAGTTGAGGAACTAAAAGAGAAATCATTGAGTTGGGTTGCAAGTGCAGTGCATGAGTTTCTTGAACATGTTGTGACAAGAGAACATTTTTTTGGGTTAATAAATTGGGTTGAGAATCATCGTCCGGAGCCAGCTCTAGCAAGAATTTACTCCACGAATGAAGATACACCTGCGTTGGTGGTGTCATCGGGGCAACAATTTCCGGTGAGGAAGATTGAGTTTGGATGGGGAGAGGCGGTGTTTGGTTCGTACCATTTTCCATGGGAAGGGAAATCAGGATATGTGATGCCAATGCCAAGTCCAAAAGGAAATGGAGATTGGATTGTTTACATGCATATGTTGAAGGGCCAAATTGATTTGATTGAGGCTAATGCGTCAAGTGTGTTCAAGCCCCTCACTGCAGATTATCTCAATTTAAAGTAATCAATCAATGTTTGTGTATACATATGTATTCGGAGATCAGAAGGGGAGCTTTGGAGCAATGAAAACGTTGTTTGTTTCCGTTTGACTCATAGGTTGTGGGTTCAAGTATAGAAACAACTTATAATGCTTTTGTTTATACAACACACCTCTTAGAGTACGACCTACTAACATAGGATGTTTTCTGCATAAAAACTACTTTAAAAATAATAATATATATATATACTAAGCTTGTTTGATTGTGTGTGTGAAGGAAATATGAAATTGCGATATATATGGCATATTTATTTATTTGTGCGCTCCCTCTCAATGTTTAATTAATTTATTATAATAGCTGATATGTTTTTGAGGGACAGTTTGATAATTATTTCCTCCGTTTCACGAAGAATGACCTGGTTTGACTCGGCACAAAATTTTAAGAATATAAAAAAAAAATTGAATCTTGTGATTCTAAATTAAAGTTAGGTCAAATGTACAAATTTGTCCTTTGATATTGTGGTCTTAAACATGTCACGTGAAAAACTGAAATTAAATGTTAAAAAGTTATTCTTTTTTAAACAAACTAAAAAAAGAAAGAAGTCATTTTTTTTTAAACGGAGAGAATATAATTTAACATTCTTTGTAAATGTACCTATATTCTATAGCTACACTGAATGTCTCTAATGAGTAATGACAATTAACTAGTGTCAAAAATTTTTTAATACTCTTTATTTTTGTTAATGTATATATCTATTGTCTGTTTTTTGTTGTAGTGTAATTAGTCACCGTGAAATGATAGTTCTCTATTGGAAAAGTTTTATGAGTCGAAATTCTTATATATATACATATATATATGTATATATATATATATATATATATGTATATATATATATATATTGGAAACAGACTTCATATATGTATGGCTTCTTTGTCTTAAAAAACAAACTGCAGATAGGCCCAATAATTATATTAAAAGATTTGATTGATATTTACAAAATTAATTGTCCATTTGAATTAATTAAGCATGTATCTCGATATTTAAAATCAGCATATATTTGTATTTGGCGATTAATAATACATATAACTCAAGGATATACTTTTATATGACACTCTTCTCTCTTTAGTTTGTCTAAGAAATTTCACCTTACTATAGTGAGAAACAATTTAATTTTAAAAAAATAATTCTTACGCTTAGTGAAATGATTCACAGCAACACAAATATTAAAAATTTATTTTAAATCACAAGTTTATTAAAAAAATTATTTATTTTATTAGAAAAATAATAATATTTCCCCCTTATCTCTGAATATGTCCGCATAATTCACTTTAGCAGTTTGACTTTACGGATAATTATTTACCCCCTAACTCATTTCAAATGAATTTAATATCATGTTAAAAATAACGTGACAAAAAAAGAAAAACAACAATGTTGAAGGCGTGTAAATTTTTTCTTTTTGAAAAAAAAAAGGTCCCACTATGTATCTAAAGAAAACAACAAAAAAACAAAAATCCACCTGCCCTATTCTTCTCCTTCTTCAAATCCCTCCACCTCTTTCTCAAAACCCCACATCCCTTGCTCGTCTCTCTTCCCCAAAGTCCCAAGTCTTTTTGTTATATAAAAATATAAAATTACATTCAAGATTTACATAATTTTCTTTATCCTTTTCTTTTTAAAATAGTAATTTATTTTGATCATTTTTAGTTTTTTGTGATTTATTTAAATTACGAACTCAAAAACACATTCAAGACCCATATAATTTTTTTTATCCTTTACTTTCTAAAATTATGATTTATTTTGATATTTTTTTTTTAGTGACTTATTTAAATTCCAAACTCAGTACGTCATTTGCAAAGTACATGGTCCACAATCCAAATGTCAAAATATGAATAGACTCCACGCAATTTTAGTGGTTGTGCCTCTCCCTATGTTAAAACTTTTCGTGCAAAATCACGTTTTTCTGTGTGACTACTGACTACACCACATGAAGGCTGTCATATGGTGTTGGGAAAACGCGGATAAACACAAAAGTATATATGGTAAAAGTAATGAAAATAAAATGGAAAAATAACGGCACCAAGAATTTTACGTGAAAATCTTTTTGAATAAGGGAAAAAACCAAGGGCCAAGAGGAGCAACTGATATTACTATAGTAAGGAATTTTACACTGTGTAGTCACGAATACAATACTCAAAATGACTACTATACACTCAAAAGGAACAACACTCTTTTGGTTTCCGTCTTACTAAAATATCGCTCACACTCTATTTTTCTTCACAGACTATTTTCTTGTATAGTCTATGGAATACCTCACTTTGCTCTCAAAATGTATTTCTCTCTAACTTGGTGTGTTCTACAAATGAGCAAGAATGCTCTATTTATAGAAGGATAAAACCATGCCTATATCACTAATGACATATGTAAACATAACAAAGTCAAAAATGGTTGCAAATCTTACCAATTTGCCAACTACCAAATCTTTTCTTTTCAACTCCAATTACTATTCCTTTTTAACAATTGCTTGTTCCAATTGAATAGCTAAAGTTGACCAAAAAATGGGATGGATTCAAAATATGGTACACCAATTTTTCATAGTTAGGTCACAGTCAATTTTCTATCTCCCGTCAAACTTGGAAGTGTAACCAACCACACAATGTTTGGAAGCTTCCTATTGGTAATAGATATTATGTTATATAATTAACTAGTATATGTTTTTTTTTGTGTAATTTATAACACTTTCATATTTTATTGGCACCATTTCCTCTTTAGTTCATTTAAAAAAATGTCACCTTACTATAATTAGATCAACTCAGTTTAAAATTTTTTACTTTTACTCTTAATAAAATGATTCATAAGCACACAAATATCAGAAATTGTTTAGATCACATGTTTTTTTTTAAAATTATTTCTTTTTCTTATATACAAATGCCACGTCAAAGGTTGCCCATGTAGTACAATATATACTACGAGTATTATGCTCTATAAAATGGAAAACACAACATTACAAACATACAATCCATTGATACAAAGGTTCAAAACCCTTCTTCGTTTCTCCAGTATTCTTTCCCTCAACAAAAAGCAAAAAGTATATCTTAGAAATATTAAATAGATGGGTGCCAAAAGGGACTTCAATGTGAAGTTGATAAAAACAGAGGTGGTAGCAGCAATGTTGCCAATGCAAGAGCATTGGCTATCACAGTCCAATCTTGATTTGCTTTTACCTCCACTGGATGTTGGAGTATTCTTATGTTATCAAAATCCCATTATTTCTGGGATATTGCCAAAAAATTGGTCATTTGATTCCATGGTCAATGTTCTTAAGGTGTCTTTGGGTGAGACTTTGGTTTCATACTATGCATTTGCTGGAGAGTTAGTTCAAAACCTTGCTGGAGAGCCCGAAATTCTGTGTAACAGTGCTGGAGTGGATTTCATAGAATCTTGGGCTGATGTAGAGCTTAAAGAGATCAACTTTTATAATCCGGATGAAAGCATAGAAGGCAAGCTTTTACCAAAGAAGAAGCATGGTGTACTAGCTGTTCAGGTACTATTCATCATTCCTCAATCACTCTAGATATTCTTCGAATCCAGCTCGCGTCATCTCATTAATCATCTATCTGAGACTTTTGTTATTCTTTAACACCCCATCAAAGGTCCAGTTGAATTTTGATTTTAGGTCCCAACATTGGGTGTGATGGAATTGCTATGATACTATGTTAAATTAGCTAAAAAAGAAGAAGGATTGTTCATGCCATTATATCTATTTTGAGAAACTAGGATTATTATTTTCCATGCCCACACGAGAAGCATATATACGAGTGCCTTCATGCCGCTTGTACAAACCAGAGAAAACACCGGCGAGAAAAGGGTTCGAATCCAGCTAGAACCCTATTTGAGTCATTAGGACCAATCAAATGCAAATTATTCGTTACTGTTATTAAAAGTTGCCTAAATTAAGTTAATATTGATCGATGCATCTTAAGTTTTCAAATGCTGGATTTGCCTCTGTCTTCATGGGTTCTGTGAAGGACTAGACCACATCAAGCCCATTTACCATTTTTCTCCTTTTGCAACTCAACTTGAACTTGTTTTTTTGCATGCTGCTATTCCTCTGAACTCTGCTCCTTACTAAAGTTTTTTGAGAATTGAAAGTTTAATAATCCATTGCAGGTTACAGAACTAAAATGTGGAGGAGTAGTGGTGGGTTGTACATTTGATCATAGAGTTGCTGATGCTTACTCTTTCAACATGTTTCTTGTATCATGGGCTGAGTTAGCTCAGTCCAAACCACTCTCTCAGCTACCATCTTTCAGACGATCTTTTCTTACTCCGCGGTGTCCCTCTTTCTATGATCCTATAATTGATACCATGTACTTACCTATCTCAGCCCTGAAACAGGAAACCGCAAATATTGATCATGATGCTGATGAAATTATAAGTAGAATTTACTATGTTAAGGCTGAAGAAATCAGGCGCCTCCAATCACTAGCCAATTGTAGCAACACAACGTTTACTAAACTTGAAACATTCAGCGCTTTCCTATGGAAAACTATAGCCAGTGATACTAATAACAAGTTCAGGCTTGGAATTGTGGTTAATGGAAGAAGTAGATTAAGCAACGGAGATGAAGAACAAGCCAAGATACTAGAAGGGTATTTTGGGAATGTTCTTTCCATCCCATTTGGGGGAAAAAAAGTTGAGGAACTAAAAGAGAAATCATTGAGTTGGGTTGCAAGTGCAGTGCATGAGTTTCTTGAACATGTTGTGACAAGAGAACATTTTCTTGGGTTAATAAATTGGGTTGAGAATCATCGTCCGGAGCCAGCTCTAGCAAGAATTTGTGCCACGAATGAAGATACACCTGCGCTGGTGGTGTCATCGGGGCAACAATTTCCGGTGAGGAAGATTGAGTTTGGATGGGGAGAGGCGGTGTTTGGTTCGTACCATTTCTCATGGGGAGGGAAATCAGGATATGTGATGCCAATGCCAAGTCCAAAAGGAAATGGAGATTGGATTGTTTACATGCATATGTTGAAGGGCCAAATTGATTTGATTGAGGCTAATGCGTCAAGTGTGTTCAAGCCCCTCACTGCAGATTATCTCAATTTAAAGTAATCAATCAATGTTTGTGTATACATATGTACTCGGAGATCAGAAGGGGAGCATTGGAGCAATGAAAACGTTGTTTGTTTCCGTTTGATTCGTAGGTTGTGGGTTCAAGTATAGAAACAACTTTTAGTGCGTGTGTTTATACAACACACCTCTTGGAGTACGACCTACTAACATAGAATGTTTTCTATACAATAACTACTTTAATATATATATATACTAAGCTTGTTTGATTGTCTGTGTGAAGGAAATATGAGATTGTGATATATATGGCATAATTATTTATTTGTGCGCTCCCTCTCAATGTTTAATTAATTTATGATAATAGCTAATATGTTTTTTGAGAGACAGTTTAATAATTATTTTCTCCGTTTCACAAAGAATGATTTGGTTTGAATCTTGTGGTTCTAATTTAAAGTTAGGTCAAATGTACAAACTTGTCCTTTGATATTGTGGTCTTAAACATGTTACGTGAAAAACTGAAATTAAAATGTTAAAAGGTCATTCTTTTGTAAACAAACTAAAAAAAATCATTTTTTTTAAACGGAAAGAGTACAATTTAACATTTTTTTGTAAATGTCACTAAATTCTATAGCTATATTGAATTGTATCTAATGAGTAATGTCAATTAACTAGTGTCTAAAATTTTTTAATACTCTTTATTTTTGTTAATGTATATATCTATTGTCTGTTTTTTGTTGTAGTGTAATTAGTCACCGTGAAATGATAGTTCTTTATTATATATATATATATATATATATGGCTTCTTTGTCTTCAAAAACAAACTGCAGATAGGCCCAATAAGACAGGATGCAATCCCTTGAGCAAGCTAGAGAAACTGCAGATAGGCCCAACAAGAATTTGTAACAAAATTTATGTATTGTTGCAAATTTTAAAAAAGGAATCGGTTTTCTATTGTAAATGACTAGATGTCTTTAATTATGTTTGTATTGCAATGATTTTGATTGAAAGATTGAAGACAAATTATGCGTTACTCTCATTTGTTTTCAAATGTGTTCAAATGACTTCAAGTAAAACACAATTATTCTTGAACATTTTCAGTATAAATTGGACTAATGAGTTCTAGAATAACATATATATCTTCTATTAATATCCATCGCAAAATCTAATTCCAAATCAGCCAATCATGTTTAAAAGAAACAAATTATGGGTGGTTAAATGATTCAATAGGATAATAACATAGTTGAGGTATTTGAGGAGAAAAACCCATTAAGTTTAGAGATCTATTTATATATTTGCCCGAATTTTTATTATGTTAAAATAAATATTTTATCAATTAAATTATAAAATTAAAATCATATTTAACTAGTTAGTTGAACTAAACATCAGTTGGATCCACGGTGTCTAATAAATTAATAAAAAATGAAATCAAATATTTAGTAGGGACAATAGTGGATACACTCCAATTATTGATTCAGATTTGTTTTGGGCAATTATGGCAGTTTGCAATTTTTAATTTGAGTTGTTTATACTATATTCTTCTAATTTATTTTAATTTTTCGTGTTTATTAAAAATATACCTTGGTAAAATTTTCTTACTACTTTACCCTTATATTTCTCCAATAAATTATACTTTCTCCAATTTAATATTTAATTTTTAAGGCGTTTCGCATCCAATAAGAAAAGTAGATTAAAACATAAATTGAACTTAGTTTTTCATTTTTATTGTCAAATTTATGATTAAAATAACTAAATATTAATTAATCACTAATTTCAATACTAACTAATGAAGGATAAAATTGAAAGAACACTCTAAAAATAGTCTTAAAAACTGAATGATTAAGTTGATTTGAAAAATAAAAAAAATGCCTCAAAATTAATATAAAATGGAGAGAATACTTTAATTAAGAACAAGACGAACAAACTAATTTTATACTAAAATAAAATTTAATACTAAAAGTAAAATGAGACAAATAAAATTAATTGTATCTTGATTTTCTCTAAAATGACAAATAAATTAAGACAGATTTTTAGTAATTTTGACCAATAATATGGGACTAAAGGAGCTTTAGTTCCACCTTTGCTCTAATCCAATAAAATATAATGTGGAGAAAAATTATTTAAAAAGAAGCATTATTAATGCTTAAATCTCTTTTGGTAAAATGTAATGTTGTTTACAATTTCAAACACTACTAGTAACCTCATGCACGTAAATCGCGATCTACTAATTGTATGATGTCCCTGATATGATTTTAATTTGTCCAAATTATATATTTGGAGGTCGGTCAAAATAATTATATTCATTTTTAACATATAGAAAATATATTATTATTCGTATATTTTGTACATATATCGATTATTATTGGGATGAAAGCCTATACAATGTAGTAGAGAATCAGATAATAATATTTTAAAAAAATAAATTATGAATAATTTAATAAAAAAATGATACAATGAAGATACTTCAAAGGAAAATACTAACAAATTTGAAATCTGTTTATGAATTCGTAAAAACTAACACCTAAAATCTTTGAAAAATCACTTTCCTCTACTTGAATTATAAATATAAGAAATGAATTGCTAATCTCAATCATGGTCCACGCTTTATCTCGTTGAAAACGTCGACTTCACGTGTTCTCTTTTTTTAATGCGAATTTTTTATTTTTATTAATATTAAAATAAATATTAATATAATCAACTTCACATGGCTCCAATTAAATATACTGCGATTATCATTATTATTTTAGTGCAAAAATCAGACAACGTCCTCTTCCCAACTAATTTGAATTGCAAAGTATCTCAAATACCCATGATTTACAAATCGGGTTGGTTAAACTCCACTCTTTTTTTTCCCTGAAATTATGTTATGTATGTTAACTTTCTTCCCTATTGAAAAAATTTTAAGTACATAAATTAAATCCTATTCTCTATTTTCCTCTTATTTTTAAGCTACACTTGTTATTGCAAAGAAGTGGAATGAGGAACTTTCAACTTCTCTTTGTTCCTCTATTACTATCATTCTTTTTGTCGCAATGTTATGCCCAAGAATCTTTTCTCCACTGTGTTTCTAGTCAATTTTCTGAAAGTAACAGCACAGGAGTACTTATGTATGCTCCAAAATCGTCAACATATTCATCGATTATCGAACAAGCTCAGAAAAATCCAAGATGGTTGAACTCTTCATCGGCACATCCGCTTTTAATTATTGTGCCTCGTAAAGAAAATGAACTTAAGCCTGTCATTCTTTGCAGCAAAAAGTTTGACTTGCAAATTAGAGTGTTAGGTGGTGGTCATGATTATGAAGGTCTCTCTTTTCGCGCTGAATCGCAGTTTATCATGATTGATATGAGTAATCTAGATGAAATCGATATTGATTTAGAGGAAGAAGTGGCCTGGATTCAAGCAGGGGCAACGTTGGGAAAATTATACTATAACATTGCTAAGAAAAGCAGAGTACATGCATTTCCAGGAGGTATATGTTATACTACTGGCAGTGGTGGGCTAATTAGTGGTGGAGGATTAGGTTCTTTGATGAGGAAATTCGGGCTTGCAGCAGATAATGTTGTCGATGCTCGTGTAATGGATGTTAATGGAAGAATTCTTGACAGAAAATCAATGGGAGAAGACTTTTTTTGGGCCATAAGAGGAGGTGGAGGTTCAAGTTTTGGGATCATTCTTGCTTGGAAACTCAAGCTGGTTCATGTCCCTGAGAAGGTTTCTGTTTTCAGGGTTCATCGAATGCTCGAGGGGAATACTATAAATATCCTCCAGCAATGGCAACATACATCATATTTACTGCCTAAAGAGTTCTTCCTTAGAATGATAATGCAAAATGATGGAGAAGGAAAAGAAAAGAAAGTCAAAGTCACATTTGAAGGACTATTTCTTGGGACAGTAGATGAGTTAATTCCAATTGTCAGCGATAAATTTCCTGAATATAATTTGGAACACAAAGATTTCTTCCAGGAACCAGTGATAAATTGCACTGAGAGACCATGTTTGAAGAAAGAATGTCATGAAGTTCCCTGGATCGGTTCGGTCTTGTTTTTGTACAACAAAGAAGTTGATGAATCACTTGAGGTCCTGTTGGATAACAGTGTTCCTATATATAAAAATTACTTCAAGGGAACATCTGATTTTGTGAAGACTCCGATTCCTGATAATGGTTGGAAAATGATTGAAAGATTGTTTCTTGAAGAGGACAGGCCTATGATAATAGTAGAACCATTGGGTGGAAAGATCGATGAATTTTCAGAATCTGAACTTCCTTTTCCTCACAGAAAGGGAAATATGTACAACATTCAGCACTTAGTGAATTGGAACGACAACAGTGAGAATGTATCGAGCAAAAAGATTGGATGGATGAGAAAATTTTACAAGGAAATGGAGCCATTTGTTGCCAATTCTCCCAGGACTGCCTATACCAATTACAGGGATCTTGATTTTGGGACTAACCAGAGAGACTATAGCTATTCGAAGGCCAAAATATGGGGTGAAAAGTATTTCAAAAGCAACTTCAAGAGGTTAGCTGAAGTGAAGAGTATGGTTGATCCCGAGAACTTTTTCAGATACCAACAAAGCATTCCACCTTTTACTACTCCAGGAATGACAAATTTAATCGAAGAAGCATGGCCGAGCACTTACATTCCATCTGAATTACAGGTATTCTGATGTGATCTTCTTGCAAATGTATCCCACATAGGCAAAAGTGAGTATAAATAAACTCTGGATGAAAAATTTGAACTTGGTGAGTTCAAAGTTAAGTTCTTACCGTTGAATCCATTGTACTTCTAAAATTATGGGGTTCAAAATTTAATATTTGTCGAAATATTAGTACTCAATTTTTTGCACGTGTATTTATAGACTGGTGTCAAAATATTGAGATAGTCAAGTGTATAAAAACCTGGATCCATTTCTTATCATTAATTTAAAAAAATAACGTTTGGACATTTTGAAACAGTGGATTTATTTCATTGATTTAAGTCCCTTAAGTTTCAAAATGGTTATGAATTAACATTGCATTGAAGTACATTGAATTCATAAACTTATATAGTACATTCAGTTACATTATGTCCTCTAGATCGAAGTCTAATTGTTGAATTAGTACAGAAACTAATATAGTGAGTACATTCTAATTCATTTCTATAAATTGGATTATAGACTTGAGAAAAATCACTTTCTTTCCCCTCAAAGCATGATAGCTCATTCTGAATCCCTTAATTCTTATAGATAGCAATTTCCTGTAAAAAAAATAAATGAGAAGCTTTCAAATTCTCTCTGTTTTATTCTTTTCCCTCTTTTTGGCTAAATGTTACGCCAAAAAAGAAGTTTTTCTTCATTGTCTTTCCAAATACACCACAAAAAATGTTACGAAAAATATTTACTCCCCTAATTCTCCAACTTATGTATCTATCCTGGAATATGCCCAGAAAAACCCCAGATGGTTCAATTCTTCACATCCCATTTTCATTGCATCCCCTAAGAAAGAATCAGAAATCAGGCCTGTCATTCTTTGTAGTAAGAAAATAGGCCTAGAACTCAGGATCAAGAGCGGTGGCCACGACTATGAAGGCATATCTTATCGCTCTGAATCCCCTTTTGTAATGCTTGATTTAAGCAATCTTAACAAAATCAAGATTAATTTAAAGGAAGAAACAGTTTGGGTTCAAACAGGGGCGACCATCGGCCAGCTTTACTATGCAATTGCCAAGAAAAGTAAAGTTCATGCATTTCCAGGCGGTATCTGCTTCAGTGTTGGCACTGGTGGAATGATCAGTGGTGGTGGGCTCGGTGCATTGATGAGGAAATTTGGCCTGGCAGCTGATAATGTTGTAGATGCTCGCGTAATGGATGTTAAAGGAAAAATTCTTGACAGAGAGAAAAACAAAGATTTGTTTTGGGCGATAAGAGGAGGTGGAGGAGCAAGTTTTGGTGTTATTCTAGCATGGAAACTAAAATTAGTTCGTGTTCCTGAAAAGCTTACTGTTTTCACTATTCGTAGGAAATTAGAGGGTAACCGAAATCTCCTACAAAAATGGGAAAATATATCACATCAACTCCCTGAAGATTTGTTCATTAGAGCTGTTGTTCAAAATCGCAGATCATCAGACGGAAATATTACTAAAAAGTATGTTGATTTCTATTTTCAAGCACAATATGTTGGCCCTGTTGACGAATTAATTCCTCTCGTGAAACAATACTTCCCTGAGTTTAATTTGGAGCGAAAAGATTGCTTCCAAGAGAATACTACTGCTTCAGCAGAGAAAGAATGTCACCAAGTCTCCTGGATCGGATCAGTCTTACATTTATTTTTCAGAAAACCAACTGATTCACCTAAACTTTTGCTAGAAAAGAGAATTCCAACACGGAAAAATTTCAACAAAGGGACATCTGATTTTGTGAAGACTCCAATTCCGGATAGTGGTTGGGAAATGATAGAAAGAGTGCTTTTGGAAGAAGAAAGAGTTCAGATGATAATGGAGCCATTAGGTGGAAAACTAGATGAAATATCAGAATCTGAAATTCCATTTCCTCATAGAAAGGGGAATTTGTATACTATTCAGTATTTGGTGAACTGGGGCGATAACAGTGATAGTATATCAAGCCAGAAGATAGCATGGTTGAGGAAAATTTACAAAGAAATGGAGCCATATGTTGCAAAATCTCCGAGAACGGCTTACCTGAATTACAGGGACTTTGGATTAGGAACAAATCAAGAGGATTACAGCTATTCCAAGGCCAAAATATGGGGTGAAAAGTATTTCAAAGGCAATTTTGAGAGGCTGGCTAAAGTGAAGAGGAAGGTAGATCCAAAAAATTTCTTTAGAAGTGAACAAAGTATACCACCTTATCATTTATCGCACGAAGAAGATTAGATTTTGCTCAAGTTAATGAACTAACTAACACTCCCAAGACTAGAGAATCATGGTGACAAAAATGCTGAACAGATGTTGAATGCACATTTTTTAAATATTAACTCGCATACATTTACATCAAAATAATAAATACAGAACTTTTGTCTTCTATGTATTGTTAGTTTAATTTTTAATTACTAAATCGATATAAATAACAGCTGCAGTAGCTTTGAAGTACTCGGGTAAGTAATTTGTATTTTTATTTTATTATAACATATTACTATATTTTTTGTTTGTTTATTCTTCCGTTTCAATAAGAATTCCATTATGTAAGGAAAAAAAATAGGAATAACATCTTTAAGAGTTTTGGACGATAAAAACACTCTTCCAATTTCCAAATAAGTAAATTTCTTGTGGTCGTACATTTACTACTTTAGAGTTTCAAAAGATCAGCAACAAAAATTTGGTAGATTTTTCAATTATAGGCGTAAAAAAAAAAATTCAATAAATATGTCTATCTCCTTCTTAAAATTTCAATTAAAATATTTATAATGGTACACCAAAGTTGAATTTCGAAAATTTGTGTTGAATCATGACTTGATTGTCCAAAAAGTGTGTTGAAAACCATGAATAAACCCCCATTAACAAGCTTTACCAAGTGGTTATGTAACACCTGAGTTGAGTAAAATATATGTGTATGAAATACAAGTCATATTTTGTGTTTAGTGTTTTGGTATAAATGTAGAGTGCGAGTAAATATTTATCCTCTGAGAGCAATACATTTTTTATTTAAAACTGAAACTTCTTTGTAATATCATATTACAATGTCTGACAAGCACTAACTGGCCTGTCTAATAATATGAGACATGTGAGTAAAAAGACTTCAATTTGTAGAATAAGGTGGAATACTTTGTTCATTTCTGAAGAAATTGTTGGGATCCACCTTACTCTTAACTTTAGCCAATCTCTCAAAGTTGCCACTATAATACTTTTCACCCCATATTTTGGCCTTGGAATAGCTGTAGTCCTCTGAATTTGTCCCAAAATCAAGGTCCCTGTAGTTCAGATAAGCAGTTCTTGGAGAATTTGAAACATATGGCTCCATTTCCTTGTAAAGTTTCCTCATCCATCCTATCTTCTGGCTTGATATACTCTCACTGTTATCGCTCCAGTAGTTCAAGTACTGAATATTGTACAAATTCCCTTTTCTATGAGGGAATGGAATTTCGGATTCTGATTTTTCATCAAATTTCGCACCCATTGGCTCAAAGATCATCTGGGGACTTTCTTCTTCCAAGAACAGTCTTTCTATCATTTCCCAACCACTTTCTGGAATTGGAGTCTTCACAAAATCAGACGTCCCTTTGTCGTAACTTTTCTTTGTTGGAATACTCTTTTCTAGCAATGTTTCAGGGGCATCAGTTAGTTTTCTAAAATAGAAATATAAGATTGACTGAATCCAGGAAACTTCATGGCATTCTTTCTCCGCACCAGCACGAGTAGTCTTTTGAAAGCAATCTTTTCGCTCCAAATTGAACTCAGGGAAGTACTGTTTAAGCAGAGGAATTAACGTATCAACAGGTCCAACATACTGTGCCTGAAATGAGAATTCCACATGCTTTTTTGTATCATTTCCTCCAGAGGACACAGCATTTTGAATAATAACTCTGATTAACAAATCTTCAGGAAGTTGATGTGCTATGTTTTCCCATTTTTGGAGGAGATTTAGGTTACCCTCTAACTTCCTACGAATCGTGAAAACAGTAAGCTTCTCTGGAATACGAACCAATTTTAGTTTCCATGCTAGAATAACACCGAAACTTGCTCCTCCACCTCCTCTTATCGCCCAAAACAAATCTTCATTCATCTTCCTGTCAAGAATTTTTCCATTCACATCCATCACACGTGCATCTACAACGTTATCAGCTGCCAGCCCGAATTTCCTCATCAATGCACCAATCCCACCACCACTGATGATTCCACCAGTGCCAATACTGAAACAGACACCACTTGGAAATGCATGAACTTTACTTTTCTTGGCAATTGCATAGTAAAGTTGGCCAAGGGTCGCCCCTGTTTGAACCCAAACTGTTTCATCATTTAAATCAATCTTGATTTTGTTAAGATTGCTTAAATCAAGCATAACAAACGGGGATTTAGAGCGATAAGATATGCCTTCATAGTCGTGGCCACCGCTTTTGATCTTGATTTGTAGGCCTACTTTTTTACTACAAAGAATGATAGGCCTGATTTCTGATTCTTCTTTAGGGGAAGCAATGAAATTGGGATGTGAAGAATTCAACCATCTTGGATTTTTTTGGGCATATTCCAGGATAGATGAATAAGTTGGAGAATTTGGGGTGTAAATGTTTTGTGTAGTGTTGTTTTTGGAGTATTTGGAAAGACAGAGAAGAAAGTCTTCTTGTTTGGAGTGACATTTAGCCAAAAAGAGTGAAAAGAGTAAAACAAAGAGAATTTGAATGCTACCCATTTTTTTTCTTTGGAATAGAAATTGTTATCTAAAAGACTTAAAAGGGATTCAAAACTACAAAGAAAGAGCAATCATTGTTTGAGGGGAAAGAAGATGAATTTGCTCATAACTAACCTTTCAAATACTCCTATTTATAAGATTAAGTGAGGGGATGTTTGATTACTAGCCAAAGTTATACAAATAATACAAAAATTAATAATAGAGTATTACATTTATAAGCTACCTATGAATTAGTAATACAGTGTAAATTATACATACTTCAATGGACTATAATAGTAGTTCTGGATTTATTCAACAATTTGACTTAGACCCAAAATACGTATATGAATGCATGACAGGTCAATGCTATTATCTCTGGTCCATGTTAAAGTGAATAGTTGAAGTACGATAAATTTTGTAAGAAAAATATTTAAAACGTAAAATCAAGATTATTTTCCTCACTTTTTTTAGTTATTTCTAAATTATTCTCTCAGAAAATGTAGAGTAGATAATAACCTCATTACAAGAAAAGGTAAAAATATTTAAAGAAAATGTTCCAAAATTTTTCTTGAACTTTGAAAAGCACACTTATTTTAAATTATAAAAAATATTTCTAACAGTTCACTTAATATATATGGATTAAAGGGAGCAATTCATAAAAATCGTTTAATATTAAAATTCAAATCAAAGGACTCAAATGAATTTAAAATAAATTAATCGTTTCATGATATGTTCTATATATCCGAGTATTTAGCTGGCAAGATTTGATCTTATCATAAATAATACCATTTGGTTTTGGGAATCATTTCAATTGATCTTCAAGTGGTAGGTAATTTATATTTTATCCCACGTGGACATTACAAAATTGTTTTTTTTTCCTGGATCCCATAATTCAGCTGGGAAGATTTGTACAATTCCCTACATACAAAATAAATAATATTTTTTTATTTCAAAATAATTTTACATAAATATTATTTTTATTTTTACTGAAAAAAAATTAAAATATATTCGAACTTTAATCATAATTATTGTAATAATATCGAATTTTGGAAAGATCTTTTATCCTACACTATTTAATAGTGTATTTTAAATGTATATATGTGTCCATGTAGACATCATAAATATTAGGCTTAAGTCATGCACAGACCCTCAAAGTTGTCCTAATATTTCATTTAGCCACCCCAATTCAATCTTTTTTCTATTGAACACCTATACTACAGTAAATTTGTACCTATTAGACATTTTTTGCTGACATGACACTATGTGTGTAACACACACTTAAAGTGTGTGGAAGATATCATTTACTTAAAAAAAGATTTTTTAAAAAAAAAATTAAAGTAATATCTCCTCTTCTTCTTTGACTTAACTTCACCACCATCGCTATCAACTTTCCTTCACCATTCTTTCTCTGGTCATTTTTTTCATCTTTTATTTTTCAAGCCATCGTTTTCTTCCCCTTCTTTCACCGCCCACCACCGACATCACAAATATTTCTATATATTGTGGTAAGAAATAGAATTAAAAATAATTTTGAGGAAACTCCATTTTTTTCGACGAATCTGAAATTATTTTTTTCAAAATCGTTAAGAAATTTAAATCCTAAAGAACTCACAACATAGAAGAAAAAAAGTATCAACAAATCTAAATTAATATATAAGAAAGTAGTGAGATTGGGAAAAATATCAATTACAATAATGAGTAAGATTCAAGGAGAAGGATAGATGGATGGATGGAAAACAAATTCATATAATTTTGAATTGAAAGGAAAAAGAGTCAAATCCAAAATTACTACGAAATGCTTCGATTTTGTGTCTCTTTCTAAGGAAAATGGTGAACGGATGTTAAGAGAGGGATGGGGTGGGATGCTCTGAGAAGAAGAAGAAGAAAAGGGGAAAGAAATATTTTTTTTAATTATTTTTTTTTAGTGAAAATATAATATTTGTTTATTTTATTTTCTTAATTTATGTTTAAGTGTTTTTATGGGCCCAATGCCACATGTCTCATTTTTATTAGCTATTATGTCACGTAAATGTAGGACAATCTTTCTTTACTTTTAGTTAATTTTCAAAATACGTTCAATAGGTATTTTTTTTAAATAAAAAAAGTATTCAATTGGAACAAGCTTAAGAATAGGTGTCTAAATGAAGTATGTGGATAACTTTAGGTGGCTATAGATGACTTAGGCCTAAATATTATATCACTATAAATAGTAATATGTCCAACACATATATACCTTTAAAATACACTATTAAATAGTGGAAGGAAAAAAAGTCCCCAACTATTAAATATTGTTTTGGCAAAAGCTCCTTCATAAAGTTATGTATTTTGTAACAGTAATTTAATCAAAGTTAGGAGTACTTTTAAGACCCTTTTTCCTTTTTAATACATAAAATTTTATAATATTAAAGAATTAAAGTATTTTTTTTTCTTTCAAAGACATTTAATTAAAGATAAAATATCGACTTACTTCTTATTTATAAAACTGATTAATTTTTTTTAAGAAATATGTTCAAGCAAAATAGTACATTTTAAAAACAGGAGTATGATACTATTATGTTTTACTGACGGATTTCAAATTAATGTTTGGGTTCTAGCCTTCTAGGATTCTCTCCCAGGCCTTGATAAAATGAGAAAATAGATAATAGTTAGTCTAAAAATGACATAGTATTTTTTTTAATTGCTAAATATTTAATGATATTATAACATTTTATTCCTACTTATTCGTAAAAAAAAATTCATAAAGATACTCTTATAAAGGGTAAATTATTTTTTTAAAACTTCTTATGCTTTAGCCATTTTCATTATATTCGTCAAAATGTTATTGAAGAAGACCCCCTGAGTGCTAAAAGATTAACGCGTATGTATTTTATTTGACTTAATTAGATGAACTCTGGTAATTAAATTAAGAATTCATCGAAACACACATGTTTGTATTTATTATTTTGGTGTAAATATATGTTGAGTTCATATTAGTTCTTTGAGCAATAGTCAAAGTTTGTTCAGCCTTTATAACACATAGTACAAAATCTTTTCCTGATTACACACTATATCAATATGATAACTGATAAGGTGTTACACTTTGTTCACTTCTGAAGAAATTTTTTGGATCTACTTCACTCTTCACTTTAGCCAGCCTCTCAAAATTGCCTTTGAAATACTTTTCACCCCATATTTTGGCCTTGGAATAGCTGTAGTCCTCTGAATTTGTTCCTAGACCAAAGTCCCTGTAATTTAGATAAGCACTTCTTGGAGATTTTGCAACATATGGCTCCATTTCCTTGTACAATTTCCTTATCCATCCTATTTTCTCGCTTGATATACTCTCACTGTTATCGTCCCAGCTCACAAAGTACTGAATCGTATACAAATTCCCCTTTCTATGAGGAAAAGGAATTTCGGATTCAGAAATTTCATACATTTTTCCACCAAATGGCTCAAAAACCATCTGAGGTCTTTCTTCTTCCCGAAACAATTTTTCTATCATTTCCCAACCACTTTCTGGAATTGGAATCTTCACGAAATCAGAAGTTCCTTTGTGATAAACCTTGTGTGTTGGAATACTCTTCTCTAGCAAAACTTCAAGTGAATCATTTGGGTTTCTCCAAGAGAAATACAACACTGATCTGATCCAGGGAACTTGCAGGCATTCTTTCTCTGCATCAGCAGTAATATTCTCTTGGAAGCAATCTTTTCGCTCCAAATTAAACTCAGGGAAGTATTGATTGAGCAGAGGAATTAATTTGTCAACAGGCCCAATATATTGCCCCTGGAAATAAAATCCCACTTGGTTTTTGGTATCATTTCCTCCTGAAAATACCCCTTTTTGAACAAACGCCCTGACAAACAAATCTTCAGGGAGTTGATATGCTATGTTTTCCCATTTTCGGAGGAGAGTTAGGTTACCCTCTAACTCCCTACGAATCGTGAAAACAGTAACCTTTTCAGGAACACGAACCAATTTTAATTTCCATGCTAGAATAACACTGAAACTTGCTCCTCCACCTCCTCTTATCGCCCAAAATAAATCTTCATTCATCTTTCGTTCAAGAATTTTTCCATTCACATCCATCACACGTGCATCTACAACGTTATCTGCTGCCAGGCCGAATTTCCTCATCAATGCACCGAGCCCACCACCACTGATGATTCCGCCAGTGCCAACAGTAAAGCAGACACCGCCTGGAAATGCATGAACTTTACTTTTCTTGGCAATTGCATAGTAAAGTTGGCCAAGGGTCGCCCCTGTTTGAACCCAAATTGTTTCTTCATTTAAATCAATCTCGATTTTGTTAAGATTGCTTAAATCAAGCATAACAAAAGGGGATTTAGAGCGAAAAGATATGCCTTCATAATCGTGGCCTCCGCTTTTGATCTTGATTTGTAGGCCTGTTTTCTTACTACAAAGAATGACAGGCCTGATTTCTGATTCTTCCTTAGGGGAAGCAATGAAATTGGGATGTGAAGAATTCAACCATCTCGGATTTTTTTGGGCATATTCCAGGATAGATGAATAAATTGGGGAGCCTGGGGTGTAAATGTTTTGTGTAATGTTTGTTTCAGGAAATTTAGAAAGACACTGGACAAAGTCTTCTTCTTTGGAGTAGTAACATTTTGCCAAAAAGAGTGAAAAGAGCAGAACACAGAAAATTTGAAGGCTAGCCATTTCTTACAAAAATAAAATAAAACTAATGGGATTGAGGCTGATATATATAAAGTTACCATGCTTTGAGGGGACAGATGTGAATTTTAATTCTCATATCTATCCCAGTGATCCATTTATAGACATAAATTTACTGATGTATATCACAGTAATCTGATTTAATTTATATGAGTTAATTTCTTTCATGATCACTTAATTAATTGATTTTATTTCATAAAGTACTTAACTTTGTTTTATAACACAAAAATCATTCAACATATGGTAATTATATCATAAAGTCACTCAGCTTTACACAATTCGCCCAACTATGGTAGGTGAAACGACAATAGAAGAGTGATTTTTCTGAGTGACTTTATGAGATGATTAATTAATTGTGACTTTTGCATTACAAATAAAAGTTGAGTATTTTATGAAATAAAAATAAAATCGACTCCGATTTATATAGATAAATTTAATGTTTTTGAATGCACTATATTTGACCCATAGGACTAATGTATATTAGTTGCTGATGTAATGTCTTTCAATTCAATGTTAATTCACAAACCTATTTAGAAATTTATAGGACTAAAATTAATTTGGAATGAATACATCGTTCCAAAATGTTTATCCCCAAAATCAAAACTCTTATAATGTTGATTCAAATATTTGTTTTAGGGTCATTTCAATTAATCTTATGATGGAAGGTAATTAAAATTGTATTTTTCTCCTAGATCCCAATATTCATTTGGGAAGACTTATACACTGAACTATCCATAAACATATATTTTAATTAGGATTTCAATTAATTTTTGCTTCTAAAATAAATAAATTACCTCCCAAAAGCTGTCCGGTCAATTCGATTTCAAGCTTTAACTTTTTGGGCATTTTTTATTTTCTATTTTTATTCAAAGTGAAATTAATTAATTTCCCTAGGTGATGTAAAAAAAAAAAGTGGTTCTATCTTGCTATAGGCAACTAAATTTATATATTTCCCCTTTTAGGAATCTCTCAGCATTTATCAACGCACGCTTGAAAGTTTGCATCGTGACTTTTTACATAGACATCTTAAATAAGATTTATATCATTTAAATAATTAAATTAAGGTCGTTTTGTCAATTTGATATTTTTCGTTGATTTGGTAATTTATAGGTGTTCACGAGGTATACTGAAACAATTTGAGATATCTAAATGTATATTTTCAAAGTCAAGTGATTACTGGTTAATTAAGACCAGGTTAAGATGTTTACCGATGCCTTTTATTTTCATTTGCAATAATTTTTTCTTCTAAAAATATATTTTCTAATTAATTTGGCTTTAAATAATAAACTAGTGAGAATTTATCAAAAAAAATAAATAGTGACTCTAACATTCTTCTTAATTACTTTTTATTGTAATTAGTTATATTAGAGTTTTAATTAAATTTAAATTATGCAGTATATGAGTACTCGAGGATTAGATTTTCTAAATTTGAGCTCTCATGCTTTAAGATTGAGGGAGGAGCAGAAAATTTCGGCCCTGAGTAGCTTTTCAAATAATCGACATTTATGAAGATGACTTTTATGTAAATTAGTTTTATAGATTAATTCAATTTAAAAGTTGGACTTTGACCCAAAGCACATTATAATCCAAATTGATACAAATCTGATCTGAATCATCCTGGTTATCAGCTGGCAAGATTTGTATTATCCAAAAAAAATATACTTTGATCTTATTTGTTTCATTAGTATAGGACATTTCTTCCACTTAAGACTTTAGAACATAGTATACATATTACGTTATTGACTTTGTTGTTCACCTTAGTTATCGTGTGTCAAAATGCTAATGTGATAGTTGAAATCGATGAATTTCTATGTATATCGATATATATAATTTATGCAATGTTAAGATTTAACATTGCAGGGGTGCACCCATCTCATCCCTAATTTGTCTTCCATTTTAATAACATAAGAATTTAATATTTGTTAATCTCATATTTATGACTTTGGTTAATCATCCCGTACGTTACTTGTGCAAAAGAAGACACATCAATGAGTATACTTAAACGGAAAGTCTCCTTTGCGTATTGAAGAATTACTACTATTTATATTTGATATAATACTATGTTAAGCCCTAATTTACTATTAGCTTGTGTCTGGATATGCAATTTCATATCATAAATTAAAATTATGATTTCAAAAGTGATTGAATGTTCAATTTAAAATCAAAATATACATTTCAATTTTATCAGAAAGTGTGATTATTTGAGTTCCACATTATAAATTCAGTTTTTTATTTTTTTTAAAACTTTATCGTAAGTTTATATTTTGAAATACATTGCTTGTTGCGCTTAGATCAGACAGACCTCCATCAGATATACCAAAAATTCAACATGAGCACTCCTCCAATTAGGTCAGGTGATCGAACAGTCAGTCCCAGCTAGTTATAGCGAACTTGAGATCGCTACAGAAACGCTCAAAACGACGCACAGAAGTCAAAACACAGAAACCAGAAGGTTTATTACACATTGTTATTATTATGATAGAAATGTGAAATTTACATTGTTTTAGTCCTTTTCTCACAAAAAGGAATGAAAGGATTTCAAGATTTTTTATTTTTTTTTAGGAAGTTGTTATGCTACCTACATATTCTCAAAAACAATGGAGTGATTTACTCCACTAATTAAGCAATTATGTTATGCTATATAAGTAGACACGTACAAACTATTGACATATCTTGAATACGTGTATATAATAGAAGAATATATTTTAAATAATACGTGTATCTGAAAGAAGAACATATCTCATATAAAACGTATCTTAGATATATGTATTTGAAAAAAAAACATATTTCAGATATGTATATCTGAAAGAGGAAATTCAAAATTTAGAGAAACAAATTTAAATTTCTAAAATTAAAAGTCACTTTGTTGCTCGAGAATAAATGGAAGAAGCATATTGATTATAATACTTAATTAAACATGTATCATGTTTTTTCAATTCCTCGGATACATGTTGTTTGCCCATTATAATTTCATATAGCATGTAAAACTAGGCCCTTAGTTCCCTTTTGGAAGTTAATAACCATTTCCCCACGAAATTTTAAATTAACTAATTTAATAGACTATAATATAGATGTTATGCATATTCCTTACACGCAATATCCCTATAGGGTGGTGGATGCACTAGAAGGCCTCCCAAAAGAAGTTTGATTTCAAATATTTTCTCAAATTCCTACACTACAAGTTACCTGAAATTAGAATTGATTAAGTAGATATCTTAAATATGTCTAATCTAATTATTTTAAAGATTATCATGCAAAATATAAATAATAAAACAATCGTGATATAGGAAATATTTTGCACCTTTCTCTACGTGGTTTTATCCACATCTCGCAGAAAATAGTTGAGAGACGTTTTTTTTCGAAATCTGATCATACATGATGTTGAGCTAGAATATATTCAGCATTTGTAATTCGTTGATGCATTAATGGTTGTAATTATTATGTTATGGGATTCTTTTAATTTTTACTTAATATAAAGCATTTATTTGTGGTGCTTTTAATCAAATTCAACATTTTTGAAATATGAACATGAAAAATTACAAAATTTCAATAAATATCCGATTTTAATACATAATATCAAAGATATTCAATTCGCTAGTACTAAGAACGTAATATTAAAAGTCATTGTCTTTCTTTCTTTTATAACCCCACCCTATAGGTTATGCCTAGTGAATTAATGCTATTTTAGGAAAAACGTTTCATTCGTATTGAATATTGAATATTGAATATTAATGGTATGAACTTTAGGAAGTTGCATAAATAGTGGAGCATTCATACCATTGACAGTTGACAAAATTAATAACTGAAGAGCAGTTGTTTATATTCATTTTAGTTAATTAAAGCTCCCCAGTTATACATATGACTTATGAGATGCACTACACTGTCAAAACAAAAAAAAAAAAACAAATCCTTGTTTGTGATCCGATATACCAAAATAATAATAATAATAATAATAATGAAAGAGATTCAACCTAAATATTGCTAGGAAATGGAATATATAACTAAGATAAACACCAAACAGTTCTAAATTAATTATCATTATATAGGAGTATTATTAAAATGACGCCATTATATTCCTTAATATTATTTAGATATAAGTTGGAATATATGGTGCGATGTTCTTTACAAAGCTGTCTTGCACATAATCTGCAAATTGAAAACTTCAAATACATAGGACAACTAATTAAATCCCGTTAGTTTCATTTTTACTTGTCCATTTAATATTAAGAGTATTGAAAAAAAAAAACTATCATCTTACCTTGCTGAAATTGAAGAGTAAAAATAAAACTATTTTTTAATATAAAGGTGAAATAAAATAAATGGAGGAATTAGCTTCTTGTTTATTTGAACATGCGAGTAATAATTTCGAGCACATTAATATTTGAATATACGAGTAATAATTTCGAGCATATTTATATTTACACACATGGGAACCAAGGCAACTAACGTGGGAACTATTATATTATCATATAGATATAGAAATTACTCGTAATAAAATCCAACTGGGACCTAATTTCCTCCCACAATATATAATTTAAAATATATATTTTTTTAAAAAAAAAAAAACCTTGGCAGCTGAAAACTCGGATTTTAATTCTGTGGAGTACTTTCATGTGCCTAGAGTCAAAGTCAAGCTGTTTAATAAATATTTACTTTCGTAAACTGCTGAATAAATTTTGATAACTCGACTTAAATAACCATATTAAAAAATAAATTCTATAAATATGGATCATTTGCAAGGTTTATAGCCATAAGCAATTTCTATTCCTCAAAAGAAAAAGAAAAATTATGGGTAACCTTCAAATCCTCTCTCTTCTAATCTTTTCATTCTTTTTGTCAAAATGTTACTCCAAACAAGAAGATTTTGTCCAGTGTCTTTCTAAATACTCTAAAACCAACGTTACACACAACATTTACACCCCAAAATCTCCAACCTATTCATCTATCTTAGAATATGCTCAAAAAAATCCTAGATGGATGAATTCTTCACATCCCATTTTCATAGTTTCCCCTACAAAAGAATCACAAATCAAGCCGGTTATTCGCTGTGCGAAAAAACTAGGATTACAAATGAAAATAAAAAGTGGTGGCCATGACTATGAAGGCATATCTTTTCGCTCTAAAACCCCGTTTGTTATGCTTGATTTAAGCAATCTTAACAAAATCAAGATTGATTTAAATGAAGGAACAGTTTGGGTTCAAGCAGGGGCGACCCTCGGCCAGCTTTACTATGCAATTGCTAAAAAAAGTAATGTGCATGGTTTTGCTGGAGGTGTTTGTTTCAGTATTGGCACTGGAGGGATTATTAGTGGTGGAGGGATCGGTACATTGATGAGGAAATTCGGGCTTGCAGCTGATAACGTTGTAGATGCTCGCGTAATAGATGTAAATGGAAAAATTCTTAATAAGAACAAAATGAATGAAGATCTGTTTTGGGCAATAAGAGGAGGTGGAGGAGCAAGTTTTGGTGTTATTTTAGCATGGAAACTCAAACTTGTTCCTGTCCCGGAGAAAGTTACTGTTTTCAATGTCTACAAGAGGTTAGAGGGTAACCAAAATCTCCTCACAAAATGGGAAAGCACCGCGCATCAATTACCTGATAAATTACTTATCAGAGTAATTATACAAAATGATGGAACAGAGAATGACAAGTACGTTGAAGTAATCTATCAATCACTATATCTCGGACCTGTGGATGAGTTAATTCCATTACTCAAAGAAAAATTCCCTGAATTTGATTTGGAGAAAAAAGATTGCTTCCAAGAGCCTGTTGTGGATTGTAGTAACAGGCCTTGTATTAAGAAAGAATGTCGCGAATCGTCTTGGATTGGATCAGTCCTGTATTTCTACGGTAGGAGAACAAATGAGTCACTTGAAGTTCTGCTAGAAAAGAGTATTCCAACACAGAAGAATTATTTCAAAGCCACATCTGATTTTGTGAAGACTCCAATTCAGGAAACTGGTTGGGAAATGGTTGAAAAAATGTTTTTGGAAGAAGAAAGACCTCAGATGATAATGGAGCCATTAGGTGGGATATTTGATGAAATATCAGAATCTGAAATTCCATTCCCTCATAGAAAGGGGAATTTGTATAATATTCAGTACTTGGTGAACTGGGGCGATAACAGCGAGAGTGTATCAAGCCAGAAGATAAAATGGATGAGGAAACTTTACAAGAAAATGGAGCCATATGTTGCAAAATCACCAAGAAGTGCTTATCTGAACTATAGGGATCTTGATTTTGGAACAAATTCAGAGGACTATAGTTATTCCAAGGCTAAAAAATGGGGTGAAAAGTATTACAGTGGAAACTTTGAGAGATTGGCTAAAGTGAAGAGTGAGGTAGATCCCAAAAATTTCTTCAGATATGAACAGAGCATTCCACCTTATCACACTGATAGCTGAAGAAAACAGGATTGCATTCAAGAGCAGAAAATAAAAATCCAAGTTGTTTGATGTTTTTATGAAGATTAATCCCTTCTTCTATTTTTCGAATGCAGTAAAATGTATTTTATCATATCTTAATTTGCAAAATAAATCTCCAATGTTTTTTATTTCTTAGTTATAATATGATTTATATACAACTACTTATGTCTTGAGTTACATGAAAATAGTAAAACCAAAGCAAACAGTACTAATAAATATAGTGTTCTGTTTAAACATTAATCCCTTCGTTCAAATTATTGTCTCGTGGAACATCAAATTATGTGAACTTTGACCAGATCAACATGACAAAGGTCGTAACCTGGTACTGTTTTTTGTATATTTTTGATAAATTTAAATTTTTATATGAAATATTGAATTGATTTAGAATGTGTTTAACTTAATGGCCCAAAATCTCAAAGTATATGAGCAAGTCTTTATCAAATTTACAGAAGGTCTAATTTACTTTTTAATGCCTTCACACTATCTACATCCGTTTTGTGATTTCTCTTTCTCTAGTCAATTACTTAAGCCTCTTTTTGTTGGTAATTAATAAGCAAAATCTGATTAGATCTCAATTAATTATGATCTAAATATAACATGTGTTAGACCTGTTTTTAAGTTTTACACATGCCATTATATAAAAGTACTGCCAAATGTAAATGTCAACTATATAGTCTTTAATACTCATTTGAAAGCTTCTTGGGGACGGGTTGGCACACCTATTTGGCCCAAAAAAATGCTTTTCCCTTCACCAACTTACGTGTATGCACAAACGGGTTTGCCATGAATTAGTCAACGTGTTTATTCGATGTTGTTTTATCTTTTGTAATGGTTTAGATATTTATAAGTGATATTGAATTAACTCCATCACAAAAAATAATTATTTAACAACGTATCTAAGAAAAGGATCAAAATCCTAATGTCCATGGATGTGGAACGACTCAATACTTCCCACTCAAGACTCAACATCTAGAAACATTAACAATATAAGATGAGGTCAATATTGAATAAAATAATGAATTAGGTTGAGTATGACTCGAAAACTTCTCCGTCACTAGCTATATATGAAAACTTTTGATTTTTTTTAATGATCGTGGTGTTCAAGTTAACTTTCGCACACCTCGACTAATTTCACGGGATACCTAGTACGTCTCACTAACACGGCAAAATCCAAAGAGGTACCATATAACTTTGTCGAATAACATCTCCTAATTGATCTATGTTATTGTTGAATCCATCCCATTGTTTTAGTCAACTTTAGCTATTCAATTGGTACAAACAATTGTTAAAAAGGAATAGTAATTGGAGTTGAAAAGAAAAGATTTGGTAGTTGGCAAATTGGTAAGATTTGCAACCATTCTTGACTTTGAAAGATTTGGTAGTTGGCAAATTGGTAAGATTTGCAACCATTCTTGACTTTGCTATGTTTACATATGTCATTAGTGACATAGGCATGGTTTTATCCTTCTATAAATAGAGCATTCTTGCTCATTTGTAGAACACACCAAGTTAGAGATAAAAACCATCTTGAGAGCAAAGTGAGGTATTCCATAGACTATACAAGAAAATAGTCTGTGAAGAAAAATAGAGTGTGAGCGATATTTAGTAAGACGGAAACCAAAAGAGTGTTGTTCCTTTTGAGTGTGTAGTAGTCACTTTGAGTATTGTATTCGTGACTACACAGTGTAAAATTCCTTACTATAGTAATATCAATTGCTCCTCTTGGTCCGTGGTTTTTTCCCTTATTCAGAAGGGTTTCCACGTAAAATTCTTGGTGTCGTTATTTTCCCATTTAATTTTCATTACTTTTACCATATATACTTTTGTGTTTGTCCGCGTTTTCCCAACAAACTGGTATCAAAGCCAAGGTTTTATCTGAGTATGCTCTGTGGTTGCAGCACAGTCTGAACTTCCACATCAGAAAAGATTTACTTTGATTTGCGATAACTATATTTTTTGGGGAAAACAATGGAAGCCAACACAAGTAGAATGGTTACTTTGAATGGTGTTAATTATGCCATTTGGAAGGGGAAAATGGAAGATCTGCTTTATGTCAAGAATTTTTATAAACCAGTATTTACCACTGTAAAGCCTGATAAAATGACAGATGAAGAGTGGAATCTGTTGCATAGACAGGTTTGTGGATTCATTAGGCAATGGGTCGACGATAATGTGTTGAACCATATTTCTGGGGAAACACATGCTCGAACCCTATGGGAGCATCTTGAAAGTTTGTATGCTCGAAAGACTGGCAACAACAAAATGTTCTTAATAAAGCAGATGTTGAGTTTGAAGTATCATGATGGTTCTCCAATGACAGACCATCTGAATAATTTTCAGGGGATTATGAACCAATTATCTGCTATGGGCATCAAATTTGATGAAGAAATTCAAGGCTTGCTTCTACTTGGTTCCCTACCAGATTCTTGGGAAACATTTAGAACGTCATTGTCAAATTCTGCTCCGGATGGTGTGATCTCTATGGATTCCGCCAAGAGTAGTGTCTTGAACGAAGAGATGAGAAGAAAAACTCAAGGTTCCTCTTCGTCGGATGTCCTGATAACTGGCCCCAGGGGGAGAAATAAAACTCGTGGTTCTCAGCATAGAGAACAAAATAGGAGCAAATCCAAAGGCAGACTTAAGGATATTGAGTGCTATCATTGTGGCATGAAAGGGCACACAAAGAAGTTCTGCAGAAAGTTGAAGAGGGAGAACAATAACAAAGAGGAAACTAAACAAGATGGCAATGAAAATTGCCTAGCCACCGTCACCACCGAAGATCTTGTAACCGTTCTTGATGAAAACATGATAAATATTGCTTGTGATGAGTCAAGCTGGGTTGTGGATACTGGTGCCGCATCTCATGTGACATCAAGGAAGGATTTTTTCTCTTCCTACACTCCTGGTGATTTTGGAACCTTGAGTATGGGTAATGAGACTGTTTCTAGGGTGGTTGGTATTGGTACAATTTGTTTGAAAACTAGTGTTGGAACTAAACTAGTTTTGAACAATGTGAAACATGCTCCTGATGTTCGTCTACACCTAATTTCTGTTGGTGTTTTAGATGATGAAGGATATGTTAGTACCAACGGTGATGGAAAATGGAAGCTCATTAAGGGTTCCTTGGTTGTGGCTCGTGGTAACAAACGTCGTGGTCTATACTGGACTACGGCCTCTGCTTGTGTTGATATGGTGAATGCGGTTGAGAGCGATAGCTCTTCAACATTATGGCACAAGAGGCTTAGCCACATTAGCGAGAAAGGACTTAATGTTCTAGCCAAGAAGAAATTATTGTCAAATTTCCAAAGTGCTAAATTAGAAAAATGTGAGCACTGCTTGGCTGGTAAACAAAATAGAGTTTCCTTTAAGTCCTACCCTCCTTCGAGAAAGACAGAGTTGCTTGAGTTAGTGCACTCTGATTTATGTGGTCCAATGAAGACAAAGACATTGGGTGGTGCACTTTACTTTGTCACTTTCATTGATGATTGCTCGAGAAAACTTTGGGTTTATGTCTTGAAGACTAAAGACCAAGTGTTAGGTGTCTTTAAGCAGTTTCAGGCTTCAGTTGAAAGAGAAACTGGAAAGAAATTGAAATGTATTCGTACTGATAATGGTGGTGAATATTGTGGACCATTTGACGAATACTGCAAGCATCAAGGTATTAGACACCAAAAGACTCCTCCCAAGACTCATCAGCTTAATGGTTTGGCTGAGAGGATGAAGAGGACCTTGATGGAAAGAGTTAGATGTTTGCTTTCTGAAGCAAAGTTGCCAAACTCATTTTGGGGCGAGGCTTTATTGACCGCTGCACATGTTATTAATCTATCTCCTGCTGTTGCTTTGCAAAGTGATGTACCAAATAGTGTTTGGTATGGAAAGGATGTTTCCTATGACCATTTGAGAGTATTTGGTTGCAAAGCTTTTGTACATGTGCCGAAAGATGAGAGGTCAAAGTTAGATGCCAAGACAAGGCAATGCATCTTCATTGGATATGGCCTAGATGAATTTGGTTACAGGCTATATGATCCGATTGAAAAAAAACTTGTGAGAAGCCGTGATATTATTTTCATGGAAAATCAAACAATTGAAGATATTGACAAAGCGGAGAAGGTAGAATCTTCAAGTTTTGATGGTATAGTTCATCATGATGAAGTTCCTCACACAAGTGTGCATGATGTTGTTGGGTTTGATAATCATGGTGACGCCCAGAATCATGTATCGAATCAACATGTTGATGTTGATAATAACAATGATATTGTTATTGATGATCCTGTTGCTCATGAAGTTGTGGACGAATCAAATATTCCGCTTCGGAGGTCCACAAGACAGCGGTTTCCTTCCTCCCGTTATTCACCCAATGAGTATGTGTTACTCACTGACGGGGGAGAACTTGAATGTTATAAGGAGGCCATGGAAGATGAGCACAGGAATCAATGGATTGAAGCCATGCAAGACGAGATGAAGTCTTTGCATGAGAACCACACTTATGAGTTGGTAAAATTACTCAAGGGCATGAGAGCTTTGAAGAACAAGTGGGTGTTCAAACTTAAAGTTGAAGAACACAACTTGAAGCCCAGGTACAAAGCTAGATTGGTTGTTAAGGGATTCAGTCAAAGGAAAGGTATTGACTTTGACAAAATATTTTCTCCTGTTGTGAAAATGTCCTCGATTCGCACAGTTCTAGGTTTGGCTGCTAGTCTTAATTTAGAGATTGAGCAGATGGATGTGAAGACGGCTTTCCTTCACGGTGAACTAGAAGAAGAGATTTATATGGAACAACCTGAGGGCTTCAAAGTAGATGGTAAAGAAAATTTTGTATGCAAACTCAAAAAGAGTCTCTATGGCCTAAAACAAGCTCCCAGACAGTGGTACAAAAAGTTTGAATCTTTCATGGGGGAGCAAGGCTATAACAAGACTTCTTCAGATCATTGCGTATTTGTACAAAAATTTTCTGACAATGATTTCATCATCCTTTTGTTGTATGTGGATGATATGTTGATTGTGGGCAAGAATACTTCCAAGATTGACGAGCTGAAGAAAAAGTTGTGTAAGTCTTTTTCTATGAAAGACTTGGGTCATGCCAAACAAATTTTGGGCATGAGAATTACTCGTCTTAGAGATGAAAGGAAGATTTATTTGTCCCAGAAGAAGTACATTGAACGCGTACTGGAGCGCTTCAATATGAAGAATGCGAAGCCTGTGAGTATACCTCTTGCTGGTCATATGAAGTTGAGCAAGAAGATGTGTCCTACAGCTAGGGAGGAAAAAGAGAACATGGCCAAAGTTCCATATTCCTCCGTCGTCGGAAGTCTAATGTATGCAATGGTGTGCACTAGACCTGATATTGCTCACGCAGTTGGTGTTGTCAGTAGATTTCTCGAAAATCCGGGAAAAGAGCATTGGGAAGCTGTGAAGTGGATACTCAGGTATCTTAAAGGAAGCTCAGATGAATGCTTGTGTTTTGGAGCATCAAATCCAATCTTGAAAGGCTATACAGATTCTGATATGGCAGGTGACCTTGATAACAGAAAATCCACTACTGGATATTTGTTTACTTTTTCAGGGGGAGCTATATCATGGCAGTCAAAGTTGCAGAAGTGTGTTGCACTATCTACAACTGAAGCTGAGTATATTGCGGCTACTGAAGCCGGCAAGGAGATGATATGGCTAAAGCGATTTCTTCAAGAGCTTGGTTTGAATCAGATGGAGTATATTGTCTATTGTGACAGCCAGAGTGCAATAGACTTGAGCAAGAACTCCATGTACCATGCAAGAACAAAACACATTGACGTCAGATATCATTGGATTCGTGAGAAAGTGGAGAATGAATCATTTCATGTCAAAAAGATTCACACAAGTGAAAATCCTGCAGATATGCTGACCAAGATGATACCGAAAGACAAGTTCGAGTTATGCAAAGAACTTGTGGGTATGAGCTCTCTCTAAAGAAGTTGAAGATACCTTCTTCCAGTAAATGGGACTGGAGGGGGAGATTTGTTGAATCCATCCCATTGTTTTAGTCAACTTTAGCTATTCAATTGGTACAAGCAATTGTTAAAAATGAATAGTAATTGGAGTTGAAAAGAAAAGATTTGGTAGTTGGCAAATTGGTAAGATTTGCAACCATTCTTGACTTTGAAAGATTTGGTAGTTGGCAAATTGGTAAGATTTGCAACCATTCTTGACTTTGCTATGTTTACATATGTCATTAGTGACATAGGCATGGTTTTATCCTTCTATAAATAGAGCATTCTTGCTCATTTGTAGAACACACCAAGTTAGAGATAAAAACCATCTTGAGAGCAAAGTGAGGTATTCCATAGACTATACAAGAAAATAGTCTGTGAAGAAAAATAGAGTGTGAGCGATATTTAGTAAGACGGAAACCAAAAGAGTGTTGTTCCTTTTGAGTGTGTAGTAGTCACTTTGAGTATTGTATTCGTGACTACACAGTGTAAAATTCCTTACTATAGTAATATCAATTGCTCCTCTTGGTCCGTGGTTTTTTCCCTTATTCAGAAGGGTTTCCACGTAAAATTCTTGGTGTCGTTATTTTCCCATTTAATTTTCATTACTTTTACCATATATACTTTTGTGTTTGTCCGCGTTTTCCCAACAGTTATAACAAACTAACCGAAAATAAGTGCACCTAATATCTACATGTAAATTACAAAATAGAATATTTACAAATTACACACTTGTACACGTTTCTATCAGGAAACTTCTTAGAAGCTGACCACGTGCTGGGCTCATATATACATTTGTTATGGACCAGCCCATTTAATATTGAGTCCAAATCACTACAAGAACAAATGAAGGCCTTCCGTTCTCTTCTTTTCTTGCCACATCGTCACCAACAGAAACAGCAAGGATTTTCTGGGCTCTGAGAACAGTTTAACCCAACGTAAAAGATGGGCTAGAATTTCTAAGCCCATTTAAAACTTAAAAGAAGTTCCCCACTTGTTTCGTCGACAAACTTTCAAAGTCCAATAAAGATTCGGTTAAGTATAATTAGGTCAAGTAACATGGCATTATAGATTCATATCATGTGTATTATATGATTATTTATGGTTGAAATTCATTTAAATTATATACTCATCTTAATAATAAATTTGAATTATATACTCATCTTAATAATAAATTTGAATTATATACTCATCTTAGTAATACAAACAACAAAGCTATCAACTTATTTTTATTTTTTAAAAACTATCAAATAAAGCAATTAAGTGTATTCAAACTAATTTTTCAAGAAAAAAAATTAAGATTGATGGCTATGCGGATTGAGAGTTGGCGATAAGACTCAATTTGATAATGCAAATACTTTCAATCAATTATATTAAATTTTCTTTTTCATTCTTAATTTTTTAAAAAAATATTAACTTGGGCATATACATTAATTGTTTTATTTGACAATTTTAAAAAAAAATAAAAATAGTTGACAACTTTGTTGCTTTTATTATTAAGATAAGTATATAATTTAAATGAATATCAACCATAAATAATCATATAATACACATGGCATGAATCTATAATATCATTGAACATTACTTGACCTAATTATACTTGACCGAATCTTTATCTTTCAAGGTCATAAGTGTTAGTTAGATCGTAAAACGAAACTTGTAAACCTTTGAAATTTTATTCATCAGGCAAACGAAATTGATAAATCAAGACCACTCATTTTTAAGTCATTCTTATAGATCACCCATTGGCTTATGGGGTTTTGGCCCATGAGGCCGAGCGCTTAAATACTTATTGGAAAAATTAATAAATCAAAAAAATGAAAAAGAATAGGAACCCATACTAGAGTAGATTGTATATGCAACTCTCGGTTGATTTTTAGAATAAGAATTAAAACATTGTTGTTTCATGAAGTTTTCAGGTTTCAAAAACTGTTCCGAATCAACTTTTGAATTTTCGGGTGAAAGTTCACTTTCTCACAAAACTTTGATAAAAATTTAAGTAATTAAAATGAATATCCACACATAATTTCAAATCCTAAACCCTATTTTTCGATGAATATCAGAACAATAATATTTAAATTTTAATGAAATATATAGTTAAACACTAGCTTTAAAAAGATAAAAGACATTTGAAATTTTGAAATAAAGTAAAGAAGGTGGAAAATATAAGTGTGCTACATATATATAGTGTGTGGAGGGGAAAACTTGAATAGACCATATGATACTTTTGTAGTTTGTTTGGTCTTTTGGTTTGAGTATATCTTTCTTGACTCAGTGTCCTACACTACATTAATTCAGACAAGTGGCCAAAAGTTGGGGTTATGACTTATGGTTACTTGATTCATGGGCCATTTATTAAGTGTGTTAGTGACAAATGGACGATGGTGGCTAGCACATCAAAACATCTCAAATCAACACACCAAAGCAAATGCAAGCTTCAAAAACAAGGTTTATAATTGGTGCTATTTATTTATAAGAGAAGATTTCAGAAATCAATATAGTTTTAATATTTTCACCCATAGCGAATCTGCTATTACAAGGTATTACCTTCTTCTATTTCAAATTAATTAAATTGTTAAGATATTTTCATTTTACAAATTAACTTAATTATTTAATTTTCAAGATTAACATTTTTTCAATTTTACCTTTCACTAGTTAGTATTAGAATTAATTAACAATTAATATTTAGTTATTTTAATCATAAATTTAATAATAATGAATAAGGGTAAAAATGAAAAGTTATGTACAATTTATGTCTTAATCTTTTTTTCTTAAAAGACGTAAAACTTCTCAACAATTCAATTAATTTGAAATGAAGGGAATAAATTATTTAAGACAGGACTGTGTGAGTTTCATTTTTCCTCTCCTCCATGTAAGACAATAATATTATTTTATTAAAACGAAAAGTGGATGATGGAGCTAAAATAGAAAATAACTATTTAGATTTGATATTTATATCAGATTAATGATAAATATTATAGTATTAAATATTTCTTTACATACACTTCTATGATAATGTAATATGATTTGGTATCAAATATATATAGAGGGTGTGTTTTTTGAATTTAATTGATCAAAATATTTTCATGAAAATTTAGAAAATAATTTTGCTATAGACCCCTCTACCCCACCTCATTCCTTACTCCAACTGTTAGCAACCCCACAACTAGCACTCCCAACCCCTCTCCCACCGTCTAATGTTTAACTAAATTATATACAAATATTCTTAAAATAAATTTATTTATTCATACTTACTAAAAACCGAAAAAAATAAATAATAAATACTATATTACATAATTTTTGAAAAATATTTTCCAGTCAACAATATTTTCTTTCATACTAAACACCTCATGAATGTGGATAAACCTTCCTGAGATGACGCCCCCACCAAGAGACATCCATCCATAAATATTACTATATTGCATTAAGAAATCATTCCATATATATTCATGTATTATATTATATGTAGAGAATGAAATGGACATTTGATATTAGGTTGAGACATTTATAATACATATATGTAGACAAATGTGCACATAGATTAGAAACATGATTATACATGGACCTAATAATCTTACATCTGAGTATGGAGGATAGCCATTATTATTTGTTTGTGTGATATAAAGTTGTTCTAGAAAAGTATGGGCCTCAGCATTCCCTAGCCCCAACTATAGATGCGTGGGTCATAGTTTCTATATGTTATCATTGTTTTTTTAGATTCACACCAATTTGATGTCTAAATCTCCGAATAATTAAATTCGAAATTTTGATTAAACTAAGACATTATATAAAATAATTCACTAAAATAATATGTTTTTTTAAGTATAAACGTATTTTACAGTAACGTTTTAAGGTATATTTTATTTTTTAAAAGCTGACGGCGTTAGATTGATATATATTACTCACAGTAACGTTTTACTCCAAAAGCGTTACTAACCTAACGCTGTTAGTTTTTAAAAAATGAAATATACCCTAAAATGTGAAATACGTTTATACCAATTCTGTAAAATTTTAGAAAAATATATTATTTTAGTAAATTGCTCTATATAATGGTTAAGTTTGATCAAAAATCCTCGCACAAGGTATGTTGAATCATCTAAGCTTTAGTTAAAATTTCTTCTTCTCAAACTTAACTTGTGAATTACATTGTATATGTTACTGAATATATTATTCATCATCGATATTTTAAGATAGTAAAGATTGTGTTACAAATGATGTGATGCCATGTGGTAATTTTACCAACGTTAATGTGGCTGTATAACAAAGCATTTGCTCGTCAATTCATCAAAAGTATATGATGCACATTACGTTTTATGAGTGGAAAAAAATAAATAAACGTTTTATAGAGGTTTGACGATACTCTACGACATTATTATTTAATTTGGACCCCCAAAGTTACATCACTGTCACTAAGCTGGGGCTTAACTCATCCTGGTTCGTCGAAAAAGAAAAGCAAGCAAACAAAACTCTTTATGATGCCATCTGGATTCAGATATTTGGTGTTCGTTTATTTCTATTTTCTTTATTTCATATTAACTGAATTTAATATTATAAAAATTATAAATTAATATTACTAAACAGATAATTATTGGTTTTTCAACAGGAGCTTTAAACAAATAAACTAGAATGGTGTTAAAGTCCTCTGCTATTTTCATGAAGCCTATTTATTTAAACTACAATGGACGTGCAGGGGTAAAGGTATTGTTGTTTAAGAGGGGTTCATTCGTATTCCTTAATACCTTATAATTATTGTATTAAGTTAAAAAAAAAATTATATATCGTCTCTGTCCCGATTTATATAACAGATTTTTTTATTAGTCTGAAAAGGAATAATTCATTTCTGTAATTATAATTTAATATTAAAATATTTATTATACCCAAATTATTTATAGTTACACAACTATCTAATGTTTATTTTAGATTATAAATTTTAAAACATAGGTGTCAAAGTCAAAATAAATTATTGAAAATAGCAAAGAGTGAATATATTATATTATATTTGAAGTGAAAAGTACTTTTCTCCTTACCTATTCCAAAGAACTAGAACAAAATTAACTACTCTAGATCTTTTCTTGGTTCAAGAATTAGAATTAGATTAACACTTGATAAGATCTATTTTTGGTAATTTGACAGTTGTTAGTCACTAACAAAAGTTTAAAAAAGGAAAAGGTAAGGGGGGTGGGGGGGGAGTGATGTGACTTCTAAGTTACTTTTACCTTTTTTCTATATAAGGGCAAATGTGGTTTGTAGTGTTGTAGGCATTTACTATATTTCTTGTAACACATCATAATCTCCAAAGACCTAAAGATTTACCCAAATTTCAGATAGAAAAATTATAAAAATCTTTTGTTCAGTGACTCTATATGTGTGATAATAATTATTAATAATGAAGAAATGTGAGTTGTGCAGTTCCATAGCAAGAGTTTATTGTGAATCAGATCAAGCCAGTCTTTGTTGGGATTGTGATGCCAGAGTTCACACAGCCAATTTCCTTGTAGCTAAACATTCAAGGATTCTTCTCTGTAATTCTTGTCAATCACTTACCCCATGGACTGGCTCTGGGTCAAAGCTTGGTCCCACTGTTTCTGTTTGCCAGAAATGTTTTCACAGAAATAATAATGATGGCGCAGATCAAGAACTTAATGATAATGATGATACGGAAGAAGAAGAAGATGATGATGATGAGGCCGATGAAGACGAAGATGATGGAAGCAGTGATGGTGATAATCAAGTTGTTCCTTTATCTTCTTCAACTTCAGATCAACCTAATCCTCCCTCATTGACTTCAAGCTCTTCTAGTAGTGAAGATTCCACTAACAGATTTAACAGAAGAAGTATAATTGGATTTTCACCTAACAGAACAGAGGAAAATATCCAATCCCATTATTGTGTAAGTCTTTATCAATCACTCCCTCCGTTTTAATATTTGACATTTTAATCTCATAATCGTTGAAAAGGGAACGATTATTTTTTAAACAGACTAAAAGAAAAGTAGGTCAAACAAATTGAAACAGAGAGGTTACACATTCCAATATTTATTTTCTACAGCTGAATGTGTGTTCTGTTCTCTTTTTGTATTTTCAGGGCATTACAAGACCTGAAGAGAAGATAGAAAGGAGTTCATGGAGATGGAGATAATCGGGATATTTACAGATCAAAAGCTAATTCTGTTATCTGATCAATGTATGAAATAAATCTTCTTGTAAATGACATGTGAGTTAGCTAGTCTTTCTTGTTCCCATTTGCTCTTACTTGGAATCTGTATAATGATTTTACTGCATACACTAATTTTTTATCTAATTTTAATTTCTAGATGAGAATACTATTATTTTCCATGTGCTGAGTTTTTGTTTTTATTTTTGTCTACTTGGAAATATAAAAACCAGATGCAGCAAATAAAGATGATTAGGACAACACAGCTCTCAATTATAGTTGATAATGATTGATAACTCATGGTTTTACTCATGGCAAGCATTACTGATATTTGGCACCAAATACAATAAAGAATGCCTCATTATTAAAAATAAAGATCGAGACCAGGTGTAATTTAACATATTATAAAAGATTAGCGTCTAACCAAACAATACGACTATTTTGAAACGGATGCTTATTTTTGTTTTTGTTCCAGAAAGCACAACTCTTTATTCTAGTGGTCCATAACTATATCAAGATACTTATTTATTTTTTTTACCTAGTTATCCATGGCCACGAAAAAAAGGCTATTAACAATTAAAGTATGTTTTTGACAAGTGGTGTTTTTAGTGGCAGGAGGTTAAGTAAAGGAGATAAAAAGTCTATTCTCTAATAAGTATACTATAGTTGCTTAGACTTTTTATAGCCAACTAAATAATGTCAAAATGGACCTAAATTTAATGACCCAAACTAACTACCAGCAAGCACTACCAACTTTATTTTGAATTATTGCATGATATGATCTTATTGCCTTATTTTGTGATCACTCTCAATTCCTTTGTCACTATTTCTATCTTGACAATTAATATGGTCCAATTTCAAACCAACCGGTCCACATATTGACTCAATTAGAGACATTGAATTGGACCAACAAATATATATTTAACAACCTCACCCCCTACCCCAAGCCCCTGGTAGGGTGGGGCTAGGATTAGGAATTTGGAGTTGATGATATTGGGGTTCGAACACAGTTCTATCATTTTCATGGCCCATTCCCTATGAGTCAGTTTTGTTATGGAGATCAAAAATTAATATATGTATATATTTATTTAATTTTCTAATATAAATATAAGATATATGAAAAATGTATTGAATTTGTGTGAACTTTAAACATCAGTTAGTTCCGCCCCGCTTACCCCACCCACCTAAGAGGAAACCAACAACGTGTGCAGGGTCCTAAAATTCCCAAAATATACTACTCCTACCAAGTATTTGTTGAAATAGAGGTGGGACCATAGTAGATAAAATTGTAGATTCCACTGGAATTTGGCCTCTTCTACTTTTGATTGCTTCCATGGTTATCAATTGACCTTTTGGTACTCAAATGTCACAACTCACAACTTGAGTAGAATTGTGCATGAACCTGAGACACTTGTCCTTATCCTTGATAGCATTGTTCTTTAAGTGATGCTTTGCATACTCCACAAGTTTTCTACGTGACAACCCTTTAAAGAGGAATAATATAGAAATGGACTATTAATTATTCACTAATTGCTCCAACTATTAATCTATTTTGTTGAAGTGCATATATATTGATCTCTTCTAAAAATTAAGCTATTAAAGAAAAGACGTGACTTCATTTAGTTAACTACAAGTTAACGTGTTCAACCAAGTACATATAGAGATATTTTTGTTAGTAAATAGTGGTGGGATCACTTGTGCCAAGATCTCATCTTAATATATAGGATTTTCTTTTCACATGCTTATGAAATTAATTAGTGTTTGGATCAATTTGCATGTACCTTTATTATTAATTCTATCATGTAGGTATAGTAATCTCTCATCAGTTCAGATGATGAAAAGAGACTAAATAAGAGGGATAGCTCTAACGGTAAGCATCCTTCATTTCCAATATTAAAAGTATATGTTTCAAATCACCCAAAGAACAAAAAGCCAAAAAGGTCAAAACTCCGAATAAATAAAAAAAAGAAAAATCTTAACTTGCTTGAACTTGAACTTTAATCTTAATTTGGTTTCTGGATTTGTTAACTACTAGGTCAAATATTGAGTACCGACACAAAAGAGAGACTTTTATTATTAAGATTATAAAGGGGTATAATTAAAGTTAAGATAAAACATTACATGTGCTGATTATTAAGGTTTAATTTTGATTAAATTATGTCAGGGTGGAAGATTTAGTGACAAGCTGACAGCTAACTATATTTTATTAAGATTAAGCATATACTCAAGGATAATGGGATTGTAATATTTTAATTAGCATGCGAGACCTTAATCATGACGCTTTTTATTAAATCTATAATCTATAGTTCGATCTACACCATTAAAGTATAGTATAATAATGAGATTAATTAACAGACTCGGGCCAATTAAAAGCAAAGTTTTCTACATGGCCACGTGCATAACAGTAACACAAACCCTATTAACAAAATTAATTGCAATTTGCAATCAAATACACGACGACATCGCCGCAAGGCCGTAAACAAAGTAGTAATTTAATTGCAAATTGTCAAGTTGTCTAATGTTTATATTTGATATTTAAGTTTCACACACACGTACTTATAATATAAAGAACTGTATAATGCATGCATGTTAAATGATGCATCACTTATAATAAGGTTTAAATGATTAATTCACACTTACCATCAACAGTATAATATAAAATCACTCGTATCAACAAAAATTTAAAAGCTAAACATATATACTAACTTAATTATAAGTAGTTAACACTCAATATAATTAAGGAATCTAGTCTAGAAATAAAGAAAGTAACTTTAATTTGTGTGGTGGTAACACATTGCGTGAAGAAGAAAATTGCAGTACACTATTTTTTGAGATATGTGTGGACATGGTGTCATTATATTCAAAATGGTATCCACCATAACCTTGTGATAAAATGATATTTTATTTTTGTCCTTCATCTATAGCTTTTGGTAGGTCCTTTACATTGAAAATATCTTTGGATTCTGCTTCACCTGAAAGATCTGATTTGTGTGTTTCACAACCATAAAGACAATGATTCCTCAAAATTTTTTTACCCTTTCTTTCCTTGAATCATAGCCACACAATTAAGCCCTCTTGATCTTTTTTTCTTTGCTTTTAACAAAATGGGCTCAACTCCAAAGACTTAATATTCCTAACTAGATGACGATTGTTTAAATTAATACTATAAGGTGATAGACATTCATGAATTATATAGCATGGTGCTTATTAACATTGAATGAATTAAAGAATAGTATAGAATTAATAAGACGATAAATATTCATGATTAATTATATAGGTTATTGACACGAAAACATAACTAATTAATTAATGGACCCACCGAATTATTCTTGTTCAAGTATGCCTAAACCAAAAGTATACTTTAGTCAAAGTCATGTCAAGTTATCCACAGTTACGAAATTCTTGATCTGAAATTATCAGTATTTCTTTCGTTCAAACTAAAAAAAAAATTAAATTTATACACATTAAACTTTATTTAGTAGATCTTGTTTTAAAAATAAACTTGATTAAGGCCTTATACACACTAAACTTTCAAGTAAAATCATATATAAAAGCAAAACCAAATCGCTTTTAAGATATTCAGCATATTAATTTTAAGGAACTCAGCTTTCGACACCAATTATGAGTCATTGATTAGTACATTATCGTCATGTTTTGCAGTTTAATTTTTGGCTATATAATTCTGAAGGTCGTAAAATTAGGTCTTAGGCCTAACTCACACCCCAAAAGCTAATTCAAAGGGAGGATAATTGTCACGCCCAGTGCGTAGCATCTGGTGCGTGGGCATTTTGATTTTTGGGCCCCAACATCGAGTGAGATTGACTCTGATACCATGTAAAATTAGGTCTTAGACCTAACTCACACCCTAAAAACTAGCTCAAAGGGAGAAGGATTGCCCAATCCTTATAAGGAGTCCACTCATCTTATTAACTACCGATGTGAGACTTTTATCATTCTTTAATAAAGGTCGGACTACAAGATTCATTAAAAACAGCAAAAAATGAAAAGTAAAGTAGAATGGATCCTATTGCGTGATGCCAAATACATCTTTTCAAGAGTTTGAGCATACTTATTTTTCATGTATATGAAATCTCTCTAATATTATTATAAAGATGTGTTGGCTGAGTGTAAAATATCTTGCTAGTCAATTTTTTTCCTAATAGACGCAACTTCATGGGATGAATATTCTCTCCATTACTTATTCTCTCCGTTTTTCCAGGTACATATTTGGATGGAAGTAACGTAAAAACTAAAGTTTTAAGTCTCGACCTTTTATTTTAAATTATGACACATGACTTTCATTCAAGTGTGTACTTACGAAATGTAGAGAATAAATAATGGTTAATGGTTCGGAGTTAAATCCCCCGAAATGCATAGAGAAGATGCTTTTGATTCACTAAAAAAGTTGCTGCACTCAGAAATTTTTTAGCTGTAATGTGATGTATTGATACTTCTGGAACATATACAGTACCCAAATTGATATTTTGCCTTTGTTCATCTTGTTTTTAATCATGAGAAAGTCACAACACTCACAACACTACCTTTCAAAATGACACTTTGCAAATTGCAAAGCATTACCACTTGGCAATAATCTAGTATAAAACAACGTGGATTAGGGCGAGTGTGAGTTCTAACTCGAATTTATTATTTTAATTAAAATATTATATATAAGTGAAAGTAAACTTTTTTTAATATTAACTATGGTGAATATCTTAAAAAGATTCCTCAATTATGATAAATTTTCTACGAAATTCACTTAAATATATCTTCTTTTAATAAAAAATAACTAATTTTCTATCGATAAAATTACTAAAAAAATCAGGAAAATCAAGCAAAGTGACCATTCGGTCATAATTCAAGGCATATTCACTAATAATACTATATAAGGATGTATATGTAAAATATAAAAGTGTACATAAGTCATGTTATATAAATTCAAAAAATGAAAATGACAAAAAAATGAAGAGAAGTTGGATCCGGCTCATCTCCATTTATCTTCTCTTCATTTTTTCCAAGTTTCTATTTGGATTAATGACACGTGTCATAGGTTAAAATAAATGGTTAAAATTTAATTTTTTAAAGTAAATCTCTAATCATGATTTAATTAATAAAAACATTATATATTAAGTATTAAAATTATTATAATCTCACAATCTTAGCAACATATTATCATGTCCATAAATATTGAATTTTTTTTCCTATATAGACAAGACAATATGTTGCTAAGATAGTTATATTATAATAATTTATAATACATAATATATAGTGTATTTATTATATATTACATTATATAATAAATGTTAACCATTTATTTTAACCTATAACACGTGTCATTAATCCAAACAGAAACTTGAGAGGAGCCGGATCAAGAAGTTCTATGATAAGTATTGATAACTCGAAAAATATGGCAAAAAATTAAGGGAAAATTATATGAAATGGCAAACATTCATAACTAATTATATATTAGGGATATAGTTTAATTTATTAACATTATATAATTATAGTTTATTTTATGTTGCTATAATTAATGGGGGCCCACAACCTATTATGTAACCAATTAATAAAAAACCTTATTTTCTAATTTTGTTTATAATTATACACAATCTAATTTTCTCTCTCCTTTTCACAATTAATTTTCTCTCTCCTTTCCACATTCTAACTTCTTCTCCTACATACAATACTCCAATATCAGATTTGAATTTCAAATTTTTGTCCAAAATTTCAGTAATCCCTCCCGAATTTGAAGTCCCCTCCCTTAGTCGAAGTCAATTCCGCGCGTAAGTAATCCTTAATTTAAGTTGTTTACCTTTTTTTTTTTTTCAAACTTATCTAAAAATTGTATGTGTTCGGTTTTTTTTTTTCCATATATTTTGATGAAATAATCGTTTTTTTGTTCTTGATAGATCTAAAATTCGTTAAACAATGAACGAATCGTCTACATCTTTGAGGATTACCAGAGGTAGTCCTTTGCATGTCAATGTAGTTGACATTTTACCATCATTTTCAATGGGGCTAACTCAAGAATTTGGGGTTAATGTAGGGTCTTTGGGAAAGTCAAAACAACTTATACAAGAACAAACCATGGAAGAGCTGAGATCAAAGAAAAAGAACGACCCTATGGCAGTTCAACAAGTTATTAAAAATGCCAAAGCTAGAGGCATTAAAATTGTACAAGGTACAAGAAAGAGGAAAGCTGTAATCATCGAATCAGAGGAAAATGATTCTGAAGTTATTGGATCTGAAGAACTTCATAATCATGAGGTAGTGTCTTAAAACACAAACTTAGATACAATTTTTTTGTTAATTAGTTGTCAATATACAAAAAATATTAAATTAAGTATTGTATATAGTATATTCAATGTGAGTAATTGTATATAGTATATTGCATGTTTATGTTATTTTTGGTTTTTGTATATATATACAAAATATGGATAAGTTTACTCTGGGGTTTCTTTGTGTTTTGTAGCTCTGCTCATTGAATTAGGTGAATGTCAAAATTGTTTTGACTTTTGATTATGTTCCATGCTCTTTTTGTGTGTTTGTGACTTGTTTAGTGTTGTGGAATAAAGGGGCATTGGTAATTTTTTTGTTTTTGTGTGTTGTGCCTTGTGTTTTCTGGAACTTCTCAAGCATGATATTTGTATATTCATTTGTTATGTTGCTCGATCTCTTCAAAAACTTTGATACTGATCAACCTAACTTTGGTTTTGTATATATATACAAAATATGTATAAGTCTAATCTGGGGTTTCTTTGTGTTTTATAGCTCTGAATAAGTGTTAGTATATACTATATACAATTAATAAAAACATTGAATAAGTGTTAGTATATACTATTAAATTAAGTATTTGTATATAGTATATTCAATGTGAGTAATTGTATATAGTATATTGCATGTTTATGTTATTTTTGGTTTTTGTATATATATTCCAGAATGCATAACCAAAATAGCTAATGAGCCCATTATCTGTACATTTATGAAAAGGAATATTTATATATATTTTCAAATAATTCAATGAGATCATATATAAAATTAATACAACAATTTTTATACAATTGAAATTTTATACTGTTAGAATTTTTAATATACAAACACTACATCTACAATAGTGTATACTTCTTCCAAAAATAAATTGTATGACATAGAATTTTTATATTATTATTCTTTAAAATATACAAAAACTACATATTATTCTTTAAAATATACAAAAACTACATCTACAATTATATATAATTTTAAAAAAAAAAATCAAACACATGATTTATGAATTTATACAATTATGAACAATGATATTAATATTGACGATTTCAAAATATACAAATACCAAACAGTATTTGTATATTGTATATTACAAATTTTCAGCTTAACAAAATCACATATACAATTAATATTGACGATTTCAAAATCACATATACAAAATCACATATACAAATTTTCAGCTTAACAAAATCACATATTAATATTGACGATTTCAAAATATACAAATACCAAACAGTATTTGTATATTGTATATTGCAAATTTTCAGCTTAACAAAATCACATATACAATTGACGATTTCAAAATATAAAAATACCAAATAGTATTTGTATATTGTATATTGCAAATTTTCAGCTTAACAAAATCACATATACAATTGACGATTTCAATTTTATACAAATACCAAACAGTATTTGTATATTGTATATTGCAAATTTTCAGCTTAACAAAATCACATATACAATTACACGAACAGTATATAATTGTATATTCCAAATTTTGAGCTTACCAAAATCATATTTTGATTTTTTTGTTTTAGAAAAAAAATCACTCACACTAACGAATGAACACAAATTCAGCTTAATAAAATCATATTTTGATTTTTTTTTTAAAAAAAAATCGAAAACAATTCACAAATTCTAAAACCAATAAACAAGAAATTTCATCGAATAAAAACTTACCTGTATTCGATTGCCAAAATTGCTGAACTTCAGTTTCACAAAGAGCAAAAAAAAATACTAATTATCTTTTGGTTTCAATGGCTGTATGATTTTTTTTTGAATTTGAACGTTTGGCTTGAAAATAGGGACGTTTCCCTAATTTTGTGGCATTATCTTGATTTATTGTTACCATATTTAATGATTCAGTTACAAACAACTTTTTAAAATAGAATTGTATAAATAATAATAAAAAAATTATATACAAAATTAAAGACACCTTTAATAACTTAACTATACCCATATTATGTAATTAGGTAAACTATACCCATATAATGTTATATAATCTAATAAGTTTGCCATATATGAAATTTTCCCAAAAATTAATATTAAAATCAATTGACTTCATGAAATTCAACTAAACATATGTTGCCTAATCCAAAAAAAAAAAAAAAATCAATTTCAGAAGGTCAATTAAATGGCGGCCCAAAAACGGAAGCCCACATTCTCTTTTAACTGGGCCGAAAGAAGAAGAACAATAATACACAATATTAGACCCAAACCCAAAATTTGCACCCAATCCAAAAATCCAGTTGAGCCCTCGCTAATTAATTTTCCCACATTCAGCCGTTCCCTCCAAAGGTATCTTCATCTTCCTCTTTGCATGCCTCTGTGTTTTTTTTTTCTTTTCAACTAATTTTATTGGGCTCACTTCAACTAACGTATAGTTATATTGGGAAAACAATTAGGGTTTTGTTGATTTTCCATTCTGGTACAAGTTTTGGAAGTGAATTAGGGTTTTATTAGTGAAAACTTTTTGTTGCATTGTAGCTTAAATGGCTGGTCCCAAGCTCGGTAAGAAATCAAGTTCTAAATTAGGGAAACTCCCTGCGAAGAAGAAGCAAAAGAAAGAACCTTTGCCAGCTAAGCCACTGGAAAAGGAGGAACTTTTTAGTGATAGTGAAGGAACGGATGGGGATTTTCAAGAAGATGATGAACAGGAAATTAATTCAGATTCTGAGATGTCTTCTGACATTGATGACCCCTTTGCTGCTGACATATTAGGAAGTGGTGATGCTGGTACAATCTTAGCTTAAGGCATTGCGTTTGTGTTCTAACTTTTAGCCGTCATTTATGACTCTTTAACTTCTTCTTTGTTTTGTCATATGTTTGCAGATGATGGTTCAGATGTTAATTCGGATTCAAATGCAGATTCTGACTCTGATGCAGATGATAATGATCTTGTAAGGAAGTCTAAAGCTATTGATGATGAAAGGAAAAGAGAAGAAGAGGACAATGATTTAGAACTACAGCTCAATATTAAAGAAGAAGCTGATGATTTTAGACTGCCAACAACTGAGGTTTCCTTTAATTTTCAAGTTCTTGATTAGTGGTTTGATTTGTCATATACTCATTCAGGGGGGAAAATAATCATGAATGCCTAATTTGTCTGTGTTTTTAGGAGCTTGAAGAAGAAACACAGAGACCCCCAGATCTCTCTAACCTCCAAAGGAGGATAAAAGAGAGTGAGTTTCTTCTCCTTATTGAATTATATATTTTTTCTCGTGATGTAAGTTTATCATTCAAATATCATAAAATAAATGCAGTTGTTCGAGTGCTTTCAAATTTGAAGTCATTGAGGCAAGAAGGTGTGACACGTAAGGATTACGTTGATCAACTTAAAAGGGACTTGGGTTCATATTATGGATACAATGATTTTCTGATTGAGTCATTGGTGGAGGTAATTTTTATGTCAAAGTAGTGTAGACTCTGAACCTTTTCCCTTCTTAAAAGTTGCATTTTGTCATTTCAATATGAATGATATGTGACCTTACTGCAGTTGTTTCCCCCTGTTGAGCTGATTGAACTTATTGAAGCATTTGAAAAACCTAGACCAATTTCTCTACGGACAAACACTTTGAAGGTCATGTTTTTTTGTCTCTTTTCTGTCCTTCCGTTTTTTCGCTCTGATGGTCGACTCAAATTGTATTGCTTTGACAATATTTCAGACTCGCAGACGGGATTTAGCTGGCGTTCTTCTTAACAGAGGTGTCAATTTGGACCCATTAAGCAAATGGTCAAAGGTACAAATACAAAGATGAAGTGTGATTTCTTTGGATTAACCCATTATTTTGGTAACAATTTGAATCTGTTATTTCTCAGTTTCATATGTATCCTTACTTATTTCAGCATATGCATTTATGACTTTGTAGGTTGGATTAGTTGTATATGATTCTCAAGTTCCAGTTGGTGCCACCCCTGAGTATATGGCTGGTCATTACATGGTAACCTGACTTATAACTAACTTGCTTACAAGATATCTTTGCTCTTAATATGCAACTGTTATGCTTATTTCTAATAATAACTTTCTTACAGCTCCAAAGTGCAAGCTCTTTTCTGCCTGTAATGGCCCTTGCTCCTCAGGAGAATGAACGTGTCGTTGATATGGCGTAAGTAAATAACTTAGTTTCTAAATAATGTTAGCTTCAATTGTCAATCATTGAAGTTCCACCTATTGAGTTAGTTCTTAATCGAAATTGTTTTCAGAATTATTATCATTTCATTTTCTTTTATGTATTGGTAAGAATTAACAAGTTTGATTGCTGAAAGAGTTGTCTAGTCCATACCTAGATAGTCTAGGATAAAGCTAATCGGAAAAAAAAGCTTCTGATTTTCCTCTCTCACTTTTAATTTCTTCTTTCTTTCTTTAAATCAGCAGCTTTGTCTTGGATATAATTTTGTCCGTCTTAGGTTCAAGTTATGCACCTAATATCTTTTCTTTTGGGAGGAAAGCTAAAATAATTTCTGCCATCTTCTTACTAGTTAGCTCAGTTAGTAGAAAAGTGAAATTTTTGTTAGCTTTTGTTCTCCTAAAGTGGGTAACTTTCATGGTGTAGTGCTGCTCCTGGAGGCAAAACAACTTATGTTGCTGCACTGATGAAAAATAGTGGTATGTATTCATTGTGAAGTTAATCGTGTTGTAAATGTTCTTGTGAATGAATCCATTTTATCCACAATGCATCCATACTTTCTGGATACAGAAAGGAGAATGAATTGAATACATGTAGCTGCCCTGGTGTCAGAATTGATTATCTCCTTTTCCTTGTAAAATAATTTATTGTTTTCCATTTCTTGCCCTGCTAATTTCTAATGCAGTTTACAAAAATATACTGGATGTTTTCGTTCTATTTTACTTTTCGCTCATGTACACCATTCTTGGTAAAATAAATAGTACTTCGTAAATAATAGCCTGCATTAGCAATCTGTTTGCTTCCTCCAGTTGTCATTCCTGATGTGTCTTATATACTTACTACTGTTTGTCCTAAGATTTTGTGACATATTAATGTTTGCCATGGTATTTTTCTAATTCTCCTTGCTCTGGTTCTGCTTTTGAAGTTACTGTAAACAATGCTGTCTTCCTGATTAGTGCTTAATAGCATTTGCCATTTCAATCATTGTCTGAATGACACTGACATATTTTACCTTGATAACTAGGTATTATTTATGCGAATGAGATGAAGGAGTCCAGACTTAAATCTCTCACTGCTAATTTACATCGCATGGGGGTAACAAACACCATTATCTGCAACTATGATGGAAGAGAGGTTTGAGTTGGACTATTTTGCAATCTTCCCTTTAGAACTAGCACAATTTTTTTTTTTTGTATTTTGCGGGCAATGTCCTATTTTTCTCTCCATCATGAGCACTTATGCTTGTTGGCTTAAGTATGTCTTTACTAATTTCATTAAGCTACAGGCTTTGATCCGACAAGATTTCGTTGTTCTTCTGTTTCTATTTCCTAGTTTACATTCTTAATGGTGATATGGACTTAGTCCTCTGATCTAATACCTTGTTTGTGGGATCATTTCAGTTGCCTAAAGTTTTGGGTCAGAACACTGCTGATAGGATTTTGCTGGATGCTCCCTGCAGTGGCACTGGGGTATGTGGTAATCTTTTATGTATATGCTTGGCTTGGATCTTGTTTAAACCAATGAATTATGTTCTTTCTGCAGGTAATCTCCAAGGATGAGTCTGTTAAAACTTCCAAAACTGCACCAGATATACAAAATTGCTCACAACTGCAGAAGGTATATATGAGTTAGATGTGTAAATTTGTTGATTTGTGTCATCTATATTTATACACTTGCAACGATTTGCGCTGTGGGAGGATATCATGAAAACTTTCCATGAATTAGTTGGGTGCTTAGAGCTTATCATGATTCATAACAGAACACCCCAGAGTATATTGCAAGCATCTGACTGTTCGAAAATACTGGTTTCTGTAAGTCTGCATCCTGGGAGAGATAAAGTTGCAAAAAGAATTGAACTTTATCGTATTTGTTTCTAATGATTGATTCCATTGAACATAATGTTGTATAGGAGGACAAATTTTGCATTTCTAGTTGTCTTATCGCCTTTTTTTTTTGATGTGTTTTTTATATGTGTCCTCCCAAATCATGAGGGTGTTGGTGATGGTATTGGAAGCTTCATTTCCCTCCTTCAGCAGTGTTAATTTTGCTCCATGATGTTTCTTTTATCACATATTCCCCATTCACATATTGTTGTGGCCTTTGAGGAACCTGTTTCATCGTCAATTTTGATTTGCAGGAACTAATACTTGCAGCAATTGACATGGTTGATGCCAACTCAAAATCAGGTGGATACATTGTGTATTCGACCTGCTCCATTATGGTTGAAGAGGTATCTTTCTAAACATATATTTCCAAATGAATCCTTAAAAAAACTGATGCTTTTCAAAGTATTTTACTCATTTGTCTAATTTGGAACTGCAGAATGAAGCGGTTATAGATTATGCACTCAAGAAGAGAGATGTTAAGCTTGTTCCATGTGGACTTGATTTTGGGAGGCCTGGGTATATTTTTTAGTGTGTGCGCTTTTACTCGAAAGGTTGCCTAATTCTACTACTAATTAATGCTACCTCTCCCAGATTTATTCGCTTTAGGCAGCACCGTTTCCACACATCTTTGGACAAGACAAGGCGATTCTATCCTCATGTGCACAACATGGATGGATTCTTTGTAGCCAAGGTATGCCTTATTATTTGGTGATAATTTGTGCTGTCAATAGCTGCTTAGCAAATGACTATAGATTACGAGGATGAGAAGTATCAAGTTGAGAGAGCTCGAATGGAGGCTTCAGAGTCCTACTTATGATGGTCATTATTCTTACAATTGATTACAGTAAAGCGCTAAGTGAAGTACAAAATGATCTATTCTGTTCTTTTATTCCGTTGGAAAAAGCCACATTAGTTATTCTGACTTAGCATATCATCGAAATATCCTCCGAAAGTCACTTTTTTTTTCTCAAAATGATTTTTCGGTTTAGTCATGCTTGGTTCTTTTTCTTTTTTTTTTTAAAAATAATTTTGGGTATAATAAATATTATTCAACCCTGCACACATGAGGTTTTGTGTGCTTCTCTTCAGTTCTCATGCTTCTGCACTAGTGTAGAAATCTAGCTTCTTCATGTCAGTTAAACAAACATTTCATCTTTTCATTAAGGTTTCTGGTACTCAAAAAATGAATTGGGAGTGGCACATGTGGTTGTAAAAACAAATGAATGATTTTAAGCATATTTCTTCTTTGAAGTTGCTGCAAGTTTGTTTCGGTAAAACATTTGGCCTCATATGTGTTGTTTCTTTTCCAGTTGAAAAAGATGAGCAATTCCAAGTCTGCTGCAAAAGCGTTGGTTCAGTCTGAAGAAATACAAGGTGCTGAAAGCATTGAGAACAGTGAGCAGCAGGATTCTGAAGAGGATGATGACAAGAATTCAGATAAAGAAGGCATTGCAAATGAGAATAGGAAATTGAAAGAGGAAGTAGCAGGTGATAAAAAGAGGAAGAGGGATGTCCAAACACATTCAGTTAAGAAAGGTGCTGGACAAAACAGCGGTGCAACTAAAAATGGAAAAACAGAAAACCAAGTGGTGGCAACAAAAAAGAGGGAAAAGAAGAAACCCCTTCCTAGAGAGGAAATTGCAAAAGCTAGGTACTATTTGTAGTTTCACTATCACTAGTTGTTAAAGACTGATGTGCTAATGGAACAGAGTTAATTTCAGATAATATAACCTAGTATTGTCTTCAACATTTTTACAGGGAAGAGAAGAGGAAAGCACTTAGGGAAGCTACACGAAAAGCCACGATGAAGAACAAATGAGATCTGGTGAAAAGCCGAAGATATTTACCAGAGGTGACGTGAGCGAACATAAAACAAGAGACCTCTGGTGATTTTGTGTAGCTCACCTCGCGTATTATTAGCACCTGCCAGCTAATTGTAATATTTTTGTTATTGGTTGATGACTTTGAGATGAAGAGAGCTGGAGGTCGTGTATGATTTGCTTTAGAAAACAACTTAGGGTTCATGGTTTGCATGAATATGAATCCAAAAATTTTGTCCTATACTTTTAACCTACTTGGGAATGAGCAATGAAAATTATAAAGGGAAAGGGTAGTTTGTATTCCATCATCTATTTCAGTCCTCTTCTATCATAATCTTTTAGCAATAGTTGATGTTATGATTTCCCAAGTATCTTATACTGCTAAACAAAGCTACTTTACATGTTATGAGGTAGGTTGTGGCAAGTATTGATCAACGTGGTATCTACCAACCATCACATCTAATTTTAAGTATTCTTTTAATAGGTCTCACTTAAATAAATCAAGCATATTTGGTTCAAGATAAAATACAGGAACAATGGAAATGTCATCCAATCTGAACTTCAGCTTTAAATCAATCTAGTTTCGAAGCCCAAACATCGCGTATGATAAAAATACAAGGGACTAGGTCAGCTATCTACTGACTGGTAGGCTCAATTTGAAATTCCAATTCAGCAATTAGCCTTATGAAAGAATGAGAAGTGCCGCTTCAACAGTTCAAGGGTTCTAACACATGTACAGTACTGAAGCCTATTGTAAGGTATCTGACATACTAAAGAGTTAAGATTGTGACGAAACTCTCAATAATAACAGAAAAAAGTTCAAGCATAGTCGTAAAGCATTCAACGGGGAAGTTGAACTTGCAAAGCAGGATAGTTATTCCACATAAAAAAACAGAGAGACTATTTTAAAACCTAAAACAAAGACAAGAAGATCATGAACAATTACAACCATTCCAAACTTCATAAACTCAACACACAGCAGACGACCATAAGCAGAAAAAAAAGCACCGAAAACCACCAAATTCATGTTCCAAATGGCCCACGCCTACACCAAAATCAAGTTTGCCTCAACAGTACTCAAACATCTCTTCACCTTCAACTTATTCAAGAAGCCTTCTCCGAATCTGCATAATGAGTATAGCTTAGGAATCAACAATGTCATCCATAAGAGCGAGCGAAAACATGATTGATGCTAATTTAATGGAAGGAAAGGGCATTGTTATATCTTTCACAGTTGCCTCCTTTGAGGCATCATATTCCCCTAAGGGAAAACTTGTGTCCAACAAAGACAAGACATTTCCCAAACTCTGGAGTTGTTAAGTATTTTTATCTTTACAGTAAATCATATACCTCACTATTAAATATTAATACTACATACATTTGTTCCATCATTATCTAAAGAAAAAGATAACGACAATAAGAACATTATTTGCATGGTGACCTTGAAGAACACTTGGTGGTTCGCTACAGAAATAGGAGTGAGTGTCAAAACCACTACATCTCTCACTGTCAGAAAAATGAAACATGCAAGAAGTTTTAAATTCAGGAGCTGAAAACTAACACAATTCATGGAGATCACATGATGTCAAGGTTCATACCAGAAAGGGGTCAAAAGCCTGGTTTTCAGCTAGAGTACATCCGAAGCCTATGCTAGATTGTCAGGGCTGAAGAAGCACTGTTTTCAAGTTGAATGGTGGAATCGGAGTCACCTTACTGCAGTTATTTACATCATGTTATCTTCTCATAAATTTAGCATATCAGGACTGATAATTCAATAGTGTACACATACAGAAGATGCCAAGGTAAGTCTATCCCTTCTTTTGGAGCTCATATCATTCTAGCCAGTTCCAATTTTCCCCATAGAAATGGTTCAAAGTCGAGATTTCACAAGGACAAAGTAGAAAAACCAACAAAGAGAATTCGACTTCTTTATAACCGAGAAATCTTAAGAGGATCAGCAGCGCACGGTTCAAAATTCGTTGGATAATGGGATTACCCATCTACCCTTCACTTTAAGTACCAGGCTTTTGTCTGTAGTAGGGTTCAAACCCATTACGTGCGCCTAGTCCATAAATAATGAGCTGCTCTCTTACACTAGAGCAAATCCCTGGGGCACAAGAGATCTCAACTTACTTACCACACGGGGTTCACCCTGCTCTACCAAGTAGCATTCCCTGAATTTTAGGGCCAGCATTTTCTCTTTCCACCTGTATCAATCGCTACCCACTAAACCTAATTCCTTCTCTCTCCTTGTTGACACTATCTCCCCCAGAACCGTGCACCTGTTTACCTTTCTTCCTCTCTCTCTCTCTCATCTACAAGTAATTGGACCCCAGGTGAAAAAGCTTCTTTCGCTAAGTACCTAGGGGAACAAGTTACCCAATAGCAGCACATGCAGGAATAATGGTATTTGAGGATACTAAAAAGCCCCATTAAAGCATCTCTAGAAATGAAGGTGACTTTCAAAGAGTACTACTATCATTAACCAGAACAAGACTGATTTATTTTCCACAAAGAACTAACTAGGATGATTATTCCTATGAACTTTGTCACAAACAAGTGAAACAACTCATATGTTACAAATGTATACCACAAAGGCTTCACAATTGATAAGTTACTTACAACTAACATCTATCAACTATGCCTAAAGCAAAACAACCAATTCCATAGGCCAAAAAGGGAGAAATACCCAAACCCTGCTCAATGGCTACAACTACACAAAATTCACCTAACATAAATACATTACTCATCTAATCAACAATCATCCTGTGATAACGAAACAGAAATAATATTTGACATGGCATCACTTACGACTAACTAATCCGATTGAAACATCAAACTAGAGTCAACCCACTTCCTAGCTGATAATCAAACATCTTGACATCGTATTGAGTAGTAACAACAGACCACTTTCACATATTCTAAAATCACCCAAGAAAAATCAAAGATAAATGTCTAAAAGCATGAGCCCTCAAATAAAGTCACAACCTTTGAGGCAGTACTATCCTTTAAACTAATCATCATGTCATTCCTTTAATCAAACAAAGACCACGCATAATCAATGTCTACTTGCAAAATCTTAAGATATATATACCTGCGGTTTTATCGGAGGCATCATGGTATATAGGCTCCTCCTCAGGTACAGGGTGAAGCACATCTGTGACCGAGTCATTGCCAGTAGTAGCATCTTTATCATCAGGATATCTAACAACAACAACAGGGCAAACACAATGATGCACACAATAATCACTCACACTACCAAGCATCCCTCCTTTCGGGCTACGCCTTGATGCACCAAACCCTCTACTCCCCATTATAACAGCACTCAAACCCAACCTCTCAACTTCCAAACACAACCTTTCCTTCATATCATGATCCTTCACAATATGAATCTTGAATGGAATATTAGCCTCCACAAGTGGCTGAGCTAAATCATTCGATTTCGTAGTTGTGAAGTTATCAAAATCATCTTCCAGTTTCCGCTGTGATTCCTCATTCGCAGTGTCAACAGAAACATCAATAGCACCCCAATCAGCTCCATAAAGTACCGAAGTTGGACGGACGTGAAGGAGTATAACGGCGTCACCTGGTCGGAGGTAGTTTTGCACAGCCCATTTGACGGCATAAGCACTTTCGTCACTAAGATCGACGGCGATAGCAACCTTCCGATTAGCACCGGAAGTGGGAGTTCCTAAATGGAAACGAGGAGATGCCGGTTGGTGCATGATCGCCGTGAGTGGGCGGTCGGATTCTGGTGGTGGCTTTCTGGGTGATGTCATGATGGTGTAAAAAGATAAATACGAAATTGATATTGAAGAATTCAGAGAGATATTGTGTGTTTTGTGATGTTCGAATCCGATTCGACTGTGTATTGTTGAGTTCTTGGGACCTTTGGGAAGAAGAGAGGTTACAGGAATTAGCTGGAATAGAGTCTACTGGAGGTTTTTTTAAACTATATTTTTTTTGTTTGTTAATGTTTTGGAAATGGTCAATATTATATTGACTTTCTTAATTTTTTTTTTGCCTAATCTTATCCAACTCAATGCAAATATATAATACACTCGGATAATACAGTATTTAATTATTGAAAAGAATCTTTTGGGCGAGAAAATTTGGTTGAATTTGATTATAATGATATTCTATTTATGTCATTTTATTTTTTTAAAATATTTTTGTTATTTTAATTTTAATATATTTAATTAAAAAATAAATAAAACTAAATCATTGAATGGGCTGCGTTTAATTGGTGCACTAGGATATAGCGCTAAAGAAATTTTGTTAAGCTTTATAACATATTGGACAGCATTGACTAAGGAGTTGCTGCTTCGAGCTCCGGGAAAGGGGGGGGGGGTAGGGGGGGGAAGATTGGAAAGTAGAAACCTATTTAAATTTTTTAATTATAATTAAGATTTCAATTACAACCATCAAATTTATCATTTTGTTTGAGTTATTGGTCCATAGCTTAATTTTTTCTAATAATTTTATAATTTTACATTAAAAATGCAAATTAAGAATAAAAATGATGAAATCAATTGAACCTAAAAGTTGAATTCGCTCTTAAACATCATCACTATTGATGAATGGTAGCTTCCAAAGTGTACATTCTTATTTTAGCTATGAAAACGATGTATCATTATTTTTATATGTCATGGATCAATTATAATGATCAAACAAGTGTGAATATGCTGAAGAGAAAACTTGTTTAAGTTATGTAATTAGAGATGGAATTCAAAATTTAAAAACAATAAAGATTAAAGATGGCATTGCTCACATAAGTTTTCACGATTGTGCAGTGGAACTTAAGTGTGTGTTGGATCAATGCACCAATCTAATGTGTTTCAAGGTGCCTAACAAATATCTGATCATTTTTCAAACACATGTAAATATATTTGTGACTTGTTGAAAAAGTTGATAGATACATATATTTTTTTACATGTAACTCCACCCTTCCGCACACACATATATATATATAATTTAACTAATTAAAGGTGTTTTGTTGAAAATAGGTGATGTTATAGGACACGTGTTTTCAAATTATGCAAAAAAAAAAAAAAAAAACTTAAAAAAATCAATTTTTATTTAGAATTTTAATTTTTTTAATTTAAAAAATTGATGACATGGCCAATTATAATTCGGTCACATCATCAATTTATTTAATAAAAAAAATTAATTCAATTTTTTTTTAGAATTATGATTTTTTTGTTAAAAAAATTGATGACGTGGCCGAATTATAATTGATCACGTGTCAAAAATGATTTTACAAAATCACTGATAAAAAATAATGACATGAATAAGCTTTTCTTTAATGGTATTGGTCTAACTGAACTGAACTTTTAACTGATAGCATAAATGATTTTTTCTAAAAGTTTAATGTTATATTTGAGTTTTTTTTCTTTTTTTTAATCCTAAAGTAAATTATGGGCTTAAAAATGCAAATATATGGATCTAACTATTTTTAGGATTTAATCACTTGTTCGTTAATACTTTTAAATACTCAATATGAATCATGATTTTTGTTAAAATTAATTTAAGTTTCTTGAAAAGAAATACTCCTACGAAAAGTAAATAATCATAAATGAATTAGGAAACGGATTGTGAAAACAAGGGGAAAAAAAGGCAAGCTACGTGTAAAAATATTTTGTCACCGCCAAGTCACGCTATAAATCCCTTAGGAAACCCGATAACTGCTACTGACCCGATTGGATAATCCACTTCATAGGGTTTTTCTTCTTCCCCAAATTCATAAAATTCGTCTTCCAAATTCATGTAAATTACATTAGGGTTTTGAAAGATGCCGCAGAGACACTCGAAGAACAACAACGATCTTGCCTTCTTTACGTACGATGAGAAGAGAAAGTTAGGGTATGGAACACAAAAGGAGAGGCTGGGAAAAGATTCAATCAAGCCATTCGATGCTTGTTCCCTTTGTTTAAAACCCTTCATCGATCCATTGTGTTGCCAGAAAGGGCATGTCTTTTGCAAAGAATGCATTCTAGAATGCCTTTTGTCCCAGAAAAAGGATATCCAAAGGTGCCTATTTTCTGTCCTTATGCATACTCTCTCAATTGGTCTTTTGTAGATTTTGAAAGAAAATGATATTATATTATATATGAACTGCCGAGTTATTTCTATGTTTAAGGTGCGTTTTGTATGAAATTATATGTCTTGGTGCTTAGATCCTGTGGTTAGCTTGATTTACTTTGTTGTTGTGTCCAGGTTTGTAAGATTGTGCTTGTGAATTATAATTCAGCTATAAGAGAAACTGACAATATCTGTGGTTCTTAATGGGGGAGTGATATATTGGGGTTGGCTGTAAGTTAAATTTTCTGTATAGATTGGTAAGAGGAATTCAGAGATGTCCTTCTAATTCAGTGAGGCTAGTAGTTTGGAAGGATACCGCAGTAAGTTTCGAAATTTAGCAACTACGAGAGTACGATGGCCATAGCTAGTGCTTTCATCTGTTTGACACCAAAACAGAGAATATCTTAGTGATTAAGAGACTCCTATATTATGTCCTTAATATAGGTTTAGCTGGATTAGATTGAGTTGTATGATGTCTGCAGTTGTAGGCTGGTCTTATGATTCAGTGCATCTTGAAGAGAACCTATTGGATATATTTTAGTCCCTGTTGTGGTTGTGAATTGCCCTCCTAACACGCCATATAATCTAATGGATTTTGGTTTAGACGCAAATCTATCCCAGAACTTATGGATAGGATACATGACTTGCAAACTGTACTTGTAGGCTGTAGTCCCAAGGTTAAACAGAAGAACTATTTGTGTTCGATTCTTCTTATGAGGCTAGAGTCTCCTGCACTTTCTAACGGCAATAATTTGTTGACTTGTTTAGTTTTAAGAAGGGTGCTGTCATTTTTCAGCATCTTCTTTAATGCTAATCTTTACTATTACCAAAATACAAATATTCAAGTACCACAACTATGACTGAATCCAAGCAGGGGAGTAGGCTATATGAATTCTCACGGTCCATGTCACCTTCCTAAGTTCATCTCAGTCCAATACTAATAAGCAAATCAAAAAAGAAAAAGAAAGAGGGTACCACTGAATTTTCATGAACCACACTTTAATGTTTGCCTTCTATTATTATAATGATACTAATATTATACAAGCCAAAATGATCTCCAATCTCCAAGTCCAGTTATTGTGTCCCATAAAGTAGTGGATGAAAGGAGTATTAGTTAGACTAGCTAATAAAGAGGTCTTCATACTGTCTTGTGGAATACTTGTTTTGGAATCCCTTTCAAGTGAAAACTGCAGCCTTTCTGAGTAATAGTTACTTATTCTTAAGTTGCAATGCATGTTGTTAGTTACTTTTATTAACAAAACAGTTGCCCGTGTTCCACCTGGAAGGAATAGTATTGACCAATATATCTTCCAATCTTGCTTCATGCCTGCATTTCTCAGGAAAAAGAGAAAAGGGCAGTGTGGAGTGTAAGAAAGGGGGTGGGGATTTGGTAACATTCTTGTTTGTAAACTTAGAATCATCCTTCGTGAAGTTTTATTTGACAAGCAGTTACTTTTTCTTGCAGAAAATTAGCTGCTCACACTGGTCAGCAGAAGCAAGAAAAAGAAGAGGAAGAGGAGAGGTTGATGCTGCAGAAAGCCAGGGATCTTGATGCATTTGATCAACAAAATCATGGTCCAGTTCCGCAGTACAATGATAAGAACTACAACAGAGACAAAAATGGATTCCATGGAGCTAACAGTGTGAAGGCTACTTCTTATGAGGAGGAAGCACTTAGAACCATGAAAGCATTTTGGCTGCCCTCTGCAACACCAGATGCACCTGCTAAGGTGGAAGCCCCATCCACTAGCACAACTTGTCCTGAAGGGAGGGAAAAAATTAAGATGAAAAACCTTTTCCCTATACACTTCACTGAAGATACAAGTGCACAGAAGAAACACAAGTCTCTTGACAAGAGTTTCATATGTCCCAGTTGCAAGGTCACACTAACCAATACTTTGTCACTTGTAGCACTTAATACTTGTGGACATGTCTTCTGCAAGAAATGTGCAGAAAAATTTGTGGCTGTTGACAAGGTTTGCGTGGTCTGTGACAAACCATGTAAAGATAGAAATCTGGTGAATGTGGAAAAGGGAGGAACAGGGTTTGCTGCCCATGGAGATAATCTTGAAGCAAAAGACTTCAAACACTTGGGGAGTGGAAGTGGTCTGGGCCTGGTGAGGCCTGCCATGAAGACGTAACTTGCTGTATACCAGTTTGCTTATTAGAGACAGTGGGGCTTTGTTATGGTGTGTTGTAATATGGTATATCATCTTCTACCCTGAAAACTGAGTATTTTCTTGTGTCGTCTTTATGTAACTGCGAAAGCAACTTATATCCTTTCCAATTCACTAGTAATATTTCATTCGATAATTGTTTGAAACTTGTTCCTCAAGTGGTTGCTGCTGCTTCCAATAGTCTCTTAAGGGGTTTGGGCAAGGAGGGAGGGAGGGATTCGAGAGTTTTGAGGGTCTAGCTTTTTGTTGCCTTAATATATAAGTACTGAGTTAGATATTGTTTTCACGAGGACTATTGATAAATTACATAGCTAACAATTAAACTAATATGTATGTTTGATTTTTGCTGAGAGTCCTTTTACGTTTTGTTAGAGATCTGTATGTAGATAAATACGTAAAGAGAGATCTTTAAGTTATCTCTATACATGTAGAATTATAGACTATAGAGGGTCATATAATTAAGATGTTTTGTCCCAGAATTTTGTATAATTGATTGATGGATGGAATGCCTTGGTTCTCTTTGGACCTAAATTTGTTGAATTATTTTTCAAACTTAAAAGTCTCATCACATTTTGTCAACACAACTTTAATACAATAAATGTAAATTCATAAAAGCTAATAAAAATGGAATCCGACTGACTGAAATGCATAGAAAAAAAAAGAAAAAAACTTCGATCCGACGGATATCAACACATCTTTATTCAAATTATCTCTTAAAAAATTACACAGCACTTCCATGAGCAATTTAATTAAGTGAAAGAAAATATGTTGATGATTAAAACATCAATGTGAACCGCTCAAAAAATCTTTAAGATACAAAATGACATTATCAAAAAAAGATGGAGGAAGAACACATTCTCCTAGTCGGCCACGACAAAATAAAATAGTATGGTCAATTTGGTTCATATATGGGCCAACATTTAAGCACTTTAGGGGAATAATGGTCAAAATTGTTGCAATTTTATTATAAAAAAAGGTATTACAATTCATGTGTAATAGTTAAGACTTGAGGGTATTTCATCTGAATCTTATCCAAAAGACAACTCATTAGTCATTGTCCACTAGGTCACTTTGGTTCCTACCACTACCACTACTTTTGCTTTTGTTTTTGTTTTTTTAAAAAAAATTAAAAATGATAGGGTAAATCAACTTGGACTTGATCAAGAATCATTTCCAATCTTTGAAAGGTTAAAAGGAGAAAAGGCACTTATATTACATTTCTATTTCTAAAATAAATAAAAAAGTTGTTTTTGGTTACCTACTTTATGATACTGTAAATGAACCATCTTCACAACTTGAATTAGAATCGACTTCTTTAAATATTAAAATTCTTCCTATCTACCTCTTTTTCTTAGGGGTGGGGTGGGGGAGTTTATGTCCAAGAAATAGAAAAGATATAAAATAACTATTCAAGATATTTCGAATTTTTTTAAAAATATTTTAACTTTGAGAATGTTCTATTAACCTATTAAACAACTTCAAAATAGAATGTATACTCCATTTTTCACTCAATGTCACTTATACAAAAATATTTGTATGTCACGCGCTAAGAATCACTTTTCACGTTTTAAAATAATTTTTAATTAATTTTTATCTAATTTCCTTGTGTTTCTTTTTTTTTTCTTTTTTCCTTTTTCTCTTTGTTCTTCACCTCAACTCTGTTCTTTCTTTTTCTCTTTGTTCTTCACCTCAACTGAGTTGTTCCTTCTCATTCTCTTTGTGCAGCAATAACATCAAATCCATTGTGACTGAGCAGATTTCACAACAGCACTATCAATTTTTAATCAAATTATTATCAATTAATTTATTTATGAAAATAAATATCGTCAAATAATTAAAATTTAAATATTATCAAGTTAAAATCTAACATTTAAATCATCATCTTCTCTAAGTCTTACTTCCAAATTGAATTTTTCATAGTTTAACTACTCCAGATTGCAATCTTGATTTGTAAGAGAAAAAAAATCACTAAACTAATTTATTTATTTATTTATTTTTAAAAAAACTCAATAACATTAGCTTAAAAATAAAACGTCAGAAAGGAAAAAGAGAAAAAAAAAAATTAAGAAAGACACGAATGAACAAGAAATATGCGTAAGCTAATGATGGTAGGGAATCTGAGATAAAAGATTTGAAAAATTAAAAATTGTTCGTAACAAAGTTAAAATAATAATAATAATTAATACATGAGTTCTTATATTTTTTTTAATAAGGCAAATTGAAAGTGTCAAATGACAAATTTACATTGGTGTGAAGCTGTATCAACGGTCCTTCACGCGCTCATATGCTGTGACAATACGAGTGGTGTTAAAATTAGTCAAAATGGTACATTTATTATAGATTTAGATAGTTTCGTGGGGTAATATGACATTGACAAAATTAAAGTGTCTTTTTAAAAATTCAAAATAACTTCAATAGTGATTTTATATCTTTTAATAAATATATTTTTGTTATATGTTTTATAACCGTCCAATTTATTTGTATTGTTATTATTATCAAGTTGTATTATCATATAGAAACAATAAAATATACTACTCCACTCATAGTGGTTCATGAATTGAATCAACTAAAACCTTTTAATTTTATTTTATTTGAATATAATTAAACTAAGGATTCCTAAATGTCTTGTTGGAAGAAATTTCTTTTTAACCATCAAATTGTTCCCCAAAAAACTAAACTACTTGCAATTTGTGTATTACAAAAATTTATCTCAAAATAAGTGTCATCTTATCAAAATAAAAAATAATACTCTTGTGTTCTTTTAACTGTACCTTTATACCCATGTTCGTATTAGTGTTTAATTTTTTAAAGACATCTGGTTTCACATATACAATATTGTACTTTTATTACTTTTTTAATGAATATGATATTTGCTAATATGACGATTATCTTGAGAAAACAAGTTAGGCTATATTCTATTTTTGAAAAAGTGAAAATTCATCAAACAAGAATCTAACCTTTTAAGACAAAATTTAATTTGTATCATAACTGAAAATAGAAAAAGAGACGTTTTCTTTTGTGAACAGAAATCTACAAAATAGGGTCTGGCAAGTTAGTTGTATTACGTTAAAGGATCATTTACTTGTCAAAACGTTTTCTTTGCTTTTGGGTTTGTTTCTTTGTTCATTTTCCTCTTGTTGGGGTCATCCTGTTTCTTTGTTGAAATAAGATTTAAAATTAATGTGTTATGTTTATTAAATATAGAAAGTAATATATGAATAATGAACTCGATCGAATTTGTTGTGTCTAACCGTCCTTAGATGATAAAACTGCAACATATTTGATATTGAATTAGTTCGTTGAGTCACTCAATAGTGTTTTATAAAATATTTTAATTAATCATATAGAACTCATAAGCTTTAGTTATCTTCTCAATTAAACCATTATAATAAACCGTAGAATTATGAGTATAATCATAAATTTCCATATTATCTTCCCATCCTCGTCCAAACAAATCAAATATACAAGATAAGAATTATATGATCATTGGCTACAACTAACACAATTATTTGAATTTTACAAGTTAATTAATTCATTATTCATAATATAATATTCCTGATCCCACTTTCATGTATAGACAAAATTATAGTCTAAACTTTATCTCATAAAGGATCCAGTAATAAATTATTGGCCTAAACAAATTAATATTTTATAACCCAGGAAATCAAAGAACATTTAGTTGATGAGAAATAATGATTGAGACCTCAATAATAATCTTATTAATTAACACAACGCCCACCAAGCAAATATAATAATTAAAAAATACAGCTAATAGTAGGTGCAACGTAGGCTGGCTCACAATTCACACTTAAGTCAACCCCTTTCAACTTATAATTAACCTAATTTATTCAAGTTGTCCAAATAATTATTAATTGTCATTTGAAATGGTCTAGGACTTCAAAGTTAACTACAAATTTTATTAAATTTTCACATTAAATAATAAAGTTCATATGAAAATAGCACACGTTAACAATATCATATTAAAATTTTCATAGTAGTAATAAATTCGTTCTCAGTCATTTCCTAATTAAGTTCACCTATTTATAGTTGACTTCATTGAATAAACACAAATAAAAAAAGAAGAAAAAACTCATGATCAGAAGACTAAATTAATATTCTTGTTAATACAACGACTCACATGATGCATTAACGTCTTTTTAGCTCAACTACATCAAACTCTTTAAACTATTTGTAGTAAATTTATATAAACGTTCAGATCATAATAATTTTAAATGAATATCTGAAAAAATATATATTCTAATACATTAAACTTTTGTTGTGTGTGGAGTCTAGAGAAAAGCTATAAGCACATGATCTATTGTAAAAAAGTTATTTTCAAAACTTGAAGTTAGACATGTGATAAAATATCTCTATCAGGTACTTTTCTCGCGAATTATTACATTTTTTTTTAATTTTGAAACAGTCATTATAAATGGTGAAGTTGTTTATTCACACATAAACCTTTTTAAATTTTTAGTTTGAAATGTTAATAAAAATATTTATCATGTGTTAAAGATATTTCGTTTCAAATATTTATCATAAGATATTTAATCGAAACATGTTATAGTTGAGGCTAATAAATGAAATTTATATGTGCTTAACCTTTTGTTTTTTCTCCTAATGATGCGTTAATAAGTAATGTCTTTTTTATTTGTTTAGTACTCCCTCCGTTCAGAAATGTTTGTCATGTTGTACTAATTTTTAAAGATAAATTAGATCATATTAATTCAATATTTTAAATAAAAAAAATTAGATATTCTAATATTCTAAAACTATATGAAAAGTATTATAAATTATAATTTGTTCATATTAATATGATGAAAAATATATCTCAAAATATTAGTCAATATTTTGATAATTTAACTCTAAAAATAGAAATCATGACAAACAATAATTTTAACCGTTAACTTGGCAAGTAAAAATCCCTCCAAAGCTATATCCATGTGTGTACGTGTCACCAGCTGTATCGTTGTCTATATGGGCCCACCATCATTATTTCTCGCGCCAACCAAAATACCTTTTTTATTTTTTATTTTTAGCAATAATAGAATCGCCACCAATTATCGAGCCACCATATCCTCCTCTAAAAATAAAAATAAAAATAGACTATAATTATGTTCCACAATATCCCTTATTTACCAAATTAACTCTTTATATATAAACTCTGTCTCAATCTCAACTATTTTAATCATATTCTCTATATCTCTTCCGTTCTGCTCGGCACAAATATTTCGGCTTAATCCATACTCTGTTCGTTTGTATAAACTTTTTGATAATTTTTGGAAGAGTGCAGCCAGATAATGGATGTGTTTGAAAAGAGAGAAATGGCGGCGGAGAAAGCAAGAGGAAGGGAGGAGGAGGAAGAGGGAGAGGGGCAGAGGTTGTTGTCGGAAGGGGTGACTGTGGTGGATTTTGATTTGTTGTGTTCCACGGTGGCGATGCAGGCACAAAAGGGGCAGTGGGTGAAGTTAAATTTGAATGGGGATGAAGAAAATGCTATGGGTTATGATTATGGTGGAGGGGTTTTGAGGATGTGGGAAGGAGAGCTTTTTTGTGATTGTCTTGAGGACCGTCGAATTGCTGTTCAATCTGTTTGGTAAAGCTTTTTCCTTTTTCTTTTCTAGATTTTTCTGGGTTATTTGTTTTCTCGTCATTTTCCCATGTGGGTTTTGGTTTTTATTTTCCCATACTTGTTTTCGTTTCTTTGGTTTTGTTAATGGAACTTCAAAAACATTAAAAACTTGGTTTGTTTCTCTCTCCCCGCCGGCCGGTGGAAAACTGGGGGCTGATCTCCCTTCCACCGCCGGCCGGTGAAAAAGGCGCTGTAGCTTTTTAGTTTCAAGCTAAGTTGCGTGCACTCTACAGTTTTTGATGCGGCAAGTACTTTTGGAGAATGTGACATGCACCCGTTTGACAATTTTGAAGAGTCCGAAAAACATAGGTTTCAAGTTGAGATAGAGGAGGGTGGTTGTTTGATTGATTTGTAGCTTTATGTAATTTTGTTTCTTTCTTTTGAAAATCCTGGTTTGGCTTTCTCTTGTTGTAATTTCTTTTTGTGTAATTGTTAGCCTCAAGGCAAATTTGACTTATAGTTGAACAATTCATTTCCTATTATAAATTTGAATGTTTTATTAGCAATAGAACGTTTACTCTACTTCTTAATTCATCATCAATTTAGTGGTTTGGATTATGATGCTAATTATAATTTCTCTTCATGTATTGCAGCTGCCCCTGGTACAGATTTGGAAAGAATATGAAGCGTTCTGGTTTCGGTTCCTGCTTTCTTCAGGTCAATATTTTTCACATTTAAATCCGTTTTAGTTGTTGTTCTACCCCCACCCCCTCAGGTTCTTGGCGATCCCTTGTGGTCAAAGTCATCTTTAAATTTCTTTCTGTTATACTAATTTGCTATTTCCTCTTTCTTGATCAACATAGATTGGTTAGGAGTTAGGACTAGAAGGGTCTTTTTATGATTGTTTATTATATACATATTAATGTGGAAAAAATACATTGCACTCTTAGTTTCATTACACAAAGTCTGGTATAAATGTTTAATGTTACCCGTTTTTGAAATGTTGGCAAGATTAGATTAGAACTGAAAAAAAATTTACTGCTTAGTACTTTAACATTGATTTGTCAGCTTTCCATAAAATACCTGTGCGCTGAAACAGATTTATACTGGTCTGCAGGGCTCTATTTATTTCATTCTCACTCTTGTTGCTCTCCTAAGCATTCTGGCTTTCATTGTCACGAAGAAGCACTGCTTTTTATATGTTGGTGGTGCTTTTATAATCTTAGTTGGAGTATATATGGGTTATCACCGCACAAAAATGAGAAACAAGTTCAATATCAGAGTGAGTTCTTTCATCCCTATTTTCGCTTTTACTGCTACTTTTCAGTTCTTCCTTAACTATTGTGATAACTCTTGCTCCTTTTTATGCTTCTTTAGGGTGATAGTTCTTTGGATGATTGCATCTTCCATTTGACCTGTCCGTGCTGCACCTTATCTCAGGTTCGTTCTATTATTCAACCTGCATTAATTAACAACAAAGTAGTGTTTATTTGCCTTGTCGCGTGAAGTTGCTTGCTGCTTTTTCTCTCACCCCTCAGTCCCCAGGGGAAGAGCGAATAGATTGACTCAGAAAAACACCAATCTAACAGGACCTGCAGTTTTTGAAGCTAGATGACACAGTTTGCTTTATTATTCGGTTTTGATTTTTTTTTTTTTTGTTTTTATTGAACAGGAAGCTAGAACATTAGAGATGAACAATGTCCAAGATGGCATTTGGCATGGTAGAGGTGATACCATATGCGTAGGAAGTTATTCTGAACTTGGCAGGACCCCATTTGAACTAACTCCGCCTGCTGTTGTGTCAACGAAGTCCTGAACCATAAACTCTACAGAGGGCTTAGGACACAAAAAGGAATGACAATACGGGGGTAGCAGTTAATTCTAGAGTAGAGCATCCTTCACGTTGTTCTCTCCCTTGAAAAGCCAAGCCTACAAGCGTGGTCCTGAATTAGCAACATTCTTTTTCCAGAACGGAAGAATTTCATTAAACTTGCCCATACATGATACATACAAGGGTAGAATCGCGTATAGGTTATGGCATGCAAGCTAAGGCACAGAATGCCGCCTGTTTTTAGGAAGCAAGGCATTTTCCAGTGTCAAAGTGGCAAAATGCTTCAGAAAGATGTGCTTCCAATTTAAAAAATGTATTGCAAATAGGAAACTTGCAAGCAATGTTATATATATATATATATATATATATATGTAATAATAAGCAAATGCTTCCAAAAAAGAAATGAGGGAAGCAGTTGCATATTAATAACATAGTTGAAGTGCGCGTTTTAGATTTTAAGAAGAGCAAAAGCACAAGCTTTCATATGTAAATATTCAAAGAATGAAGAGATTCTACTCGTCTCGTGAACTAAATTCATGGAGAGAAGAATTATCTTCTTGATCCTACTTACTATATTTCTCATTTATTATTGTTGTGGTTAAATTTACAATGTATAATATACTCTTCTAGTCTTTACCTTTCTCTAATGATTTTGAATTCACACCACGTACTGCCCTCAGCATCCATATCAGGGTCGAACCCAAGACAATTAAGGAGGAACATTCACTCCATCACATTCTTCGAGGGTAAACTATCTATAGAGTAATTGATCGAACTAAAAAATTGGGTCGTTCGAATGATTGGATTGCAGAAATAAAAGCTAAAAGATAATGAATATTAATGGAGATAACAGTTCGATTGTAAACTGCGCTTTGGAATTTGTACTTTACTCTATCAGTAGATTTCAGTGAAGAATCAGTAAGCTTCATGAGTTTCCCGCTGTTGGCACGCTCCATCACTCCAGCGCTACCGCCACCGGCGGCGATTCCCCAGCCGCCGTCTCTATCTCAAAGGGTCCACATCCCATCACATATATACAAACACCCAACAGCAATCCTCCTCGAGCTCTGCAATTCCATGAAAGAGCTTCACCAAATTCTCCCTCACATTATCAAAAACGGTCTCTATAAAGAACACCTTTTTGAAACAAAATTAGTTAGTTTATTCACCAAATATGGTTGCCTTAATGATGCCACCAAAGTCTTTGAATTTGCTAAACTCAAAGTTGACCCCATGTATCATACAATGCTCAAAGGCCATACCCATCACTCTAATTTGGATTCTTCTTTGGCTTTTTACTCTCGTTTGAGATATGATGATGTAACTCCGGTAATATATAATTTTAGCTATTTGTTAAAAGCTTGTGCTGACAATTCTGATGTTGTTAAGGGTAAACAGGTGCATGCGCAGTTGATTCTTCATGGGTTTTCAGATAGTTTGTTTGCAATGACTAGTGTTGTGAATCTTTATGCGAAATGTGGGATGGTTGGTGATGCATATAAGATGTTTGATAGAATGCCTGAGAGGGATTTGGTTTGTTGGAATACGGTTATTTCAGGATATTCACAAAATGGGATGTCAAAGAGAGCGTTGGAGTTGGTTTTAAGGATGCAAGAGGAAGGGTGTAATCGGCCTGATTCGGTTACGATTGTGTCCATTTTGCCTGCTTGTGGTGCTATTGGGTCCTTGAAAATGGGGAAGTTGATTCATGGATATGTTTTTAGAAATGGTTTTGAGTCGCTTGTGAATATCTCAACTGCTTTGGTCGATATGTATGCTAAATGTGGGTCAGTGGGTACTGCTAGGTTGGTTTTTGATAAGATGGATTCTAAGACGGTTGTATCGTTGAATGCTATGATAGATGGATATGCACGGAATGGATATTATGATGAAGCTCTTATCATCTTTCAGAAAATGTTGGATGAAGGATTCAAACCGACGAATGTGACTATTATGAGCACTTTACATGCGTGTGCTGAAACAAGGAATATTGAGCTTGGACAAAATGTTCACAAACTAGTCAACCAACAAGGTCTTGGTTCTAATGTTGCAGTTGTTAACTCGTTGATTTCAATGTATTGCAAGTGCCAAAGAGTGGATATTGCAGCTGAATTGTTTGAAAACTTGAAAGGAAAAACACTTGTTTCATGGAATGCTTTAATTTTGGGCTATGCACAAAATGGATGTGTAATGGATGCATTAACTCATTTTTGTAAAATGCATCTGCAGAACATCACACCTGATTCATTTACAATGGTAAGTGTTGTTACTGCTCTTGCTGAGTTATCAGTATTGCGCCAAGCTAAGTGGATACATGGATTTGCTGTAAGAACTTGTTTGAACGGGAATGTTTTTGTAGCCACTGCACTTGTTGACATGTATGCAAAATGTGGAGCAGTTCACACAGCAAGAAAGCTATTTGACATGATGGATGATAGGCATGTTACAACATGGAATGCCATGATAGATGGATATGGAACACATGGCTTTGGAAAGGAAGCTGTTGAATTATTTGAGGAAATGCGAAAGGGGCATGTAGAGCCTAACGACATAACATTTCTCTGTGTCATCTCAGCTTGCAGCCACTCTGGCTTTGTAGAGAAGGGGCGCAACTATTTCACGATCATGAGGGAAGAATACAACTTGGAGCCTTCAATGGACCATTATGGGGCAATGGTTGACCTAATTGGTCGAGCTGGTCGGTTGAGTGAGGCTTGGAACTTCATTGATAATATGCCTACCAGACCAGGACTCAATGTCTATGGTGCAATGTTGGGAGCTTGCAAGATTCACAAAAATGTAGATTTGGGGGAGAAGGCAGCAGACAAACTATTTGAGCTAGATCCCGATGATGGTGGATATCATGTGCTTCTTGCTAATATGTACGCCACGGCTTCAATATGGCATAAAGTTGCTAATGTCAGAACTATGATGGAGAGAAAAGGTATTCAAAAGACACCTGGATGGAGTCTAGTTGATTTAAGAAACGAGGTCCACACATTCTACTCAGGAAGCACTAGCCATCCTCAGTCAGAGAAGATCTATGCTTACCTTGAGAAACTGTTTGATAGGATTAAAGCTGCTGGATATATACCTGATACTGATTCAATTCACGATGTGGAAGATGTTGTTCAGGAGCAACTGCTAAAGAGCCACAGTGAGAAGCTTGCTATTGCATTTGGTCTTTTAAATACGAGTGCTGGTACAACTATTCACATCAGGAAAAATCTCCGGGTTTGTGGTGACTGCCATACTGCAACAAAGTACATCTCGCTTGTCATGAAACGAGAAATTATTGTACGTGATATGCACCGTTTCCACCATTTTAAGGATGGAGTCTGTTCATGTGGAGATTACTGGTGATATGAATGATCAATAACTCTACCAAGTTGTTACCTCATTTAACTATGTAAAACATTTTATTATTCTGATATAGAATAACCACACCACATGGATGCACCATATCTAGCACAAAGGTCGAGAGTCACGATTGAGGTGGAACTGATTTCTCTAACTGGTTAAAAGCTAGATAGGCACCTTCTTAAGTATTGAATTGAGGAATCATCATCATATTAACAACAATTTGTTCAGGTATTTCCTGCTTACCCCTAGAAATTTGCAGATACTTCAATTTTATTCTGCTGAACTTTTTATGTTCTTCCTCTGTTATTTGGATGTTAATCAAGAATCTGGATTCAAATGTTATTAACTGAAGGAAGAAGGAAAGAGTTTTATATAATTATATTGATCTGAAAGGTTTTTCTTCTGATCTTTTTTAGCTCTGGTTTAAATTGGCAATTCTATGAAATTTATGAGTCACTTAATTAGAGTAACTGCAAAAAACAATTTAAGTTTTGTTAGCACTTGCTGGTTGAGAAATTGAAAACCCTCTTCTTGAAAAATGAGCATTCTATGTTGAGTGCATTGCAACTTTGTAAAATTGATAGGTGTTTCTGTAATAAAGACATGCATTAATATTTTCTGCTTTAAATTTCTAGGATTTCCAGGTCTAGGAAATAGGAGTGCTTTGTTCTTCACTCTTTGAAAACCAATATTAAGCAGAGTAGATTAACTGAGCAATAAGGAGCGGATATTTAATATGAAAACCTGTGGAACCCGTTATGTATGGTAGTTTTAGCTCTTGTAATTGTATTCCTATGATAGTCAAGCTAAGATTTTTAAAGGGCCTTCAAAACCAACAAATATTTGATGAGTAAATAAATGTAGATATTAGATGCATATTCTCTCTCTTTGCCTATTATGTATCACAGAATGCATAATGTCTTCATAGTACTTAACCCTTCTAATCCCCTTAAAAAGAATCTATGCTACATGATACTACACTTCTACATTAACATGAGAAAGTTCCAAATTATATGTTTTTTTCTCCTAGGCAATGGTTATCTGTAAGTAAATTTAAGTGTCAGATTTTCTTATTGTCAGTTTGTCAACATTTGCAGCCTAACTGGAAGAACTGACAACGAAAAGTAGTATACTTGGTTCAAGAAACACAGAATGATACTATTGCACACTTGACAACAAGTGGAATATCACTTTTGAACGCTATCTCAGTTTCCAACATTTGGAAGTTTAAAGAGTAAAGATTCCAGTAAACTTCAAGTAGAATATCTTGGTTTTGCTGGATATCCTGAAGAATTCAACTGGTACCTCCTCTCTGTGGTACTGCTGCTTTCAAACTAGAATTTCCCAAATCAGTGTTGGTTGGACACATAAAAGGTAGCCCTTATCAGAAGAAAGGTTAAATGTGGAAGACTGGCAAATCCAATTGATATTTAGCACTATGTCATATGAAGAGCCCTTAATTGGACTTATCATATAGTGACTTATTTCAGATATATCCGAGTGGTGCAAAATAGCGGATGGAGAAAGAGCCCCTACTACCTACAATCCTTTAAGCTTTTACCAGTGCCTGGTAGCTGTGAGTGTTATCTTTTGTACAAGTCTTCTTGTAAGTCATGTGTAACAGAGGGACAACAAAGCTGAAAGATTAGCTATATGCAGAATTACAGACAGGTTTAGAAATGGTTGATTATGAATTTCAGAAAATAAGATGCCCTGGGACCTCTTTTAAGTGTAGATAATGATTTTGTAACCTCTGTAAAGGCAATGTTATGTTACTGTGGAAGTGAATCATTTGGGTTGGGGCTCTTAGGTGTTGACCCATAGTCATGCATAATTTTGTGACGTCACAACTTTTGTTGTATCTGAAGAGTGATTGCAAGTTACAGCAATTAAGAAACAGAAACCACTGGAACAGTTGAAACAAAGACTAATATTTCTACTGAATTGAGTTAGTAACTGACGAATGTACTTCAAAAGATTGGACTAGAGAAACTGGTTGTTGCATGACATTTGCGCCTCCAGGAGTGAGAAGAAAAGGAAAAATGCTATAGAACACCAATAATTTACTTCATCCTCCATAGAAAGAAAAAAAAAAGAACAATCTCGTACTGTTGCTTTCAAAGAAGCTAATGACAATATGTCTTTATTCCAAAATTCAAACACCTTGCTAAAATCAGCATAATAACAACGTTTCCTCTCTCTAAGCCCCACTCGGACATTATTATTCATCACTCTTAGCCCCTCTGGAAAGTGGCAAAGCTAAATACAGGAAGCTTCTCTTGTTCCGCCTCTTTTTTTTTCCTATTGGCACTGACTGCACATAAAACTACAAATTTATGTAAATATTCAGCTTCACAGTACTCCCTTATCTTTGTTCACCCCCTCCAGTTCCAAAGAACAAAGATTCTTTGAATAGTCTATAACATAAAAGTACAAATAGGCGAATTTTCTCTACACAATTATGCTAATAGTGAAACCTATAGAGATTGTGCATCTAATTAGTTGCAATTCTACACTCTGCTTTAGTTTAGAGTTCAATTCATTCAAAGGTCCTCCACGTATCTGTTCCCACTCGAACAAAACTGCTATGCACGAGACAACAAAATCAATGAAAACAAAATAGGGACGCTGGTACACACACTGTCTTACTATCTTAGCACCACTGAACCTGAGAAATCTGGAACGTTTGATCATCCCTTATATCGCTCAATCTCCGCTTTTTGATATTGTCCTTATCCTGAGTCTCGCATTGAGAGCTTGTATGTTCACACTCCAGAACACTTATTGGCGTCAACTTACTACAGTACTCCCTCCCTTCTATCGGCATTTCCCGCATTACAGCCAAAGCATTCATAAGTTCCTCCTATCATTGAGTATACCTCAGAATTGCAAATAAAAGAAGAAGAAAGTAGTACTATCAAAAATGACAAATGGAGAAAAAACTCTACTTATAATATAATAAAAATAATGGTAATTTGTTTAGAATAACGATTTAGTTCTTATATAAGTTATATTATTTAGAAGTTACACCTAAACTGATGTACTAAGTACTATAATGTATTTGGAATATTAGGAAAAGTCAGTCAAAAAAGAGTTAGATGACTCTCCAATCCAATAATAGTAAATGTATCATATAAAACAGAGCAAGGAAGAAGGAAGCACATTTTATTTATTTACAGAAGACTTACTTTATTTGAGTATTGGCTTTCTGAAATTGCAGCTAAGCAAGAAGAATATTGCAAGGGAATCAACTCCTCAGCTGCACACAGAAGCGCCGATGCTGCTATTATTGACGGTTTGTACACAAAAAGCTTAATTTCTGCAGTAAATTGTAAACATACCGGACATCAATCAATGGTTAAGACAGCATTTATTACCCAACTAATAACATAATTTTGTTATTAGTAGAGAATTAACAATACCGTATTGAGTACTGAAGATGATATCTGAAGCTCGTTGTTTAAGATATCGAGTCAGAGACGAGTCGCCGAGTTTTAAAAACGAGTTGAAGAAATGCAGAAACGAGAAAGGCGTGATGGATCTTAGCCTCCACTTGAGAGTATCGAGAATCAGCGATTCCATGCGGTGAATCGATCGAGCGTCAAAATTTAAACCTACGTCTCTCTGTTACAGTTTTCAAACTAAGCGTATTGAATCGAAATTTTAGCAATGATGAGAAATTGAGATGAATTTTACTGTACAATATTGACTCACAGTTTACCTGAATATCCGACAGTGATAAATCGACGTTCCTCATTTTTGCGGCAAGAGAAAGGCTAACAATGACGAGAATCCGTACAATCCATGGCTTATTCTCCTGAAGTAAGTTTCATACAATTCTCAGAAGATTTTCTACAATTTCAGTGCACGAATGAAATGAAATCCGTTTACCAGAACTGCTTGTTTGGAGAGAAAACGATCAATGTAATTGACGGCGAGGTATGCAATATAGCCATCAAATTTGTAAGAACTTTGTACCTGCAAAAATCACAACCAGTTAGACCTACAATTAACTGCAAATTACTACACTATTGGTATAATTTTGATTTTTAGAAAAGTTAACATAGTTCAATTTAACTCTGAAAATGCAAAACCAAGTAGGACGAAAGCAGTGTAAAATTATGAAGAGTATTTACTTGAGAAATAAGGAAAACAGAATGGCGGCGAAGGGAAAAGCGAACATCGGTGGATTCGAAGTCGAGAAACGACGGCATGTGATCGGGCTCGTTGGCAAAGAGAGCTGAAACGGCGTCGAAATGGTATTCTTCGAAGCCCGTTAATGGATTCTGTAGATCGAATTCCATTTTACCTTTTGTTAATCAGTTGAAGTATAGTACTACTGGTATGAATTAAGCGAGCAATAAAGTAAAAGGTGAAAACGAGAGCGACTGGACTTGTTGAATTTTGTTCAGTCAGAATGTATGAAAACAGAGCAGTTTGCTTTCTGAGCTGCACAGAGATAAAAGAAAGAAAAATGTTAATTAATTAACACATTCCCATTCTTCATATATATAGAGGCTCCTACGGAGCTATAAGGTACACATTTTTACAAAAAAATTAGGTACAACTATTTGATGCACATAATACAAGTCTACATGAAAAGTTGGGTGAAAATTGAACACTATTAGTTGTTAGCTCATGAATTTAGCTAGTCGACTTCATAAATTTTATATATATATATATATATATATATATATATATATATATATATATATATATATATATATATATATATATATATATATATATATATATATATATATATATATAAAGTAATTCTTTATGGAGTTTATTTTGCATATTTAGAGGACTTAGATTTAAATAATGATGCTATTAATAAATCGTAGCATGTTATATAGAGAATGTCAAAATTTTTTCGACATGTGATAGGAGAATAACTTGTAATTTAAATTTTTGGAGTAAAAAATAACAGATATAGAATATCTAATTGAGTCGTATTTAGACCGAAACAATAAATTAAATTGAATATATTGAAAAATTTAATGTCCATTATAAAGGATGTTATTGTTTAAATCTTTATTTAACATTTTATGATGAAGTTGGTGCCTTGGTTGTTAGAGGAATTAAGACTACTTTTGTCTAAAGAGCTGAAGTCCTTTATATATCTGTTAAAAGATGTCGGTTTTCTAGGGATGGCAATGGGGCGGTGTAGGGTGGAGACGGCGTGGATTGAGTTTAATTTATGAAAATTTTAATTCGTTCCGCCTTGCATAGCAACACTTTTCATTTTCAACCCGCCTTATCCTACCTCACAAAACCTTAAACCCACCCTACCTCACATAGCCTGAAACTTACCTCGCCCCGCATCCGTCCCGCCCCATTGCTAGTAATTTTCTAAGTGTACACATTGTTTGCACGATATTAATTTTAAATTAGGCATGTAAATCATTTTAAAGTTTCATCTCGAAGAATTTACCGTTGTTATATGGTCATATTTCTGAAAACATTATCACGTAATCAAATTTGTTAAAATTATTACTGTTCATCAGACCTTTGGTACTTCTTTTTGAATCGCCTTAGTTTTCAATACATAACTTTGCCATAAATCGACTTATGCGACAACTGATTTTCAACATTGAGTTATGCACATCAACATATCTCATATGAGCATCTATTACTCTCCCTACATTTCAATTCATTTGATTTCGACTTTACATGAAACTTAAAAATTAAAAAAAAAATTAAACTCTTATAACCTTAAACAATGATATGTAAAACTTACCATAATATTCTTTAAAATTATAATAGAATCATTTTATAAGAGTCAAAAAGAAAGTACAATAATATTTGGATATGACTATATACGAAGGCAAATCCATTCAAGTAGAAGTATATGTTGGACTTGAATCTAACTCAAACTTAAAACTTAAAAGTTAGTTGTTTAAGGGAGGTTTGTCCATTATAAATTTACATTGTGATGATATATATCTCAAAAATGAGAAAGAAAATGAAAGGTGTGGTCCTAGGTAGAAAAATGATTTTGTAAAGATTAATAAGGATATGAAGTATGAAGAAAGAAAAGAAGCAGAGTCTCACATTTTGAATGTATCTTATCTCTGAAATTTAGAATTGAGGTAAGTGCATTACATAAAGAGAAATAAAAGTAGTGGTAATAGGAGTAGTTGAGTACAGTATGTGTGCAGTGTACGTACTTGTCGTTGCCTCCCTATTTCTTTCAGTCTTTAACGAGCAACGACACCAGCCTTCACCATCTTCCTGTTTACTTTAACATAAAAATACATACTAATGTTTTTATATTTGGACTCAATCAATTTAATGCTCTGTGCCTCTGTTCCCTCCTCACTTACTGCCTTTCTGCACTAAGCCTCCTCGATCTCTTTTTCCAGAGCTTTCACATGTTCTGCTCTGCTGTTCTCATTTACGACAACAACATATCCGGTGTAACGTACGCAGATGTCACTCCTATCTTGGCTAGTAAATGAGTAAACCCTTATTATTTTAATTTTATATATGGGCAAGTCGTTAGACCAACAACCGATTGTGGTGGAGTCAGGAATGATAAGTACTCTTTCATCCTTAATCAGAGATCTCGAGTTTGAATTTCTGTAGTAGCCTCAATGTGGAACTTCCTATGGAGAAGGGTAAAAGGGCATAGCCATTACCCCTAAACTTCTAGGGTTGTTCAAGCAAGGTATTGATTGCCATGGCCCAATGACATAACTATTTTTTTATGTGTGTTTTCCACACGTTGCAGAAGAAACAATAAGGACATTCACATGATTCTTGGATGGAGTACAGGCCCCATTTTCTTGGAATATCTATACCAGATTGAACAACCATAACCAAACATATACATAAGTAATAGGCATAATACAAAAATACAATCCCTTGGCGTTAAATGACAACTATGCACGAGTAGACATTTAAATTTATACAAAATTAAATAAATGAGCACATTGTCCTACGTGGCACCCTACATGGCAATTTTGTATCATATATGGCATCCTACGTGTATTATGTCATGTAGGATACTTGTATTTACTTGTTCAATTTTATAATAGTTTAAGTGTCTATTTGTGCACATTCAAAATTAAAGGGCATAGTTATTTGTTGACATCAAATTCAGGATCATATTCAAAGTTAAAGGGCGTAGTTATTTGTTGACGTCAAATTCAGGGTCATATTTATATATTATGCCAAAGTAATATAACAATTCAAACAATTTTACTCTTATTTGAGAGTATATTTATATATATCAGTATGACACATGTGAATACAATTAATATGCTTGTACTCATTTCAATCTGCACAACAGTTAATCATAAACTTGGGAAACATATTCAGAGAACGCAGCATTGGCAAATATATTCTGGAGTGCAGACAGGTTGATCCCACCACCTTTTTATAAGCATCAAAAATGCTATTTATATGGACTAAAATTTTCAATATTATATATGTTCATAATTAATGTAGCTAGTGGTTGGGTATGTAGCAAGAATTGATGGGAAATACAGAGAAGGAGAGAAAATTGAAAAGTTTAAAACTTGAAAGGTTGGGAACTTGAAAAGTCCTCTAATGCTTTAATGAAAAAGGCAATTGTCCCTCATCGATAATGGAAATGAAAATAGGAGAGTATAAATAAATAAACACTCCTATTAATTGTTAAAAGGGTTGGAAAGAGGGACCCCCCTCGTGCCGTCGTCATCGCTCACTCGCTACGGCTACGGCTAAGGCTTTGGCTTTGGCAAATGATGATAACAGAAGTTAACCGAAATATTTTCGACTTTTTAGTTAACCCGACCCGATTCGGATCTACGCGCGTGACCCGTTTTAATTTCTGTTATATTTAAAATTTCCGCCATGACTGTTCTGAAAGGTTGCAACTTTCAGGAACAGTCAATACCATTTGAAAGTTTGCAACCTTTCATTAATGGTCGTGTCAATTCTGAAAGGGTTGCAACCTTTCAGAATATATTCTTCTTGCCTATAAATACCATTTAGTCTTCAGAATATTTCCTAACGAATTTTCTGATCTTCCTTCTTCTTAAAAACACATATTTCTTCGTGTACTTTCCTGTTGTGGATTGATTCGCTGACAGTAGAGTTTTTGGTATCTATACTCTACTGATTAAGCATTTTACCTTGGGAGGTTATATTCCAAATCAAAACTCGAATACTAGAGAAGAATAATTTCCTTAAGAGGAAACTGTGAATTCAGTGGACTTGATTTTCTTCCAAAATTATTAAAAAGAGTATTCCAGATTCTTGTAAGTTTTTACAGATTCAATTATTTTTTACAAATAAATTTCTGTTCATCTTACTTATTGGTTCTAAAAATCTCAGTTACTTCGTATTTTAAATGATTTATTACAACCAGTAATTTCTGATTTTTATAACACAAATTGGCTAACAGCTAGTTCATAATATTTGGTAAGATTTTATAAAATTCAGTGAACCAAAATTCTTGAATCTGTTACTAATCTATCTGAATAAACGACAAGCTAAGCAGGGCCAAAATAAATAATAAGAATAATATTATTATATTCTTCATTGACTTTATTAAATTTAATTTTTTTAAAAATATGTTAGATGATAAATAATATTTACTAGCAAGGATAAAATAGATCCAAAAGGTTAATTATCTCTTGATCTAAATTGAATAAATATTATTGAACAATTATTTTTAGTATAGTCGACGACTAGTATTGGACTGGGGAGTATACAAGAGTTTCATTTTAAAAAAATCTCTATTACATATTTAAACACTAATTTAAAATTATGACATCGTATCGTATATCCAAACGGATAGTTTTTATCTTTGTTGTTATGGTTATCATGTCTTCCTCCGAACATGATTCCCTCCTTTTCTTTTGTTGATTGACGAGAAAGCATAAAGTCCCTCTTATATTCCCATTTTTTTCTGCCAATACAACTTTTGCTTTCTCCTTTTGTATTTTTATACATTTTTGGCTGACCTTAATCTCTTGCTCTCAATTTGTTTTGAGAATTATATTGATTATACTGATTCAACAACCTATTTCTTATGTGATTCAAAATATTAAAGATGGAGATAATACATAAGATTACATCAGATTAAACTAAATGATTTGCAAGTAAAGAATTGTTTTTAAATATTTCCTTACTGAATTATTAATTGAAGACATATATAATAAGATAAGAATAATAAATAATGAGAAAACTGGAAAAAATGAAAATAAAGAATCAGTAAATTAAGCAGCAATTTGAGCTACTGGCCCAAAGGCATGACTCCAAACCAAACAAGCAGTCGACCACTCCACCAAGCAACAACTATGAATAAATTGCGTAGCATATCTAATTCGTGCGACATAAGTTCAATTATTTTTTTTATCTTATTCGGCATAAATTTAGATTATTTTTATCTTGTTTAACATAAATGCTATAGAAATATGTTATGTCTCTGAAGACATAATTTTGTGGGTATTAAAGCTAAACATATGTCTGTATCAAGATAAGTTTTGTAGGAAAAACTTGTTGGTTCTAACAACATAAGTTATGTAGTACTTAAGCGACATAACTTGAGTTATATTATTATAATATAAGAGAATAAACTTATGCAATTTTTATTTTATTTTATTTTTCCATTGTCATGAAGATTTCCAAACATTATTTTCTTATATTAAAATGTTGAAAAAAAAGAAGCAAAGATTCAACACCATCTTAATACCAATTACATTTGGGCTATTCTTATGGGCTTTGGGTACTGGATCGGGAATCCCCATAGCTGAATGTTGGGCCGTGATATGAGTATGGCCTAATGGGTATCACAATTACAAAACATAATGTTGTCTGTAAAACATGAGTATTGTTTTCTACTCTTTCACCATAAAATGTGTGAATGATTTCTCTCGTCACAAAAATCATACCAAAACCTTTTAAAAACATTAAGAAGTTACTTCGCTTAAATGCTTTTTTACTAATCAAATACTTACATATTAAAGTTGGAGGATAGATTATCAATTACTACAATTTATTTACCATTCACGAAACTTTGCTTCAAATTAAAACAAATGCTTAACACAAACGGTAGCACACCAAACCTTTTAATCATTGGGAGACCCGACCCGACATTCCATCACCTCCGGATCCCTGCATTTCTTCGCTAACTGGACCTCCATAACCCGGAACAACTCCTGAATTCCTAACTGCATAGTAATTCATTCCTTCAGTAACAACCCTTAATTCATTCGGGTCAACACTCATTACCGGCCTCAATCCACTATATACTTGGCCCATACTTGAAGCGGGTGGATACCCGACGGGTAATTGATTCGGAGGTACTGGAAAAGGATGGATATATGGAGACCTTAATGTAATGGGTTGAACCGGGATATTTCCGGGCTGAACCGAACCCGGGACGTAGTAAACGGGTATGGTTTGCACCGGTGGTGCTGGGTAATGCCATAGTGGACTACTTGGATAACTCTGTTGTTGCTGTTGAACCGACCTTTCACCGGTTTCAGTCGCACTCGCAACCGGTGTTTCTCTGGATTCAGCTGTCGGATTTGGTTTATCGAGCTTTGTTTTAACCGGTGGAAGATCCGGCATAACTGTCATAGCTGCTGTAGGTGTCATTGATGATGATGAAATAGAGCAATAAGGAGAAGAAACAATGGGTGGAGCGGGTGAGCCCGGCTCCGAAATTATCTTGTTCTTCACGAATTTTGATTCGCGGGGAGGGTCATCGGAATTGTCCAGCCCGAACAAGTAATCCGGAACTTCAGAAACAATAGACGATACTTCGGATCGCCCACGCTCCAGACCCGGACCGGCGCCACCATTGAGAGCGTCAACAAACCATTGCTCTCGCTTAGATGAGCCGTCGAGGATGGAGCTGATAGTGCTGGCTCTGGAACCAGAATCGTTAGGGAAAAGGAAGAGACGAAGCCGAGCCGATTTCTGATTCTGCGTAAGCCGATCGTACTCTTCCATCATATTCTCCAAATCTTCATCGGTTGTGACGGTTATCAAAGCGTCCAGTTCCTCGTTAGGAAGCTGATACTTGATGTTAATGTTTGGATATCCGATGAGTTTGGAGAGTTTTCCGAGGAGAGCTGCGTAGGTAGTGTGGCGGTTCACCGCAACAATTCTAGTATCGCCGCCGACGTAACGGAGTTGATTGTCGTGTGGCCTAAGCACAATTTTGCCACCGAAGCTGCACATGAAACGGGCACGTGGCTGTGTAGCGGTGGTGTCATCATACATGTGGTGGTGGTGATGCTCCGAGCGAGGTGTGGAGGCTACTGAATCGCCGTTGCCGGAGTCGAACTCTGGCGGCGCGTGAATAGATCCACTCATCGCTCTGCAAGTGAAAATGAAAAAGTGACTGTTAGTCTGTTTGTTACGTAGTGTTACTGGTCCTGTTACATTGAAGGTGTAATTGTAGCCTTCAAGAGAAATTGTGATGGAAAAAGATCGAAATTATGAAGAATTTATACTGAACTAAATCATTATAAAAAATCATGGCTTAAAAAAATAAAATATCACATGTTTATTAATTAAAGTGAAGTAAAATAAATTATAAATTTAAATACATGATATATCTATATTGAATTGATGTAAAACACTTGATTCGAATAAATTTATCATATTTTTTTATTGTATTTTGTTATCTCTTCGTCGCTTTTGTTATATATATATATATATATATATGGAGCGTTTACCATGAATAATTTTTATGTACCCACTATTTTTTCTAAATTGCATATGAAAGTACATTAATATGTATTAATATGTATTTGTTGTTATTATATGTAAATTTAAAATGATAATGTGAAAAGTCTATTTTATATATTATAATAAGAGTAAAATTAAATTCATATATTTTTCATAAAGTTGAATAATGAGTCACCGTCCTAAACAATGTCGCATTAGATTAGACTTTTTTAAAAAGGGGAAAGAAAACCAATCGCTTTAGAGTAATTTTAGTAGAAACCATTTTTAATAAGCCATTAAGTAAATCAAAATTAGGTGTTAGCTGAAAGCTTCGTAATGATGATATCAGCCGTTGTCAACTTGCCATAATTAACATGGTGGCTAATAAACTATGCTTAATTCCTAGTTTAAATAATTAAAAGCAGACAAAATTAGAAATATGCCTATTAAAAGTGTAGATTAAGCCAGCACGTCATCGGATTAGATTAAGCCATTTAACACAAGGATAGGCTCTAATTAATCCCCTAATAAAATTATCAGTAAAAGACAATCACATGATTAAGCTGGGAGCATATATTCCAGTTTATTAATTGGCTCCACTCAACAGATTCCCCCAATTCCTTCTATCTCATTAATTTTTACGTAATTTTCATTTTATTTTTCGGAAGGTTAGGTAGTTTTGTTTTTGATAATGTAAAATTTATTTACATCAACAGTATTATTATATAACTTAAATTCCTTTTCTCCACTTTCATCGCAAACATTCACGTGCTGTAAATCAGCTATAAAAGTGTATAACTATTCTATTAAAAAGGTTTACATTTCTCGCGATTCAAAATTTCTGATTAAAAAGTGATATTATAGCGTAACAACTAAAGTGATTTACATTACAATTTATCAAATAGATAAGATTTAAAGGAAGGAGAATCGATGGAAGAAAAAAGAGGTGGTCATCGATGTGTTGTAGCTGCCAGGTTTCCAGGGCCACGTTTGACGTTACGAATAATGTTATATTCTGTTGCCAAAGGTAGGCAAACATTTGGAATATATGTACTTATAAAGTTTTTATTTCCTTTATTTTAATATATTTCTTTCTTTCTTTCTAGGAACAAAAAAAAACTGACAAAAACAAAGAATTCATTTGTCAAGTTACTTCAAGTTCTTAATTATATTTTTCTTGATTTCCAATTCAATCTCAAAAAGAATGAGGATCAAATGACTATAATCAATGTCTTTAATTCCCAAGCATAAGGGTTGCGGTAGATAAAAGTGTACTAAAATAATCATATAACCGAGTTGAATCGAAAGAGCTAGTTATCTCATAAAAAATAGAAGATCGATCAAGAAAGAAATAAAACGAAAGCATTTAACCAAATAGAAGTTTTTTAATAACTTACATGATGGAGACTTGTAACTCTTTGATGTCTCAAGATTTAAAAGAGTATTAATTGTGATGCAATTTTGGACTGCAAAAGAAGAAAGTGATGAAATGTTTGTTGGAAAGAAAGAAAGAAATATAATGGAGTTAGAGATGAAGAGATGTAAGGTACGTATAGTGGAGCTAATAAAAAGGAAAAATTGAGACCTTTAGGGGGGGTGGGGTCATTTATTCATGTCTTTAGTGTAGCTCTTTCTTTCAAAGACGTGGCTTCCATATTTCTTCTCTTTTTTTTTCTTTGGTGGGGATCAATGGAGATTATATTCTCAAATTATAACTAGGAAAATGATTTATGTCCACTTGTTTTTGCTAATTCATGCAAACCAATCCACTTTTATGTCTACCTAAAACCATGTCATCATCTCATATTTGTTTCCATTACAATAACAAGAAAAATGCATAAGGATTCCTTCGATTTATGTCCAAAATTTCAGAGATCTCTCAAAGTTATTTTATAAATAATTTCATCATTTTTCGCCTGTGTGACTCTAACTCGAAAGAAATGTCAACACACGCTGGGCCTAGAAGATAGTGTCACGTAGGTCGAAAAAAAATAAAAAGTTATTTATAAAATAAGTTCAGGAGGTAATAAGACCTTATTATAATATAAATGTGTCTTTATAATTTCGAACATAGTTAGAGGTACTTATACATTTTTTATGTTCTTTGAAATTCATTTACTAACAAAAAAATTATTGAAATATAGGTTTTTTAGTTTTAAAATTATACTCTAGAATTTCAGTTGAAGTTATAAACACGTATGGTAAAATCTCATTTTTCGATGTCTTGAATATATTTTTCATATTATAAGAGAAAAGATGAATAGATTTCTCATTTTGCTGCTCGTTCATAAGATTATGCAAAATAATTATAACAGTAATGAGTAAACACTTAATTACTTAATTTTAAGGTCAATACACCAATTTTCCAAGGATAATTTTCAACAATTTCTTTTATTATGCAACAAAGAGTTTATGGACGTGGTCTATTTGGCGGTTTTAGTCGGTGCAACTAGTCTAGTTTCTCATTTTCTAAAATAAAATCTTAGGTCTATGAAAACAATAGATAAATATATGAATTATTTAATACAGTTACATCACTTGTTAATTCCTTTAAATAATTAATCGTGCAATATTTTTGGTTGATCCTACGGTGGACATTGAAAATTACTTCTAATTAGGTCCTACAAAACGTGTTTAATTTTTCTTAAGATTTTTGGAGTCTAATCAATTATAAATTCTAATTTATGCCTTGAAAAAAGATTTTGATTATTATTCAAATTCATGAAATACTCATAAAGAGATCAAGTCCAAATCATTCTAATTTGAAAATAACGTCACTAATAACTCTCGAATCAACAATAAATCTTATTAAAAAAAGAATAAAATGAGAAATAAAATTACATCAATATTGATTTGTCAATGTCAGTCCTTACCCTTGAGATGTTAACTAATAACTAATAAAAAAACCAATAACTAACATATTTCAAACTTATTTCAATACTTAATATAAAAAAAAAAAAAACTACCAACTAAATGGAAGGCCTGTTAATTGACAAAAAGAAATGTCAAGAGTGAACACCCAAAGCAAGTTAGATAGAAAATATTATATGCTGAAATTAAAAATTTGGAATATCTTAAAGAGGAAACGAAAGTCTTAATTTGAATGTGATGTGAAATTCATAATTGAATTTGATATTCTTTGAAGCAAGTTGGTATTAGCAATTATGTAATCCTTCACTTTCAGTGTATGATGGTCGGTCAGTAAAACCTTTTTAAGATTAAGACATTTATACATTAATATATCATGTCTTGTTTTTTATATGTATAAAAAGTGGATGATGAAGAGCATCTCTTTAGAAAAAGCAACCCTATCCCACTTGCTTTTTTTCATATTAGAAGTGGACAAATCTATTATTTCATTTCCTAAATTTAGAAAATAAAATGAGATATAGATTTGGGTTGGGGGTTGGTGGGGGTAGGGGCGGAGCCAACCTATGATCAAAGGTTTATTCAAATTTTCTTCGTCAAATTATTATATTTATATGATTAATTTGTTATTATGTATATAATAAAGATTTTGATTTTGCCTCTGATAGGATCGGACAGTAGTGGGAGGTGGCTGACCAAGGGAATATGAAGAAAAAAATAAGTCATTTATTTGGATTGTTTCAAGTAATTATAATATCATATGTTTCAAAATATTAAAATTCTCTCAAGATGGATGGGCCAACATATTTTTTAAGGGGTGATAGTCAAAATAATTTAGCACCATTTGGTTAACTTTTTCTATAAATAGAATATTATATATAGTAATATGTTCTTTAGGGCCGGCAAAAAGGTTTTTAAAAAACAAATTTTACTCATAAATAATTTTTTATTTGGGATAATAAGTTGATATACGTACGAACATTTCCTAATATACCATCGTGTGTGTATCAAGAAGGCTCATTTTCAGCTAAAGTGGACTTTTTGTTTGGGCCGAAGCTTCACGTTACCCCGAAATAAATTGTTGGGCTTCCTCAGAAAACGTTGAAATAGGCCCATTTCTCAAGTGATTATCAAATGGGCTCCCATATTAGATACTTGGGCCCGAAAGCTGGGCTGGTATTCGGTAAAGCCCACTTTATGCCTTTAATCTCAAATTTCATATTTTCCACTGGGGCTGTTCAAAATCGAACCGAAACCGATAAAAAGTTATTGGTTTATAGTATTGGGTTATTGGTTTAGTGGTTTTGATAACGATTTTGAATTTTTTTTGTTATCGGGTTATCGGTTCTTAACGGTTTGAAGTTTTTCTTAACGGGTTAACCGATAACCCGATACTAAATTAATAATCATATTTATACCATTTTGTATAGAAAGTCCTCGACTTAGAGTTTTATTTCCTACTTTTATTTTTGGTTGTCTAAAACACTTGGTTATTCAACAATGTAAAAGTGTTTGCTTTTGACCAAGATGTAACATGTGAACTCAAGTGCATGATTTATTTGGTTTGTCACCTTGTTTCTAAGTGATTTTCAATGTTTTTTCTTTTGTGTCAAATCTTAACGGTTAAATCGATAACCGAACCGATAACAATGAAAAACCGATTAACCAATAACCGATAAGTCAATATCTTGAAGGTTCTATAACGGTTTAGCATCTCTACAAATCGATAACCAATAAGACAATTCGATAAACTTTAAAATCAAACCGACCGATACGCAGCCCTATTTTTCACAATGGCAAAACATGATATAACATATACTTAATTGTTTCATATTAATTTAATTTTTGGAGTTTCTTGTCATTGTTTAAAATAATTGAATTGTTCAAAGTTCAAGATGAATATTTGGAAAAAAAAAATTCATACTCACCTTTTTCCTTTAGTAAAGCTTGAGATTTTTTAATAGATAAATTACATTACTTGTAAAATTATATTTTTTATTCCACAAAGAATAATAGTGGAAAGTATGATTAAATAGTGTCTTGAATGATTTTCTTAATAAATGTGTATTTTTCACAAATTCAGTTAATATGGAATTAAAGGAAGTAATAATATCCTATTTTTGTTTTTTTGGTAAAAAAAAAAAACGTTTAAAAAATATGTATATTGACATTGAATAGCCACGTTAAAGAATATTTCTTGAAAAATACAACTTTGATCTTATGATTGCTTCAATTATTTACATTTATATTGAAAATGATAGTTTATTTCTTTTTTCCTTTTTTTTCTTCTCTTCTTATTGTTTTCAACTGTACAAAGCGTAGTTTTATTTTTGTATGTTCTCTATCGCCTATATTTTTTTCTTCCACTCCACAATTTTCTCCATTTATACAAATTTAATATAATTGTATGTTTATTCATGGTTCTTTCCTAAATATTTTGTTTCATATATAATTTTATAGCATTTTCTTGCCCAATTAATTATGAGATTTTATGATTTGTAAAATAAAATTTTTTCAACTTTTTCTAGGCAAAAATTTAGGTTATCGTGTTTGAGAATTATTTTTTTTGAAAAATCCATGAGTAAAAAAGATTCTCCTAAAAAATAGCAATGATTTTCGATAAATATAGACCAATACAAATAATGAATATCAATCTCGATTTAAACAATTGTATATAAATTTGTTAGGTGAATACGAATTAATGGACATAGAGATAAATATAGTGTAAATCTATGTAAAATCAGAAAGTTACTAAATCAAATAAATGTATACCAATGTATTAAAGACGAATATATTAAGTGAATATGATTTGAATTTCACACCATAAGTTCTAGCAAACAATTGAGGAAAACAATTTATAGGTGGTAGACACAACAATATCTTTGAAAGAAGAGAAGTCATAATTATACTCCCACTATTTCTAATTACTTGTACACTTATAAATTGACATAGTTATTAAGAAAACAATGATTGACATAGTAAATTTATTATTTTACCTTTATTAATTAAGAAAAAAGTGAATTAAAATTTTATGTTTTCAAGAATTTCTACATTTTTCAAACTAATGAATTGAAGGTATAATAAATTTTAAAAAGTTGAGGACAAGTAAAAAAAGGAAAAGTGAAAATTTAATTAGGGATGGATGAAATATCTTATACTATGTTTAAGGGGTCATTTTGCTAGTTTTATGAAAAATGATTGGAAGTTAGAGAAATACCTACTAAATATATCTTTTAGTACTATTTTACAAAAAAAATAATTTGAAGAAAGAGATGAGTGTGAACAGAAAATACCTACTAAATATATCTTTTAGTACTATTTTACAAAAAAAATAATTTGAAGAGAGAGATGAGTGTGAATAGAAAATTTCTCCCCTATTTTTGGGCAGAATATAGTTTGCTAAATATTAATTTGACCAAAAACATACCAACTTAATCTAAAAATTGTAGGTACATGTCAATTCCATTTATTTTTTTTTGAAAAGGATTTTGCTTTTGTACGTTTAGTGGATGATTGGTTTATGACCTCTTTAATGCATGCAGAAATTTTGATACATAATTATTTAATCCGTAAATAACAATAAGGATTTATTTTTTTATATAAGTGATGAAAGTTTATAGATCTGTTGTTATAAATGAGTAACAACACATGGATTGTTAAGTAGAGATTACCTAATTTAAGGGTATTGTTTGTCTTAGATACAGTAACTAACCAAGTATTATTAATACACATTCTTATCTCAAATATGAGTTCGAAACCTAAAAGGTATGAAATATTAACAAAAATTTCAAAACGATATATAAAATTTTATATTAACCAAAACGGCAAAATCGTTGGAACAACAACGATTTACTCCACTGAAAAAACAGCAGCGATTTTGCAAAATGTGTTTTTTTTTAAAAAAAAAAATCATATCGCTACCTAGGCAAATTTTCAATTTTTTTATTTATTTATTTATTTTATAAAAAGAAATCGCTGCCTAGGCTGCGATTTCCATTTTTTTTAAAAAAAAAATTCTCAATTTTTTTACAAATTTGAAAATCGCTGTCAAGATAGCGATTTGAAAAATCACATTTTACAAAATCGCTGCAGTCCGGTAGAGTAAATCGTTGTTGTTCCAGCGATTTAGCCGTTTTGATTAATATAAAATTTTATATAACATTTTAAAATTTTTGTTAATATTTTATACCTAATGGGCTCCGAACTCTCTCAAATATCTCATTCTCTCTTTTATAAAACACCCTTGTATAAGAAATATCAAAATTAGTAAGTGAGGTTCAATATTGTAAACCACTGTTGTTATATATATTATATATATATATATAGTAGTCAGAAGAATTAATTTGAATAATTATTCACCCAACTGATTGAATTTAAAATATCAATGAATACATAATTTTTATATAATAAGTGTATGGTCATATATAGTTAGTATATACGAGCTAAACAAAATAGATAGTAAATTTTTTCTATTATTTATCTAAGATCCCTTTTAGTTATACAAAATTCAAATGACAAAGTATGATATTTCTAGTTTTTATCATTATTTTGTTAGATAGAATTTTTAGCTCTATCATTGTCCTTTAAATTACAACTTACAACAGTGTAAAGACTAACTTGTGAAGTAAAGACAAGAGGAGAGGTAATGCCATATTTGACTTAGAATGATGTAAGTTGTTTGATAATACACACCTTTTGACACTTGGACAACACCGATTTTTTATGATGATTTATCAATATTTTATTTATATTATAAAATTTATTAAATATATATATTTATCAAATTTAAAATTTAAATATAAGCACTTCGCAATCGTCATTTTAAAATTTATAACTCATAAAATTTAAATTAATTTATCACCACTTGAAAACATCATTGCAATAGTCGTTGACAACTCGTTGTATTTGTGTGGACAAGTTGTTGGGTGTCCTCACACCATCATCATTTAAATAGCAGGAACTTAGCGGATTTGTGGGACTTATTGTACTTATATTTTTCTACAAGTTGATCGTATACTTTTTGCAAACCAAATACCATATGACGTGTACTAGACTAAATTTCTTGATTTTATCGGAATCTGGTTATTTCAGATTCACGTCATGTAGATTCTCATGTAGGGGTAGTATTCTTTGTCAAGAATTTTCTCACATTCAGGACATGAACTCGAAATCCCTTATTAAGGTAGAAACAGTCTTATCCGCTGGAGAGTTCGTGATAATTTTACTTTCCATCACATACAATATTATCATGTCAATAAATTATTATTTAACTAATTAAGCCGAGCAAAAGGGATTATGGATCTAAGCTTATCATAATTTTTAACATATTTAATTAGAAAATTAATTTACATATCAAACTCTTTAAAGAGACTCGCACCAAAGATATGGATTAATTTGACAACCAGCTAATTCCCCCAATTTCAATTTGGTGACATTCTTGCGATATTTTCATTTTTTCGCAGAAATAAATTCTATTTTATTTTCCCAAAATATTGTAAACGTAGATATTTCAAAATTGAGCATGCGAAGAATTTAATTTTTTCCTTTTGAACAAATACATTTTTTAGGAAAAAATAGCTTCAAAAAAAATTGAACCACAAATCATTATTTAGTTATTTTATAGTTAAATCGATCTTATATATAAGTATATTCTACTCGTGTGATATGAAGTCCACTTGCTAATATGGCTTTATTTATTTTTCTCTATGAGAATTCTTTTGTAGTATCGATGCTTTTAAAATATAAAACAAAACTAATATGAAATTACATGTGAAACCATGTGCTAATTAATTAATATCACAACATGTGAAAAACGTAAGACCATCACATGAAATTAATTGCCAAACATTGACAATAAGCACTCAATCCTTTTTAGAAATAAATATATTTTCAGCATAACTTAAATTTACTCATGAATCTGCCTAAATAAAGGAAAATTCTATTAAGAGTAGATCCATGATATATAAAGGAATTGAATATTGCTTGTTGACTATGCATATTACTTTTCTGTTATCAGTAAGATCAAGTCAACTAGTAATGATTTTCTTTTTTAGAGTCAAATTATATGAATTTTGAACAATATTTTATGAAGTATTTTTTATTATATTGACATGATATAGTATTTTTCGTATAATTTTTTAATATTTAAATTTTATTTTAAAAAAATATTGAATTAATATAATTTAATTTTATTTTAAAAATTAATTACACTGACTTTTAAAAAACGCAAAATATTTAATTTTGGTTAACTAATATACATTATCATCTTATTTATATAATTTGATAGCAAGATACTTACTCTTTTAATGAGAGTAGGAACCAATTGGAAGGAAAACAATGGGTTCCCAACTCTTCGATAAGAACGCAATAGAATAATAAGCCAAAATAATTACAAAATTGACAATTCATCATGGATGGAGCCAATCAAGTCAAAAGTTAAGTGTTCCATACCCCATGCTTCTATTGGGTAAAATAAAAATAAAATAATAATGGTATTTAAAAATACAATATACAAACATCCAATTAAATCAGGCATAAAATTAATTAAACAAATGATCTTTCAAATAAAAAATTTCACTATGAATTCACCTTTATTTCTCCTGATGTGATTATGAATCATTACGTTAAAATCACATTTATCTTATATAGACCTAAAGGGTAATAATAATTTAAAAATAAATGAACCATATTTTCTGCCTTGTTTCTTCTACTTGGTTTCTCTTTCCGATGCACATTTTGTTACTATATTTTATTTATATTAGTATAATATATATATATAGTATAATAAAGCCAGATATATATGGAAGACTTTGCATATGAAATTTGATTTTTTTGTCCTTTCTTTGAAAAGTATCCGCTCTTTCGCTTTAAAAATACTCATTTGTCATTTATATAGAGCATTTATAAATAACTAATAAATATATATGGTAAAAATATATATTTATTAATTTATATTTAATGTTTAAAATCTGAAATTAAATGCATAAATATTATTATTTTTATTGATCCAGATTACGCATAAAAACGATTCTTAACATATATTATAATTTTATTCCATTTTGAAGTCGGCTATATTAATATGTGTTATATTCAGACTACATATCTTCATTTATTTATTTTATTATCCAAGTTCACAGTCTAGTAAATTATATTCCCACTATGCCTTTTCCTTTTCTTGATCCCCAAACAATTAATTTTTTTTCTTTTTCTTTTAGAGAGTGTTTGGTATGAAAAAAAATATTTTCTGAAAAATGTTTTTCAATTTTTTCTCATGTTTGGTTGGGGCAAAAGTTTTGGAAAATGTTTTTCAAATCAACTCATTTTCCTCAAAATTAAGGAAAATGACTTCCCTTCAAAAATTAAGGAAAACATTTTCCAAAACTCTCCTCCAATTTCAAATTATATTTTTTTTTGAAAAAAACATCAAATTTAAAAAAAAATATATTTTCAATTTCAAAATTTTATTTTCTCACCCGATCCCTGACCACCCTCCCCCCAACCCCCTCCTCAAAAAATTAATTTTGCTTTTTAAAAATATTTTCAACTTCAAATTTTTATTTTTAAACTCCTACCCCCCTACCAGCCCCCACCCCACCCCCACCCCCCAAAAAATTAATTTTGCTTTTTAAAAATACTATCAACTTCAAATTTTTATTTTCTCACTCCTCCCCCTGCCCCCACCCCCACCCCCACCCCCACCACACCCAAAAAAAATTATTTTAAAAAATTATTTTCAATTTCATAAATTATTTTCTACTTTAGTAAAATAAAAGATGTTCCTCAAAAATATTTTTCATTCATAAATTAAACACTAAAAATCATTTCCGGAAAATATTTTCTACTCACCAACCAAACATGAAAAAATAAGTCCAAAATCTACTTGTTTCCCAGGAAAACATTTTTTAGGAAAACATTTTCCATGGAAAATGTTTTCCTTCGTACCAAACACACCTTTAGTAACCCCTTCAAATTTTTTCTAATTAAGACCCCCTTAACAAATCCCCACTGAATTATTACATATTGACTTAGTAGTACACAACCTCTTCCTTATCTTTAAATATTTAAACATAATTAAGTGATTTTCCATAAGTGGAGGGTTAATCATAACTAACATTTACTTTTTTTTAAAAAAAAAAAATAGCAAGACAAAGTTTAATTCATTATTCCTACTATTATTCCATGAATTGTGCCTAAATACCAATCAAACTCCTCAACCAACTAGCCAGTTGTAAGCCCTCCTAACATACTAATGCTATTTATCAGTTAATTGACTACTGAACTTTCGTTGATAAAGGTATTTATTTTGTCACCTTGTAATTTCGTCTCTATTCGCTTTTTGACCGGTAGAGATTCCAATAAATTCATGTATATTATATATATCGAAGAATCCTAAAGAGTCTCAGAGTGAATCTTCTATTCACATCTTTTTACACTTTTGCAGTCAACAGAGACTCCATACATACCTTTATTTGTCACTTGATAAGGTCAGGCCTCTTTAATTGATTTATTATTTCAATGTAGGTAATGTTCATCTATATAAGATCCACTTTTAATTCAGCCAATTGAATTTCTTTGTCATAATTGGCTCTTTATAAATCTCAATTCTGTTTTATGATTTGTCTTTCATTTTAAGATTAAATATTGTATATGATACTGTAGTGCAGTTACAAAGAAGCAGCCATGGCTAATGCTATTTCAAGTAGAAGGCCAAGTCCTACAAGGCTTGAGGTTTGTTTCAAACTTTGTTATTTTGTTCTGTTATGATAAATTGAAAATTTTTGTTGTGGCTGAAATTATGATGTATGGTGAAATTTTTCAGGGGAAATTTATGGGTATTTTTGTTTGTTGGATTTTGGGATTTGGGTCACTTGTTTCTTGGAACAGTTTATTGAGCATAGGAGATTACTATTATGCATTGTTTCCAGTAAGTTTTCCTTGACAACTTTTAATGTATTTTTAGTTTACAATTTTATTACTGTGATTGGGATTGAGGCGTAGTTGTGTGCTGACTTGTTTAATTTGGTATGGAAATTGAAGGATTATCATCCTTCAAGGGTACTCACACTAGTGTATCAGCCATTTGCACTTGGAACAATGGCAATTCTTGCGTATAATGAGGCAAAAGTTGATACAAGAAAGCGTAACTTAGCTGGATATGTACTGTTTACCTTAAGTACAGTCGCACTTATAGTGGTATGTTATGCTTTTGTCAAGTTCTAGTGGTTTTATTTTTTCTTCACCATTTTAAAATCCGTTGTTTTTGTACTTATTTTCAGTTGGATCTTGCAACTTCCGGTAGGGGTGGGATAGGAAATTATATTGGTATATGTTTCATAGTAGGATGTTTTGGAGTTGCAGATGCTCATGTTCAAGGTGGAATGGTTGGAGATTTAGCTTTCATGTGCCCCGAGTTTATGCAAGTGCGTAGCAGTAACATTTTTAATTTTGTTTGCTATATGAAACTTTGAATTATGTTTGTATACTGATTCATGAATTATGCAGTCGTTTTTTGGTGGTCTTGCTGCTTCTGGTGCACTTACCTCTGGTTTAAGGCTAATAACCAAAGCAGCTTTTGAAAACAGTAACAATGGGCTTCGCAAAGGAGTTAGTAAGTAATTCTGATCTCATTATTGAAAGTTAAATAAAAAACAGTTTTGAGTTTTTCCGATTCAGATACTTACAATTGTTGATTTCGCAGTGTTGTTCCTTGCTATCTCCGCGTTCTTTGAATTCCTATGCATCCTTCTATATGCATTCGTATTCCCTAAGCTACCAATTGTGAAGCACTACCGTTCAAAGGCAGCTGCAGAAGGATCAACAACTGTTGCAGCTGACTTGGCTGCTGCAGGCATTGGAATTCAACCAATGGAAAAAGTAGGCAACTTTTTCTCCTGAACTAAAACATGTTAATAAGTGATATTCATGATCATAAATTTGATATGCTTCTGTTTACTGAACAGGCTAACAACGATGCTAAGCAATCAGAACGTCTGACCACCAAACAATTGCTTCTCCAGAACATTGATTATGAATTGAACTTGTACTTGATTTATGTCCTCACTTTATCTATTTTCCCCGGATTCTTGTATGAAAACACTGGTACTCACCAATTGGGATCATGGTAAGTGTGCATAAGTCCTTTTTTGCTGTAACTTTATCTGCACTACCTTTTGAATTTCTTTTTTTCGAACTGTCTTGGTTGGATGGTTTTATCCAACTCCATGTGAATGTGATCGATCGTTCATATCACCAAATTAAAATTCAAAAGACATGCTGTTTTGTAATATTTTGTTCGTGTGCAGAGTCAAGTTAATTTCATGGTCTACTAGTTGAATTACTGATAATATCTTCTTTTTTAAATCTCAGGTACCCTCTAGTTCTGATAGCAATGTACAATGTTTGGGATCTGATAGGAAGATACGTTCCACTGATTAAGAAAATCGAGCTTCAATCACGAAAGGGCCTCATCATTGCAACCCTCTCTCGTTTCTCGTTTATCCCTTGCTTCTATTTCACTGCAAAATATGGTGATCAAGGCTGGATGATATTTCTCGTATCCTTCTTGGGACTCACAAATGGTTACCTCACTGTTTGTGTCATGACAGCTGCACCTAAAGGATACAAGGTTTGTGAAATTTTAATTTCTGAATCTATACAAATTGTCATTTTATAATCATCTGAAATATCACATCATATTTTAACACTTGACTTTGAATTTTGTAGGGTCCTGAGGCAAATGCATTGGGTAACTTGCTAGTGTTGTTCCTACTAGCTGGTATATTTTCCGGTGTTGCTTTGGATTGGTTGTGGATTATTGGTAACGGAAAATTCTGAGTACTCAAGATTGTATGCGACAGGACAATTGATAACATGTCATTTTAGTTGGGAACACATTATAGTTCTGGTTCCAAATATGCATTTTGTGTGAATGTTTTGCTTTCTTTTTCCTTTTTTTCATATCAACTTTCAACTTCTAGGAAATTAGTGCAGTATGAATGGTGAAATCTACATATGTGATTATTTAACTTATTTCTGGATAGCAAAGAATGTAAAGTTCAATTCACACAGAAAGACAAAAAGGTGTATCTTGTTTAAGTTCTGAATTCTGATGTACATTCAGTCTTTCCATTGTTCAAGTACTGGTTGTTTTTTAGATAGTAGAGTTAATCATGTTTTGGTGTACTGATTTTGGGAAGTCATGTAATGAAAAAATTACTTGTAAATTTTCCGCGGCAATGAAGTTATACAACTTAATCCAACTTTTTAAGTCGAAAAATAATCTTTTCAGTATTACATATGCTTTATGCCCAATTGTTTTGGATAATGCTTGCATCCTATTGTATTACCGCGGCTGCTACACAGAGTTAGCTGATGTTTATCCTCCAAATATCGTCATTGCTTTTTCTTTGGGAAAAGAAGTTCACGACCCATGAGTCTTCTACCTTCGCGCGACATTGCTCCGTCAGGCTTTCGCTGCATTGCGGAAAATTCCTCACTGCTGCCTCTCATAGGAGTCTGGGCCGTGTCTCAGTCCCAGTGTGGCTAATTACATGTCAAGCCCCGTAAGGTTCTTTGCTTTGCTTCGAATTAAACCACATGATTCACCGCTTGTGCGGGTCCCGTCAATTCTTTGAATGTCATTCTTGCGAATGTACTCCCAAGGTGGAATACTTAACGTGTTAGCTACAACACTGCATGGATCGATATGCACAACACCTAGTCCATCGTTTACGACTTGGAAACTGAGGTATCTAATCTCATTTGCTCCCCTAGCTTTCGTCTCTCTGTGTAAGTGTCGTCCAACAGAATGCTTTCACCGTTGGTGTTCTTTCTGATCTCTATGTATTTCACCGCTCCACCAGAATTTTCTCTGCCCCGATTATACTCCAGCTTGAAAGTTTTCACCGCCTGTCCAAGATTGAGCCTCGAAATTTGACGACGAACTTAAAAAATCACCTACAGACGAGTAATGTGACAAGTCACTCGCACATTAGCTTTTGAATTCTAAAAAGCAGGCGAACCTACAAAATTTTGTAAAAAGAAAATAATTGCATTATATACATTCAAAGAGTAGTAGAAATTACAATAACTGTACTAACCAAAAAATACAATAGAGGATTAATATGAATATTTTTCAGAAGACGTAAATATGAACCACAAAAATGCTCAAGGGACTATTAAATCTACCCCAAACATAAGGACATTTTTACCATTTTGTCCAAAATTTAGTACAAAAATAACTTGGCGCGCAGAGTGCAAACCCTAATCCGAGCTCGTCTCTCCCTTACCGCGGTGCTCGAGTGTCTCGCCGAGTTGGTACGTAATGACGCTCCATATTAGCTCTTTCAATAGCATAATGTTGCATATTACCAGTTACTCTGTCGTGTTGATATATACATACATGTCTTTTTAAGTAGTTCTATTTCTGTATGTTGAACCTTACATGAAAACTAGGGTTATTATCTATAAGTTTGTTTTTTTAACTTTATAAGGCATTTTGTTGCAACTGACGGAAGGACCTCATGAAAAAATTGGAGGTAGGCTGGTTTTCATACTCATATTTTGCTATATTTTTGGCCGTAGATTTGAAGTTGAAACTTGAAAATTCGAGTTTCTAAGTTGTGGTTTCTGAAACTTGAAGTTGAGTTTGGACAAGCATTTGGCACCTAACTTGAGGGCTTAAGTGTGCCTCAAACGAGTCTTTTACAACACTTGTTGTATCCAGGGTTTTTTATTTGTGTTAAGTGTTGAAAAATTTCATGTGTTTGACTCTTATTTCTATTAGCTACTATGTGGTATCAGTTTTATGAGGACACGGCAAATTATATATTTTCTTGGCATTTGACATATGGAGTTCGTCCTGCGTTTCTTCTTGTGTTCTCTCCCTTAGTATTCATGACAACTGTAGTGTTTAATGACATATGCTATCTGTTTATCCTCTGAAAATTTAGTCTCCAGGTTATAAGCAAAAGACTTGGGATATTAAGCTCAATAAGTCAATGAGGGTGTCTTCTTGGTAATTCAGCAAATGTTGCTCATAATACCAATTTACCCAAAGCATTGCAGCTATTATTTGTTGCAAATATACAGTTATTTGGTAGCTAACAGTACTGACTTCTAAGGTTATAAATTATATATTTTAACAATTGATGTGTGCGAGTTAGATTCAAGATTCTTCTGTGTACTTTTTCCCTTTAATTTAGTCCAAATGTCTTTGAAGGGATGGTTGATAAAGATGGAAATAACATCAGTACTCGAAAATTGTTTCAGAGAGCTATGTTTATAGTGAGTTGCATAGCACCAATCCCATGGGTGCGCATCAGACTTCGTAGATAGCTTCATCTACTCAAGTTCTGGAATAAGCCCCTTACCCCCAGTACTGCTTAAATGTTATACGCTTTTATTTTTATTTTAAAAAGAGAATAAACAATCATCTGTAAAGCTGGAAAAGTTAATAGAAACAATGAAACATATATTTCTTTCCTTATGGTGGAACTTTCTCTATATGGCTTGTATAGTTTGCTTTGGGTTACTACTTTGGTTTGGGAAGTTGATTTTAGTGTTTGACTATTTTGACTAAACAAATTTGCATTTTTTCTGATCGCTGGAATAGGACATAGAGAAATTGATGATATTGGAAGTCTTCAACATATTGGTTTCCTCATGGCTGGAACAGAACATATAACTATTGCTTGTATTGAAGGTCAGCAACATATTGACTTAGACACATGCAAATAATAAATATTTCAGTTCTAGTCTATGATATATGAAATTTAGTTCTCTAAAGTTGCTTGCTTCTTTTGTTTGTTTTTTCTCCTCTTTTTTTTTTTCATTTGATAGTCCCTTCACGCCCTTTGCGTTCAAGTGTTGTGAAGTTGTTAGATGTGGAACAGAGAAGGAATGCATTAAATCAAATGAACTGGGACTTGGAACGACAAGCACTTGAGGTTGTATCTAAACTAGAGCAGCATACCCTCTTTCTTTTCGCATGGACAGGAGGAATTAGTATCTACCTAACCACCAGTATACCTTCTGCTATGGCCTTTGCCATGTCTATTCTATTGATGTGTTTATTTTTGGCTGATTCGTTCATACACATTGGCATGGCAAAATCAAGAATCACAAAAATGAACGTGCTCATCATGAATTTGATGCGAAGTTATAAATATTTAAGAGAAGAAACAAGAAATCTAATGGAATTTGACCGAAGCAAGAAAGCAAGGCTAAGGCTAGCTAATATTGTGGATAACAGTGAAGGTCCTGTCATGGACATGGACTCTTTTATTGCCAGAACTAAGACTATTTGTGATGACGCCACAGATTTTTCTGACTTTGAGAAAGCTCACCATAAGATGATCGATGTGTCCTGGGGGATCGGAGGTATCTTCATTCCTGTTGTGCTGTTCATATCATTTTATAACTATTACTATGGTGAGTACTTTTCTTTGTTTTCTATGATTTATTTTTACCAAACGTACAGAATAAGTTCCACACTTTTACTTAATGAATTCAAAGTCTATTACGGGATTTTTAAAAAAAAATTGTAGTCTATCTTGGTGCATGTTAAAGCATGATCTTGTTGAAATATGTCTTTTTATGCTATAACCATCTGTTAATTTATCAATTACAGGACAGGATTCCTCGTCTCCTGACAAGCTGTCTTTTGCTGTATGAGATGTTCAAGACGAGATATAAATACTTTTGTGGTGGCAGTGATCTTTGGTTTTGGCTGAAAAATGCAAAACATTATCATGCAAATTGCTGTTGGATATTGTGGTTTAGATGTTGGGATTGACTTATCAGCCTGATTCTCGACTGTAATTACTGTTTGTTTATGCTTTTGCCTGCTGCTGTTGTAAATAAACGTCCCTAACTCCCGAAAACCCTACACATTGAAATCACTAATATGTTCACTACTAATTTGCAGTATCTTTCCTTCATTTTCTTCACTGTATGCTGTGTAGCTCGTCTGGTTAAACTTAGTGTTCTTTTTTACAACTATTCTTTATTGATGGAACTCTCGTGGGTTCTACTGTTCTTCCTCGCCTCAGGTCATTTATACGTAGGAATTTTTACATGATACAGTGAACATGTGTGCTATATATTTTACTATTCAGAGCTATATTTTTTAAAAAATTACATTTTATAGCTATACTTGATCCACTCTAGCATCTTCCCTTTATCCTTGCATATGCTGATAACAAATCTTATTCTCGTTGTTTGACCTAGTGCCTAGCAATTGAGAGACTCCATGCTTCACAAATAGGATCATTTGATGCTCTGTTTAAGTTCTGTCCCAATCTAAGTAAGTTTTGAGCAAATAAATATGTGGCATTTTGTTCTACGTTTTTTTTTACACAAAAGGAATGACATATTTGAAATCTTTTATGACTTTGACGTTAAAATTGAGGACTTCTAAACTTCTGTTTTGGTCAAATAGTAAAGGATATTTCATCAATTTTTAGGATTTATGGTATATTTATTCAATTGTAAACTCGGAACGACCGAGTCGGGAGAATGTTTTGCTGGTAGATCTAGGGATGACACGTTATCATATTGAAAATTTTGAAATTGTAATTTTTAGTATTATGTTATTTAGTATGGTATATGGTGTATATTTTAACTCTTTTTGTCTTTTCGGTATTGATGCGATATTTGATATTTAGAAACACATTGAAATATCGAATTAAAAGTTACATGTTTAGAAGTTAAAACTTTAACTATTCTATTTTATTGAAATGTATTTAAATGTTATTTGATTGACAAAAAGAGTTTGTTTGTACTTTCTTTTGAATATATATTTCTAGATGTGTTAGTAATTAGTATATATTGAGATTCTTTTCTGAATTTTTGAAGTCATAACACTCTATTATACTATATGAGTATACTAGTCAAAGTCGAACAAACTATCGATTTATCATACCACAAAATACTGAAATCGATATTGAACAAAATAATTTGGTATGATGATATAATAGTTTTAGAAATCGAATATCAAAATTATGACACCAAAATTTTAAATACAGTACCAAACTATACCATGCCACCCCTATCTAGACCCATGTAACTATCTCCAAATTACAGATTTAGAGCTTGTTTGACATTATAGTTGGAAGACCAAAAACAATTATTTTGAAAGAAAATTACTTTTTTTTATAAAATAAGGTGTTTAACAAATCAAAATTACTTATAAATAGAAGCGGAAATAGTTTTTATGTTGTGGAAAGAAGTTAAAAATGTATGCTTCTTAAAAAAAGCAAAAGCACAAAACCAAAATATTCCTTCTATATTTGCATATTTTCCATAAATCTCTTATTAATTATTTAATATATCTCATAACTTTTGGTAAAAGATTCATTTAAGAATTTTATTTTTATATAATATTCATTTTATTCTTAAACATTTATTGTCATTACTTTATATTTGATACTATTTGTTATATTTAAATATTCTATCAATATTATATCAATATTATACTTTTATTTATTTATATATGTATAATATTGATTGAAAAATTGAATATGTACATTTTGATTCAATAAAATTAAATTTCTTATAATAAATATTTAAAATAATTTTTATATATAAAATAATCTTTATATAGAAAGATTTTTTGTCCGTTTTGTAATTTGACACTTCAAAGCAATTTTTAAAAACACAAATTGTTTTTTGTATAAATTTAAGGAATCCCATAGTGTAATTCAATAATTACATTCTGTCCCGACAAGTTTAGTAATTACAAAAAATCCCTTAAATTTGTTGAGCCGTGATACTTTAGACTGTAGTGATACATGGTAAATGATACATCGTAATTTAAAACTGTTGAGAAAAAATAGGGGGAAAAAATGGTAAAGTTAATGTTGTTAATAAAACAGCTTAATTTGTGGTAACAGATCATTAATCAGCATTAAATCAGCACTTAATTGGATATTAATTTCAAATTTTGAAAATCAAAGATTATAACATCTATTTTGAAAACAATTTTTTTAAAGTTAAAATTGGAACTACAAAATTTTTATTGTTGTTACAGTGAGTTTTTCAAGATGAATACTTCGATTTTGATGAGACATTCCGGAATTTGGGTGAACGAATTGCAGTATGAAAGTTACAAAATCGATGGAACCGTTGTTGGAGATTCAATTTTGTTGTAGCTGAAACTGTGTATCCACCTAGATACAGAAGATCATCCGGACGACCAAGAAAAAGAAGAAGAAAGAATGTAGATGATAAATACTTTGTTATTATTGGTGTTGATAAATATACTTGTGTCAATATTTGTTTTTAATATAAAATTTTATAAATCTTATGCTACAGTAAGATATATAAATTTAAGAATTATTAGGTAACATAATGTACATGATACATATGGTTTATCTAGTGTATCATGTACTTTTATTGTGTGCTTTTGGTACACATTGTTTATCTAATGTATCATGTACTTTTAGTGTGTATCATTGATTTGCACAATGATACATCTCCATTAGAAAAAAAATACAAAAATATTATTGAGGTTATTGTGTACTTTACAATGACTATAAATCATGTATCATGTGAATTTATATAATTTAACTCGTGTAATGCCTTTTTTGTTATGCTTTTCTTGAAATATACAGTAAATAACTTTACTTTTAAAAAATAATACCAATTCATATAACTATGCTATTCAATTTACTTAAATATCATGTAAAATTTAAGGATTATAGGGTAACATAGTGTACATGATACATACGGTTTAGCCAATGTATCAGTTATTTTTAGTGTGTGTTTGGTATATATGTATCATTTGATTTTGCCCAGTGTATCATCTCAAATTAAATAAACGATGATGGATTCAAGAAGAAAAGAATGAAATATGCTGGGTTAAGAAGAATGAAGATGATTATGGAAAAAAAAGAACTGAAACTTGATGGAGTAAGAAAAAAACGGTAGAAGTTAATGGAAGTTGTCCTGCTTCCTGAAATTTTTACTTTTTTAAATTTCAATTTTTTTGAATTTTGAAATTCAAAATTTCAAAATTTGGTCTTTTATTTAAAATTAATTAAATTTAATAATTCAAAATCAAAAAGCTGATTAAAAGGTTGAGTGTTTAAATGGATAAAATTTAAAATTCAAAAACTGATTTAAGAGGTTGAGTGTTTTAATGGAGAAAAAATAGGCATTAAAATGGATAAATGTGTATTATAGGAGAGAGAATGTAATGTATCTAAAAACTTACACTAAAATAAACAAAAAGGGAATTATGTAATATTTAAAAAAAGTAGGGAAAAATAGAGAATTTAAAAATTATAGTTGCGTATTTAAGTTATTTTTCCTTGTTTTTTTGTCAAAGCGCTTTTCTAAAAAAATTAAATTAAAAATAAGCAGATTTTAGCAGTAATTTCAACAGAGGCTTTAAGTCTAGACTAACTTGAGGAAAATTAAACTTGGCAAAGTAACTAAGTTTGTTTAATCATTTAAATGATGTAATTAATACTTTTTTAGTGACACTAAATTTTTTTACCATGTAATTAGTTAAGGGGATAAATAATAAGAAAACAGGAGAGTCTAATGGTTCATAGAACCGTTACATACGTTTTAATGTGTTCACACTGTGTTATCCACAATAAAATCACATTTACGAAGAACAAAAAAAGTCAAGAGGATCTGATTATTATTTTAAAAAAAAAATAAATCAATTTCTATTTTAAAAAAAAGAGGCAAATCAAAATTAATACTTATATGATGGCTTGTACAGTTTTTTGTGTTTGAATTTATTCTACAAAAAAGCAACCATGGATATTCCAAGTCCTACCAAGCTTGAGGTTTGTTTCATACTTTTTTACTTCAAATTTTTTTCTGTTATGTCAAATTGAAAGATTCATTTGTTGTGTCAAAAATTATAATGTATATGAAATTTTTCAGGGGAAATTTGTGGGTATTCTTGTTTGTTGGATTCTTGGATTTGGATCTCTCATTGCTTGGAATAGTTTAATGAGCATAGGAGATTACTACTACGCACTGTTTCCAGTAAGTCTCCATTTATTTATGTTTTTTCATGTTATATTTGGGATTGAGGCGTAGTTGTGAGTGAATTATATATCTTGACTCATTTGTTTTGATATGAAAATTGAAGAATTATCATCCTTCAAGGGTACTCACCTTAGTGTATCAGCCATTTGCACTTGGAACAATTGTAATTCTTGCATATAACGAGGCAAAAGTTGATACAAGAAAACGCATCTTAGCAGGATATATCCTGTATACCTTAAGCACATTCACGCTCATACTGGTATGTTCTGATTTTTTCATTTTCTAATTGATATTTTGTTCGCCTTTTCAGAATCTGTTTTTAATTTTTTTTCAGTTGGATTTGGCAACTTCTGGTAGGGGTGGAATAGGAAACTACATTGGTGTATGCGCCATCGTAGGTTGTTTTGGAATTGGGGATGCTATTGTTCAAGGTGGAATGACCGGAGATTTATCATTCATGTGCCCGGAGTTCATTCAAGTGGGTGGTGGTAACATGAGTAACTTTGTTCTGCCTCAAATTGATACATAAATTCCTGAATTATGTTTGTATACTGATTCATGAATTATGCAGTCGTTTTTCGCTGGTCTTGGTGCATCTGGTGCAGTTACATCTGGTTTAAGGTTAATGGCTAAGGCAGCATTTGAAAACAGTAACAACGGTCTACGCAAAGGAGTTAGTAAGTAATTTTGACCTCAAAATAGTATGCTTGATGCGTCTTTGATATATTATGTTGCGAGAAACTTATAGAGTTATTGATTTTGCAGTGTTGTACCTTGCCATCTCCGTATTCTTTGAATTCCTATGCATCCTTCTATATGCATTCATATTCTCTAAGCTACCAATTGTGAAGCACTACCGCACAAAGGCAGCTGTAGAAGGATCAACAACTGTTGCAGCAGACTTAGCTGCTGCAGGCATCAAAACTCAATCAATCGAAAAAGTAGGTCTATGTGAACTGTGTTATAAGTGATTTTCATAATCATAAACTTGATATGTTTCTGTTTACTGAACAGACTAATAATGATGCTAAACAATCGGAACGTCTAAGCACCAAACAACTACTTTTCCAGAATATTGACTATGAGTTGGACCTGTACTTGATTTATGTCGCTACTTTATCAATTTTCCCCGGGTTCTTGTATGAAAACACTGGTACCCACAAATTGGGATCATGGTAAGTGTGCATACCTTTTCTCTGAATAACTCGTTATTGCTATAACTTTATCTGCAGTCCCTCTTGAATTTCTTTTTCAAACTGTCAGGTATGCTCTAGTTTTGATAGCAATGTACAATGTTTGGGATCTGATAGGGAGATATGTTCCACTGATTGATAAAATCAAGTTGAAATCACGAAAGGGCCTCATGATCGCGACCCTCTCACGTTTCTTACTGGTCCCTTGCTTCTACTTCACGGCAAAATATGGTGATCAAGGCTGGATGATATTTCTGGTATCCTTGTTGGGACTCACAAATGGTCATCTCACAGTTTGTGTCATGACAGCTGCACCTAAAGGATACAAGGTTGGTAAAGTTATAATTTTTAGAAATCCATATGATCATTTTATAATCACATCATATTTTAAGATTGGAATTTGAATTTTGTAGGGTCCTGAGCAAAATGCATTGGGTAATTTGCTAGTGGTATTCATATTATGTGGAATATGTTCTGGTGTTGCTTTAGATTGGTTGTGGATTATTGGTAATGGAAAATTCTGAGATGTTATGTGACAGGACAATAACTAACATCACATTTAAACATATGTAATTCTGGCTTTAGAAGTTGTTATCAGAAGTCAGAAGAGAAAAAAAGAAGAAGAGAGGATTATCTTGTTCAAGTTCTGATGTACAATTATAGTCTTTCATTTCCCTTTTTTTGGTTCATCAAATATGTAAAAAAAATCAAAGTTGTCATTCAAATTGTAGACTTTGGTATGGCCAAAAAAGTAAAAGTTTTAAACCTCACTCTTATATGATATTTGGGCTTGTTGTTTCTTCTTGTGAAAGGGTTGTCATATTTGGGGCCAAAATTGGGCTTACAACCCAAGTAATGTCATTTCCAAGTATGCCCTAAACCCTAAATTTTCAGAAGGGAAATTTTTGAAAGTGTCAATATTTTAACATTTAAGAGGGCTCATTAGCAACACTTTCAATATTTAGTAAAAATGTCAAATTTTAGTTTGTTATGTGTCTTATTGATGTTTTTATTATTTATTTTTATTTAAAGAATATAATTATTTAATAACAAAAGGGAGAAAATCAAGGGAGTAAATATTTCAAAAAAATGTAAGGATTACTTAATTTCTCATCAGTTACATTTTCAAATAAAATTTAAACTTTGTTCTTTTTTTTTCTCCGGAAATTTTACCTTTTTAAAATTATATTCATTCCACAATATATTCTATTTATATTTATTATAGTTTTTTATTAGTTTGTATTCATTCAATAGTATGCCGAATGTATCTATATAGTCATTAAAGAAATATATTTGTATTCATATATTTTTTTCCTATATAGTTTTTTTTCTTCAAAAATCTTGTATGTATTCATTTCAATACGTATTTTATTTGTATTTCTATTTATTCTAGTTTTTATTTAGAATTTTGTATAATAATATATAAAATACAAAAAATTAGTATGATGAAAAAGTGAATAAAATATAAAATTGAAAAGAAATAATTGAATATTTAGTGTACTCATTCTTAAATAAAGTACATAACTAGTTGACATACCTTTAGAATAAATACAATTAGAAAAAAATGTCAAATTCAGTAACAATGCAACATAAATTTTTGAATGAATACAACTATTAATTGTAAAGATACAAACGGACTAAAATAGTATCAAAATTATATACTTCCAAATTTATGAATACAAAAAACAATAATACTATGAAATACAAAAATAAATATACTAACTGTGGTACATTGACATAACTATCACAAAAAAAAAAAACAGAATACAAAATGAATTAAGTATATGAAATACAATTTCAAATCTATGGATACAAAATACAATAAAACAATGAAATACAAAATTACTTACTAAATAAAACTGCAACAAAATTAAATTACATAATAACGAGTAGTCACGAAAGAAGAACTTGATCTTCCAAAGTTTGTTCCACCATAGCACTGAAATTATAATAATTAGTAAAGAATAATCAAAACACACAATAATTAATAAGTAAATATGTTGATTTACCATGTACTAGTTTGTAAGAGTCCCATTTTTGGCAAAGAAATGAGCCACAGAAAAAGCAAAATCTTCTGCTGATCTTTGTGATGGAGGATCTCCAAATGTTCTATACATGTATTTCATTTTTGTTAATAACTACGTTCCTTAATATATACTAGTAATTATCATTAAATTAAAAAAATTATAATAGTAATAGTTATCAACATATACCAAATAAATAAGGAATCTGAAAAATATAATTCTCAAATTAATGTTAATCTTCAAATCAAATCTTGCAATGAAATTAAATGAGAATAATAGAAAATCTTAATATATTGAATCGAAAATCTGTGGAATTGATTTGGAAGAATGTTAGAGAGAGAAATTGAAAAGAAGCGTAAGAAAAGAAAGAAAAATCTGGGGATTTGATTAGGAAGAAAGTAAGAGAGAAATTAATAATCTTAAGAAAAGAGAGAGAAAAAATAAAATGACATTAATATCTATCCAATTACATAAATATAGGAAAATGTGTAATATATGAGAGAGAGAAAAAGGGTGTAAATAATAAGAGAGAAAATATTAATAATATCAGAATACTTATTTATTTTTAAAATAATGACATTTTTGACATGTTTACTAATATTATTAAAGTATGGATAATATCACTAAATAAGTTGGTTTTTTTGACTAGTTAGCTAAATTTCCCTTTTCAAAATGTTAATATTTTAATATTTAAAAGGGTTCATTAGCAACACTTTCAATATTTAGTAAAAATGTCAAATTTTAGTTTGTTATGTATCTTATTTATGTTTTTATTTAAAAAATATAATTATTTAATAACAAAAGGGAGAAAATCAAGGGAGTAAATTTTTTAAAAAAAAAAAGGTAAGAATCACTTAATTTTCTTATCAGTTACATTTTCAAATAAAATTTAAATTTAATTCTTTTTTTTTCTCCAGAATTTTTACCTTTTGAAATTATATTCATTCCACAATATATTCTATTTATATTTATTATGATTTTTTTATTAGTTTGTATTCATTCCAATAGGTATGCCGAATGTATCTATATAGTAATTTAAGAAATATATTTGTATTCATATATTTTTTTCCTATATAGTTAATTTTTTCTTCAAAAATCTTGTATGTATTCATTTCAATATGTATTTTATTTGTATTTCTATTTGTTCTAGTTTTTATTTATAATTTTGTATAATAATATATAAAATACAAAAAATTAGTATGATGAAAAAGTGAATGAAATATAAAATTGAAAAGAAATAATTGAATATTTGGTGTACTCATTCTTAAATAAAATACATAACTAGTTGACATACCTTTAGAATAAATACAAATTAGAAAAAAAAATGTCAAATTAAGAAACAATGCAACATAATTTTTGAATGAATACAACTATTAATTGCAAAAATACATACTAACTAAAACAGTATCAGAATTCAATATATACTTTCAAATTTATGAGTACAAAAAACAATAAAACTATGAAATACAAAAATAAATACTAAATGTGGTACATTGACATAACTATCACAAAAAAAAAATACAAAATGAATTAAATAAATGAAATACAATTTCGAATCTATGGATACAATATACAATAAAATAATGAAATACAAAAATACATACTGACTAAAACAGCAACAAAATTCAATATATACACTTCCAAATCTATGAATACAAAATACATTAAAACTATAAAATATACACAATCAAACTTATATAATGTGTTACATTGACATAACTAACACACACAAAAAAACAGAACACAAAATACAATAAATATATGAAATACAAAAATAAATACTAACTATAACATATTAAAAATTTCATATACACTTTCAAACGCATTGTAAAATGAATTTTTTTGAATCTTAAAAATTACCAAACAAATTAAACTAAACATGCAAGACACAGAACATAGAACATGCAAAAAAAAAAAACTCTTCTCCAACAAATTGATCTTCTTCAACTTCATGGTTAGAAATTTGTGTGGGATTTTGCACATCAACGGATTCAGGCATTTTTCCCCGTCGTATATCCTCCTTAGATTTAGAAGCGGAACCTACATTGTTGTTTAATTCTTGAGTGAAAAAATTAAATGATGAAAAATCGGAAGAAGTTTGATATTTTGTCCAATACCTCTAGTAACTCTCTTGAAAACGTCCATTGAAGAGAGAATTATGTAGTCTCAAACCCTAAAAAATGTTTTAAGAACAACAAAACATAAAAAAATTAAAAATACACTAAAATCAGTAAGTAAATAAATAAGAAATATGAAAAACATAATACCCAAATCAATGTTAATCTTCAAATCAAATCTTGCAACAAAATTAAATGAGAATAATAGAAAATATTAATATATTGAATCGAAAATCTGTGGAATTGATTTGGAAGAATGTTAGGAAGAGAAATTGAAAAGAAGAGTAAGAAAAAAAAGAAAAATATGGGGATTTGATTAAGAAGAAAGTAAGAGAGAGAAATTGATAAGCTTAAGAAAAAAGAGAGAAAAATTAAAATGACATTAATATCTATCAAATTACATAAACATAGGAAAATGTGTAATCTATGAGAGAGAAAAAAGAGTGTAAATAATGAGAGAGAAAATATTAAAAATATCAGAATAATTATTTATTTTTAAAATAATGACATTTTTGACATGTTTACTAATATTATTAAAGTATGGATACTATCACTAAATAAGTTAATTTTGTTTGACTAGTTAACTAAATTTCCCTAATAATATATAGCGATAGTTCATGGTTTTGTTGGAGATATAATTAGACAGAGATATTGCATTTGCGCGGTTACATTTTTTAAGTGTGTAGATACAATGTCTTTTGGTTACATATGTGTATAATGTATTCCCACTACATAGATATGGTATACGCATAAATACACTTGTCATACAAAAGAATGCAATTTATTTTATATTATGCATGGAGGTACAATGTATTTTACTATTATTATACACAGAGTTATAGTAAATTCCACCACGTTATAAAACCAAAATACTATTACGTTTAGTGTAAATGTGTAATTAAGGAAAAGCTCGCTAAATTTTCTTTAAATCTAGGCACAAATATGGCTATTTACAGAATCTTTTCTTATTTGTTTTCAAGTAACTGCACAATGAAATTGAAGACGTGTTTGTTGGTCACTATTTTTGGAAAACATTTTTTCTGAGGGAAATAAGTTTCATAAAAAATTGGACAATAATTTTCTTAGTGTAAGTAGGGAAAGCAAGTTCCACCAGTGACATTAGAGCCACCAATATGGAGTAGGTTCGTTGGGTCGGTCTGACCTAACCTGAGATTTAATAGGGTTGTACTAAGTTTTTTGGAGTCTATTTCAGGAAATAGTTTTTTTGCCTGACTTGAATAAGCCTGCTAATTTATGGGCTTGAAAAATATCGGTAGCACCGGCCTATGAGTTAATAAAAATTAATTAAAAAATATAATATAATATTAAAATTTAAAATTAAAGAGATTCCAAACTCAAAATAATTAGGTTAATATTTCTATAAGATATTTATACTTTTACTTTAAAAAAAGCTTAATAAATATTATAAAGATAATTTTATTTGTGGATTTGATTAACAAAATAGTAACATTATCACCATATAATATTGTTTTGTCGATATTTATGATAATATTTTTAAATTTCATTTATAATTTAATTTAATAATGATAAAAAAATATAATTTTTTAAAAGTGGGCTACCTGACAAGACTGTAGTCCACATACTTGTGGGTTGGACCGACCGTTTTCTGGCCCATACAAAAAATGGGCTAGCCTGGCCTGACTCGTAAAATATCAAGGACTGTATGGATTAGCCCGGATGGGGTGGGCTAGTCCATGTTGACAGCTTTAAGTGACATTCTGCTTTTGTGCGTTCTCCCCACCCCTCCAACACATGACCTCACAAGGAGTTCATCCGAACCCCTTCGGCGAAAAATTATATTATTTATATATGGTTAAATTATGTTTATATGATATATAGTAGATGTCGAGTCCTTTTCGACTATCTATTTCTACAATATTCTGAATCTCCTTATTGAAAATCCTGACTTCACCTCTGCGACCTCATCTTCACAATCCGCACCACCCCACAAAGTCCCATCATATTTATCTAAATTAAATACAAATACTTTAAGATAATATATTCTATATTTTACTTACGTACCGAACACAAAATTAAGTTACACATATTTTTCTTAAAATTCTTTTTCCTTCGTATCAATCACACCCTGAATATGTTCAGATTCTTTACAAAGGTTACTTCTTCTCTAGTTGTAATCTTTTCTCGTTCAAAGTAGTAATTAATTTGTATAATTGTTGTAGTTCCATTAATACAACTATTTCCCCAGCTGTGGTGGTGTTAATCTGAGGATTACAAACATAAGAATTATAAAAGTGACAGAAACAACAACATGATCAACGAGGCAACAATACATAAACATTAATAGTAGTAGTATTAATTTACTAAGAAAGTTTCTATTACGTATATATCTTACCCAAACTTCGATTAAGTTAAGTAAATTAATGTTGAATTGGCAAAATGGGGTGGAGTAATTTTTTTAAAACAAATTAAAAATTAGATGTATATATGGATATGACTCTCTATCCTTCTCCACTTAAATATCAGACTTTTGTCTCGAGTAGGGTTCAAACTCGTGATTGTTCCTAACCCACACATCATCCGTCACGCTCTTACCACTGAAACAAAAGTCCGGGGGATGGTGGAGTAAGTTGAACTTTAATTTGATGAATATGTAATACTAGAGTATAATGCAAATGCAAAATAGGAAGAGCTTTAGTACTACTGTAACTATATATGAGTCCAAATTCTCCTAATCTTTGTTAGCTGATTTTATTGGTAATGAAAGGTTTTTAAAAATAGTAAATTAAAAATATTTTGTTAACTTAATTAGTGCTCATAAGTTAAATTGGTTCGAACACCATAATTTTTTTAAAAATAAAGTTAATTAACTCCATTGTTTTTACGTAAAAGTATTGAAAGCCTGCCAATAAAAGGAGTCTGAAACTCAAACGGTAACAAATATTAACAAAAATTCCAAAAGGGTATATAAAATTTTATATAAACCAAAACGGTAAAATCGCTCCGCACGCAGCGATTTACTTCAACTGAAAAAGTAAAATCGCTGCTGGGGCAGCGATTTTGCCAAAAAGTTTTTTATCTTCTTACAAATCGCTGCCAGGGCAGCGATTTATAAAAAAAAAATTTTTTTTAAAAAAAAACATAAATCGCTGCCTAGGCAGCGATTTACAAAAAAAAAATTTTTTTTTTATATAAATCGCTGCTACAGTAGCAGCGATTTATTAAAAAATATTTTTTATATAAATCGCTGCTACAGTAGCAGCGATTTATATCAATTTTTTAAATAAATCGCTACTGTAGCAGCGATTTATTTAATTTTTTTTTTTATTAAATCGCTGCGATAAGCAATTTTTTAAACTAAAAAAAAAATAAAAATTTTAAAACAGCGATTTTATATATAAAAAAAGATTATAATATTTTTTAAAATTTATGTATATAACTTATAAGAAAATATACATTATTTTAAAAAAATTAAAAATAAGTAAAGTAATAAATATATTTTCTTTCTAAAAAAAGATATTATATTGAATTTAAATTTAAATAATATTTGAATTTAAATAATTAATTTTTTTAAATAAAAAATTAAAGGAGAAAAATTATTTAATTGAATTCAAGTACATCCCTAATCACACCTATTAATTATAATTTTTTTTATATATAAAATCGCTGTTTTAAAATTTTTAATTTTTTTTTAGTTTAAAAAATTGCTTATTGCAGCGATTTAATAAAAAAAAAATTTAAATAAATCGCTGCTACAGTAGCGATTTATTTAAAAAAAATGATATAAATCGCTGCTACTGTAGCATCGATTTATATAAAAAATATTTTTTTAATAAATCGCTGCTACTGTAGCAGCGATTTATATAAAAAATATTTTTTTAATAAATCGCTGCTACTGTAGCAGCGATTTATATAATTTTTTTTTTTTTTTTTGTAAATCGCTGCCTAGGCAGCGATTTACATAATTTTTTTTTTTTTTGTAAATCGCTGCCTAGGCAGCGATTTATGTTTTTTTTTTAAAAAAATTTTTTTTTTATAAATCGCTGCCCTGGCAGCGATTTGTAAGAAGATAAAAAACTTTTTGGCAAAATCGCTGCCCCAGCAGCGATTTTACTTTTTCAGTTGAAGTAAATCGCTGCGTGCGGAGCGATTTTACCGTTTTGGTTTATATAAAATTTTATATACCCTTTTGGAATTTTTGTTAATATTTTTTACCGTTTGAGTTTCAGACTCCCAATAAAAGTCTCCTCATATTAGCAGTTTTGGTTGCAACTTGTCGAAAAATAACTGAAATGAAAAACTTCTTTTTTATCTTTAAAAGAGTTTCTCTTTTCTTTATTTAACAGATACAAATTTTATTGAGTTTCATCAAACAATCAATAAATAAATAGTGACAATAATTTGTAGGTGATATATATACACACACTTAATTTCATAAGAATACTCCAAGTCCGTTAGCTATATTAGCTGGCCAAAAAAAATAAATCTTTATACGTATGCATCTTTGTCATATGATATGCTTATAAATTTTTGAACTCAAGAGTTGCATCGTAACGCATACACTTACGTAAAAATAGTTTCTGGTATAGATATTGATATTTGTCCGATTTTTATGAGAAGAGTAAAGTTGGACACATTGTAATTTTACTTTTATAAGGGCGGGTATCATGTCAATTTTCATAGTTAATTTCTTTTATATAACAGCTAAATCTATGTTATAGTATCTAATTTTATGTAACGAAAACCAGCACTTAACGAAAAATTGCAAAGAAAGTGATTAATATTTTGATACAAAATTTAAATATATATGTGAAAAACAAAAGTTTCAAACAGATATTAAATCTGAACCTATAAACTTTAACAGTACAATGAATTTAGGACTAATAATGATTTTAAAGTTCGAACTCATCAAATTTAAATTATGAATGCCTCTGTGATATTAACTCGAGTGCAGGTTGATGAAGTCTGGATTTGTGAAAGTTGGTTTCACAAATTCCTTAAAAATGAGGAAAATACAATGACTTCATTATATTAATCACAGTTGGAAATACAAGCTCCACAAGTACTAGTGACGATCCATGTTTATTGTCTTTTCCCTACTCACCCGACAACCCCCACTCCCACCCTTGACCATCCCATCCCCCTCACCCTTGAACCCCACCCTCTCATTTCACCTCCATAATGTTTTGCTAGATTACATATAAATATTTTTTATTTATATACCAAACACTAGAGAATAAGTAAGAAATCTACTTGTTTTTTTTTTGTTTTTTTTTTAGAAAAACATGTTCCTTCTTACCAAATTCACCTTACTTGTATTAAAATACTCACTTTATACATTTCGATTAGTATGAAAATATATCGTTCATGAGAATGCAAATTTTGAGGTAGCTACCGCTTCCAAACATGGACGGAGTGCGGACATAGGCTTTAGATATAGTTTTGATAGAACTTTTTTATTCTGTAAGTTTTACATAAACACAATATATATGTATTAGGAAATTTATTAAATATGTACCCAAATTAAATTTATAAATCCGTATTAGCATTTTTTCTTTCATAGCGCTGTACAATGAATATAGTAATACTAAACCAGATTATTAACATTACAATTGAAAAACGATACGATCCAAGACTGAGCTCTATTTGGTTGAGCTTCACTTTAGAACTCAAGCAACCAGGAGATATATGCATATGCTATTTGAGTCAATTTTGCTGTTTGGTTGTCAGGCTAGTGACTGTTGAATATGAGGGGAGGGTACAAAATAATCGAAGTACAATTATCATTTATTGACTTAATAAATCCACTATAGAAAGCAACTGTTACTTGTTTACATGAAATTTCATATAAATATGTCATCAATAGTGCAACCAATTTTGAATATGTTGTTTCATTCATCATCTCAACTTCCATGTAAGAATTCAATTTTGGAAATAACAAGCTAGAGCTTTTTCTAAAGGAAAACTGATTGATACTCATTTGACAAATATACAACTAGCACTAGTTAATTGGTTGATGTCTCTGTCTAAATGAGTAATAATTTTTTTTTTTTTTGAAAAAAAATAAAGGTTAGCTATCTTCTGATATTCCTGAACTGACCAACAGAAAAAACTCATGGATCAAGAATATAACTCTCTTTATATCAAAGTAATTTACTTTCTGTTAAATGTTGGTAATTTCTACTACTACAAATTTAAGAAATAACAGATTCAGAGACTTTGGGGGTCAATAAATGTAAACATGAATAGAAAAAAAGAGAGTAAAGAATACAAAAGAATTCATAAGAAAACTCCACTTGATGCCAAGACATTTTTGTTTTGCTGACGAGAACACCTAATATATAAACGCGTTGAAAATGCACGAAATCACCTCCAAAATTCATTGTTTCCTGGTCTGTCATTACTATATACACGCACAAAATCTTGAATTTTAGTGCAATTACTTTAAAACAGGTTGGTCATACAAAAATATCCAAAATACATTACGCATTGCCATTATTTGATAAAAAATCGTTCTTTGAACATACCAACTGCTATCTGATATCCAAATGTATCTAACTGTTTATTAAAAACTTCCCCAAGTACTTCCCAACCAATTCTATTAATAATGTAATCTCTGCTAAAACAGAAGAAGAGAAAATCACTTGGAGAACAATCTGATCTATGCAGCAACATAAAGTGCAGCTCGTTAAAACAACTACGCCTCAATCTCAAACAATTAGAAAATGTAACCGAATACACTATCTCATTCACCAATAAAACAAAAGAATCATTCACAGACAAACAGAGTGTTCTGAATTTTGTCATCTCTCATCAAACTTGTATTACTCAATTTTTCATTTTTCTGAATCAATACATTGCTAAGATATATAGTCTGAATTTAGGAGTTCCTGATTGTGTGGGACTCATCAGATATCTATCTATCTATACAGTATAAAACTACAGAAATTGAGGTGTCATTATTGGTTGCAGTGACAAATAGCTTCCACTTGTGATTCAATCGAAGCATCCAAGACGATTTAGGACTCTATATCATTGCATTACAACACACACAAGCTACATTCATCTATCAATTTCTCATTACACACACACTAGAGAGAAAAAAGTCACGCACTAAACCCTAGTCACAGAAAGTCCCTCAACACCCACAAATTTTTCTTTACTCTGTACTTCCAAGATTCGATTTTTCCGAGAAAGTTTTGATTTTCTTGGAAAATTAAGACACCCAATGGAGGAAAACGAGGCTGTGCCGGACGATCTCCGGTGTAACAGAACTGACGGTCGACAATGGCGGTGCAAGCGGCGGGTAGAGGAAGGGAAGAAGCTTTGTGAAATTCATTATGTTCAAGGTCGTCATAGGCAGATGAAGCAGAAGGTACCTGAATCGCTGAAAATCGTGAGAAATACGAAAAGCAAGAATCAACGCAAGATTAAGAATCCAAAAGGGTCTCTTGAAATTGGGTTTTCAAAGAGTGAAAGGGCATTGAGAATTTTGAAGAAAAGGAAACCCCTCAAGCATAAACCCTGTGTTTCAGAGGCGTTAGATGAAGCTTTGAGGAGAATGGAGCTGAAAAGAGGCGATTTGCCGTTAGAATTGATTCGTGTTTTCTTGAAACGGCAATTAGAGAAGAAAAATGAGAAGGAATCGAAAAATGCTAGTGCTGAGGTGATGAGAGAATTCCCTAATGCTTTAATGGCTATTCCTGTTATACCTGCAGAGAATTTTAACAATGCAGGTTCTGTTTTAGACGTAAAATTGGGCCTGGATTCCAGCTCTAACCCCTTTTCGTTGAGGCATTTCAGATCAAAAAATATTGAACCCCTTCCAATTAGTACAATGCAGGTTATTTCTTTTTCCTGTGAGCTATTGTTTTAGTTCAAAATTGATGTCTTTCAGTTTGTTATGGTTGTGTTTATATGACAACTGCTGTAATGATTATGGATTCCTTTTTGGTGATTAGGCCTTGCCATTTGCTAGAAATGTGAAGAATTCAAGTAAAGTAAAGAGAAGAAGGTTGTGTCATTGGTGTAGGAGAAGTAGCTACCGGGTCCTGATCAAGTGTTCGAGTTGTAAAAAACAGTACTTCTGTCTGGATTGTATTAAAGAAAGGTTTGGTTTGGTTTGCTTTCTTTAGCTTTTGACAAATGTACTTGATTTATGTATGTTTACCTGTTTTATCACAACTCTCCTGTATGCAAAAGCATTTATAATGAAACGATTTTTGAATGTTAAATACATATTGGATAATCTTCGTCTGGATTATCCGATGACTTTATACTTTTGTCGGGGAGCGTATAGCTACTTGTAAGTGGCTAATATAATTGCACTTGTGTGTCTCTGATTCTGGTACTTCCAAATTAGGGATGACATTCAGTTCGGATGTTAATGACTTTAACCTGTTGGCCAGGGATCTTAGAACTATGAGTACGTATACGAAAATCTTCAGCTGGATTATCCGATGACTTTATACTTTTGTCGGAGAGCGTATAACTACTTTAAGCGGGTAATGTAATTGCACTTGTCTGTGTCTGATTCTGGTACTTCCAAATTAGGGGCGACATTCAGTTTGGATGTTAATGACTTTAACCTGTTGACATGGATCTTAGAACTATGAGTACATATCGGACAATCTTCAGCTGGATTATCCGAGGGCTTTATACTTTTTGTCGGGGAGTGTATAACTACTTTAAGTGGGTAATATAATTGCACTTGTCTGTCTCTGATTCTGGTACTTCCAAATTAGGGACGATATTCAGTTCGAATGTTAATGACTTAAACCTGTTGGCATGGATCTTAGAACTATGAATTGGTCAAGAAATGTAATGGACTATTAAGGTTATCCTTGAGAAAGTTAGGAAACAGTGAACTTTATAAAGTGAGGAGGAGGGGGGATGTACATTTTGCTGATGATTCTCTCCTTATAACCAAATGGGAATTGGTAAAAGATAATAATTGACTGGGGGGTTGTGCAGAAGGGTGGAAATGTTAGAATAAGTTAAGAGTCACCTATTAATTTTTAGTGTTGAATAGTTGTGTCATGAGTGTTGTGGTTTCATGAAGATGTTCTTTTGCAGAGAGAAAATATAGTATGATCTAATGTTACATGAAGTATATGGATATAAAGGGAATCCTTTGACGTCATTAGTCTAACCCTAGCATAATATATCTTAATGAAAGTAGATCACGGTAGAACTATTACTTGTGAATTGCAATGTAATATGTCAGGCATTTTTAATAAGCTCAAATTTTATGCGTTCGGGCTCCACATCCTTGAAACACTTCACTCGCTCAAGAAGATAAATGAAATTATTAGCTTTTTGGTGTTGAAGGAAAGAGGCTGAGGTGTATTCCCCAAGTGACTCCTCAGCGTGAGTTGGCACATGGAATCCATTTGATCAAGACGAGGAAACAATAAAATCCCCCTGATTCGGTAGTATGCATAGCAGGCAGCTAAGTCCTACAGAAGACGCCTCTCATTTATATGTGAAATACAAATACAATCTTTATGTGTAGAAATATGCTTGGGTAACCCACTTGCATGCATTATCTTGGTTTCTGCAATAGACTTTTGTTGACTGGTCTAAATATGATCAAAACAAATGAAGTTCTCTTTGTGGTGGAGTTGCTTCTTTTGAAACTTGAACAACCTTTTTGGTGAAATTTCTGATGTTTGACCGGTTTTAGGCGTTTGGAACAGCAAGAAATTAAGGTGAAATGTCCCATTTGCCGTAGAGATTGTAGTTGTAGGATCTGCAAAAGGAGTGAATTGAAGCCCAACATTCATAAGGTATGACAATTTTGAAACTGCATTTGAGCGATTGTGTGTATTTATCCAATTTTGATTTGTTTGTTTACCAACAACATTGTACCAGGAATCCTTGAGGCATAAAAGGAAGGTTCCAAAAGTCCAGCTACTTAATTATCTGGTCCACCTGCTTCTACCGGTACTGGAAAAAATAAATGAAGAGCAGAGAATTGAAGTAGAGATAGAAGCTAATATATCAGGTACTGTTATTGACTTTACGCTCTGGAGTTTGTTGGATTTTGAGCATCTACTCACTTTTTACATATTATAGGAAAGGGGGAATCTGACATTCAGATTCAGCAGGCTTCATCAGGAGATGGAAAATTATATCACTGGTAAGTTTACTGATCCTGAGTGCTGAAAAGTTTGGTTGGTAAGGATGTTAGACCTGCTGCCTGTCTTATCCGTGATATTTTGATTCTGAGCAGTAGTAACTGCAACACCTCCATCCTGGATTACCACAGAATCTGCTCTAAGTGTTCATATAGGCTTTGCTTAAATTGCTGTCGGGATTCCCGTCATGGAAGCTTAACTGAAGATTGTAAGTGCGAAGGTTCCAATGAAGAACAAGCTTGTTCTTCTAACTTTGAGCGACAATCAAGGATGAATCATACTAGCACCTCAAGGCAAAGTTTCTCAGGGATACATTATCCATCTTCCAGGTCGTGCTCCAACTATCAAGCTTGTGCTGATGGCAGCATATCTTGTCCCCCTGCAGAATATGGTGGTTGTAGTGATAGCTTCCTCGATTTAAGATGTGTATTTCCTTACACTTGGATCAAGGAGCTGGAAATCAGCGCTGAAGCAATACTATGCAGCTACAACATTCAGGAAACAGAACACGAATTTTCATCATGCTCACTATGCAGGGGAAGTGATCATAAAGATGCTGATGTTGATTCATTCATCAACGTAGCCGAGAGACGAAATTCGAGGGATAAGTTTCTGTATAGTCCATCTATAAATAATCTTCGTGAGGAAAACCTTGAACACTTTCAGAAACACTGGGGTGAAGGTCATCCTATTATAGTACGGAATGTGCTTCGGAGTTCTTCTAATTTGTCTTGGGATCCAGTTGTTATGTTCTGCACTTACCTTGAGAAAAGGTCAAAATGTTCCTTGGATAAAGAAACAGCTAAGGCACAAAATCACTCGGACTGGTGTGAGGTAATTATTTTGATGCTCTCTTCTTTAATTCTCCTCTGGGCCCTTGACAAGAAGTTCCTTCTATCATCACCCTTGACAAGAATTTAACCTCTAATTACAAAAGGATGCGATCGAAAATGTATGTTGGTTCAAACTTGAAATAAGTTAAGACAGAAAGGCTATTCCCCACATTATAACAAAATTTGCTCTCTATCCTCAATGGGAAGAAATTTAGGGATAAGCTAAATTCATCCAACCTTTTTTTTTAAATTCAAAATATTGGATGTGTCTGAGATAGCTTGTGTGCACCTTTACCGTTCTACTGATTACCTGATATGTCCTACCAGTATTGGTACTGTGTAACTCTGCCCTCCGAGGCTTTGACAGATGGGAAGAAATCAACTATTGTTGATTACGACCCCTAGTCTCGATACTTTCACCCACTTTACCTCTTGGCTACAAAATCAGAAGGATGCATGGACTAAGTTCATGTAAAGGAAAACTGCACTTTTCCTGTCAATAATTGTGATTATGGAAGAGCTATAGACTTAAGCGGAAGCTGTAGGGTCTTAGTTGTTGTCATATCCTAGACATTCTTATATCTTAAGCATGTTTTTCTTGGTTTATAGAACAAAGATAGATGTCTATGGACTTCTCTCTTTGGTTTAGGACAGTAAGAACTGCTCTCTATTTTATTTTATATGGTAGTCTTAGACAGGACATGAATTTTGATAAAGAAACCAACAAGGCTCTGACACATAAGGTAAATATATGTAACACAGAAAAGTACCCAAAGAAGCTTATAGTGTTCAGCATGTCATGCCAATTCCTCTAAGAGCGTATCATTGAAGGCAAACGAGCGTGCCAAGAGTTAAAGAGTTTCCAAAGATAAAAGGCGTCAATCTTTTCAAAATGGACCAAAAAGCAAATAGTGTCATGTTAAATGTAGGGGGCGGGATAGGATGGGGTAAGTATAGAAAAGGAAGAGAAAATTAATATGATGGATCTATCATGTATATATCTTAGTTTTATTTGCCTTGCACCCTGCATTCTCACCACCTGTAGAAATAGAGAAGGAAGAGAAAATCAATATGGTGGATCTATCATCTATATTTCTTATTTGTATCGCCTTGCACCCTACATTTTCACCACCTGTAGAAATAGAAAAGGAAGACAAAATTAATATGATGGATGTATCATCTATATATTTTATTTGTATTCGCCTTGCTCCCTGCATTCTCACCACCTGTAGAAATAGAAAAGGAAGAGCATTAATACTCCCTCACTTGGCATGGAGTTTAAAATAGTAAAGAAGACTTCTGAATCTTGTGGCCAAGATGCCCTTTAATCATGTGGTCTTAAACATGTCATGTAGAAAATTACAATTAAAGAGTTGCCAAAAAAGGAAAGAGACATCCTTTTCTAAAAGGACTTAAAGGGAAAGTAAGACAAACAAATTGAAACGGAGGGAGTACTTAATAATTAAAACTTTCGAAAGAGGATGAAAAAATGTTGTCGGATATTAATCTTAATTCTCAGGCTATATAATTAACAAATGAGAAAAAAAGAAAAATGTATGGTTGCAATTATGCTACAACATCCTTTTCATCATCTGCTTAATCATATTTGTTTTCCATCTACTAGTGCTTTGTAAGGAATTATTTTAATTGTGTTGATTTTCTACCTTTTCTTTTGTATATGAGGTAGCCTCTGACAGTGTACATGTTTATGTAAAAACAAATATCATGGCCTGATTATCTGCACTTTGTAGGTGGAAATAGCTAGAAAACAGATATTTATGGGGTCACTTGAATGGCAAACACATGCAACAATGCAGCGTGAAATAGTAAAATTCAAAGCATGGCTTTCTTCCCATCTATTCCAAGAGCAGTTTCCTGGTCACCATGCTGAGATCTTGCAGGCTATACCACTTAAAGAGTATATGAATCCAAAATCTGGTCTTCTAAATCTAGCAGTTAAATTGCCACCGGAAATGCCACAAACTGATTTAGGACCTTCAATCTATATTTCCTATGGTGGGCCTGAAGAACTATCACAAGCAGAATTTATCACTAACCTATCTTGTGAATCATATGATATGGTAGGCCTAATTTTATGCTAATATCTCTATTTATGTTTCATTTTCTTATCTTGACTGCAAACTACTGAACATTGGGACCATCCTGTGTTGTATATTTTCTCTGCGACTGTTTATTCAGAAGAAGAAACACATCTCTGCTTCTGTGAAAGTAATCCTACAAGATTCAGTAATATAGCATGACAAGTTCATAAAAAACGTTTAGTGATCCAATCATCCTGAACCTCTTCATACATGCAGCGTGGAAGGGAAATCTAAGTAGATTGAAACTATCCATGTATTATGGCTACCCATAGGGTTCTAAATATGATTTTCTCTTATTAAAGAGTGATCTAGCATGTGAGAAGACGATTTAACTTTTGATTCATATTATTTGGATTTTGCTCAGGTTAATATTCTTGCAAGTGCTACTGATGTTCTTGCTTCCAAGGAACAAGTAAGAAAAATAAAATGTTTAATGAAAAATAAGAAGCCTCAAGATCACAAGGAAATTACCAGCCATTCCAGTGACCAGAAAGGAAAATCATCTCTGCATAGTGGAGACACAGAAGAATCCGATCTGCAGGATGCAACTGGAGAGCAGTTGCCTGATGGTATTGCTGAAGTACCTTTCTACTCTAGTGACTCACAAAAAGGTCAAAGGTATGAAGAGCGAGATGGCAATATCTCCAGTGACAATGAAAATGACTCTGAATCTGAGTCCGATGTCTCACTGTTCTGCTCTGGATCTGTTGAAAGGTCTGAAGATTCAGACAGTGATTATTTTTTTGAAGATGTTGATGGTGCCAAGAAAGAAGCAAAAACCTCAGGTTCTCAATGGGACGTTTTCAGCAGAGAAGATGTCCCAAAGCTTCTAGAGTACCTCAAAAGGCATTCTAGCGAGTTCACCTCAATGCGTGGTTATTCCAAACAAGTACAGCTCTTTGAACCAATAGTTTTGTGGTAAAAGGTAGAGCATGGCAATAGAAATTAACTTTATCTCCATCTTTTGGCACATGCAGGTTGTTCACCCAATTCTTGATCAAAGTTTCTTCTTTGATGCATTCCACAAAATGAGGCTTAAGGAGGAATTCGGTATATTTGCTTTGTCTTCTTTTATCTTTATCATTTGGATTAAATTAGTTCTGATTCTTAATGTTATTACTTTTTAGATGTTCAACCTTGGACTTTTGAACAACATCTTGGAGAAGCTATTATCATCCCCGCTGGATGTCCATATCAAGTCAAACAACTTAAGGTATCCTTTATAATGATGACATTCATACTTCTTCACACAATTTGATGGGAAATCCTGCATATCTCCATCTCTCTCCTGTTCTTGTAGTAACCAAGTTTGAAAGAATAAGCACTTTGTGTAATTAATGAAACCACCAAGAATTGTGGCTTGATTTCCTCACTGCTCATGTAGATGTTTACTGTATTGGGTATTTTGAACAAAGAATTAAGAGCTGTTTTTCTGGTCATTCATGGATTTATTCATAGTAAATGTGTGACTTGGAGATAATATTAGCAAAGAATATCCAGATCAATTAAATAGTTCCCACCATATTCAAATGCTGGTTTGTTTAAGATGACATTTTCTGTGCTGTAACTTCTTCAAAGAAGGTAGATTTCTGTTTCATTAATTTGCAGCATTATTAACTGAAGCTTATTGATGGCAGTTTTGTTAAAGGTTCGGATGAGGAACGCTTATGCCCCTGAAACAAGGTGCAAAGCGGCTGGCGCTTCGCGTTGCTTAGGTGGCACTTCAGTGCAGACACCAAGGCAATACGGTGTGCGCCTCTTCACCCACGAGCTCCTTCTTGAATAAGACAACACTAAACACTAAACATAGTTGACTAATTGATGTATCAAACATATTAGCTAAGCTCTATGAATGATTTGTCATGATTAAAAATAGGAATTGCTCCATAGGGTGAATTAGGAATAGGAAACTAGAAATCCAGTATAAGAAAATAAGTCAGCATACCTGAAATTAATAAATAAAATTGCAACTTTGCATCTGAATCATAAAATTATGGTTTTGCACTTAATGTTACAACATATTTACTACTATATCTTCTTTCTTTTACCCCTCCTTAGTTTGCTTCCTTCATTTTTTTCTCCCTTGTTCACTCGAACTCACAACTTTCAAGCTGGAAGTGAGGGATGCTTACCATCCGAGCAACTCCCTCCCGTCATATATTATTATATCTATTTTACTTTTTTCATATTTTTCAACTCCGTTATCCATATTTCCATGTTCTGATTTGACATGCTGGGAACTGTTCATGATTTGACATGCTGGGAACTGTTCAATAGTTTTCATTAGCTCTGTATGTCTTAAGAAGCCTCAAAACAAGCCTAACATTGTTTTTAGTTTGTGCATATTATATACTGAAGCGATTCTAGTCTCAGATATAATAGTATCTGGGACTTCATATCTTTTAGTGCATAATAACTAACAAAAGATTCTATCCTCTGTCCACAGTCATGTATCAACGTTGTTTTGCACTTCATCTCCCCTGAAAATGTTGCTGAATGTATCAACGTAACTGATGAAATTCGTCTACTTCCCGAGCACCACAAAGCCAGGGGAAAAGTGCTGGAGGTAAGTTTCACATTGCCCCATCTTTTAGTTGCTAGAATTAGGTTCACACTGCTATAATATAGAAATTTAAGCATTTTAAGCATGTCATTGTTTGATGAATTTACGAACTTCATGCTCAGGAGTAGGTTTATGCTAGTCTAGACTTCTGTTATCATTCATACTTGGTAGCTGAAAAACAAGTAGGTATTGTGCTTGTCTAGACATCTGTTATCATTCATACTTGGTAGCTGAAAAGCATGTCTATCGGTCCTCCAAAGAAAATGCTTCTTCATCAAGTTATTTAATTTAATCCAAAATAGGTGTCATGTTCATTTACGTTTATGCTATCTTCTTAACATCCATTAATGTAACTGTTATAATTTGACAAACAGGTGAAGAAAATGGTTCTCTGTGGGATGAAGAACGCAATTGCAGAAATTCGCGACCTCACGCATAGCAAACAGTCCTCTTGAAAGATGATAGACAAAACTGATTTGATGCAGATCTCGTAGACTTTGCAGGTTCGTGCTTACATACTGCTAGCGAGTAGGATCTAGTTCTTTTTTATGACAAAGGAGGGATGACTGGATACTGATTGCTTAAGATCTTTGTCACTTGGCAAAGATTTACTTATGTGTATATATATTAGAACCATTAAGGTGTAACTCATAGATCTACCCAGTGACAGATTTAACTAATAAAAAAGCAATGTGAACATATGGTACTATTTAATAGTGCATTCTACATGCTTTGATAGGCAAGCCAAATTAAATCAGAATCCGTGCTAGAAAGTCTCATATCTAGTGTCATATTGAGGGACTGGTAACACGCTCTCTAAGGAAAAAAAGGGAGATTCGAATTCGAAAGAAGGGGAAACTCGAATTCGAAACGTCTGGCTAAGAATGAAGGAATACATGATTCCACCACAACATTAAGGCAACTCTAGACGTAACCAGGTTTTTTTCTCTCCGGAAACTTTAGGTGTCAATTGAAAAAAAAACTCAAATATGTCATTGAATTTTTAGAAGACTTATTTATTTCCTTCCTTAAAAATTTGATTCATCTGTTCCATTTTAGTTTTGAGAAAAGCTCATCCGTACCATTATCTGTTAATGGTATGAATGAACTATTTCTGAAACAATGATGACATAGATGAATCAAAACTTTTAACCAATAAAATAAATAAACCTTCTCAAAGTTAAATACATATGCTAAGCTTGTCTCTACATCCTCTGCATTGTTGCCTCGAATGTGAAACACTGCACGTTAATATTGTTGAACACAGATAAATTATGTCAACGCAGAAACAAGTCATGAGATCAAACAGTACATGTACGTATTCTTATAAGTATAATGCAAACACAAATATACATAACCAAGTACGTACAGTACTAGCTAACTAGCATAAGGTAGTAATTACATTGCTATATATAGCAACACACATTGTAAAGAGCTAGTGATGAGCAGCATGTTCCTTTTGTGAATTAAAGTACAGTGCAGCCACAGGAAGATCAAGTCCATTGTCACTTGCAAACTGTCGAGTCTTGAAATTGGAACGCCCTTGTGGTGGTTTATGGGGCACTTGCTCCGCCTCCTTCTGCCTAAACAGAGTGAACACGTATCGATGCATCCCTGTCGGCGGCTTCGGTCCCATATATTCCACCATCTCCTTCCCTGCACCAAGTGAACAAATAACTCGTAAGAGTTTAACTTATATGCATCGACAAAAAGACCATGTGTAATAATAGTAATAACAACTTGGTAGCTACCCTGCATCTAGAAACTAAAAAATGGTATAATTAATAATAGTTATCTCAATTAATACTGTATCTAGAAACTAAAAAATGGTATAATTAATAATAGTTATCTCAATTAATACTGCGTCTAGAAACTAAAAAATGGTACAATTAATAATAGTTATCTCAATTAATACCTTGAGAGGCATCACCTCCCTCGGGAATATCCGTGACAATCCTGAAAGAGATAGTAGTATAATCATATCGAAACTACTTTATTGGTACTTAAATATAAAGTTTTAAAATTAAATAAAGACGTATGCAGGCTAATTGAAGGAGAAAATGAAACAACAATTGATAGAGTACGTACCAATGAAGCCATTCTCTAAAAGTCGGTTCACTTGGACTAGGAGCATCTGGATCAGCCATAACCTGTAAAATACAGTGGACCGAATATTAAAATTCTTGAAAAAGACACTCAATTTGCATATTTAATTATCTAAAAGAAAAAAAACTCTAATTTTATGATTGCTCTTAAATGATTTTGGAAATAGTACAAATAATAAATAATTAATCTTACAAGGGTGTAAAGATTATTAGAATGAAGAGAACCCTTTATATGAACTCTAGGCTTTTGTGCAGCTTCTGCTGGTTTAATTTCAACTCCATTATTCGATATTTGTTTGGAAGCATACTCCACTGTAAAGTCAACCACCGGAACAAACATGTCCAAAACATCTCCGATCACCTTTCCGACCACTAGAGGATCTACCGACCTCGCCGAAGTTTCCATATTTGCCATTAATTGATTGATTTGTAAAACTGATCAATTTGTATTTTTTTTTTCATGTGATTGAAGCAAATTTGTTGAAATGGACAAAGAGAGTACACGTGTTTAGAAATTTCCACGTCATGTTAATGCTGACGTGTCTCAGCAGACACGTGTTTTTTGCGATTATAAATGCGATGAAAAGGAAGAAAAAAAAAGTTGATAGAAATAAAAAATGTATAAATTTAAGGAATCCCACAGTGTAATTCAATAATTACATTCTGTCCCGACAAGTTTACTAATTACAAAAAATTCCTTAAATTTGTTGAGCCGTGATACTTTATACTGTAGTGATACATGGTAATTTAAAACTGTTAAGAAAAAATAGGGGAGAAAACGGTAAAGTTAATGTTGTTACTAAAACAGCTTAATTTGTGGTAACAGATCATTAATCAGCATTAAATCAGCACTTAATTGGATATTAATTTCAAAATTTGAAAATCAAAGATTATATCATCTATTTTGAATATGCTATTCAATTTACCTAAATATCAAAGATTATATCATCTGGACGACCAAGAAAAAGAAGAAGAAAGAATGCAGATGAAAAGATTTCGGTGAACACAAACTGTTGTGGACAATGTGGACAAGAAGGGCACAACAGAAGAACTTGTACTTTCTACCCAAAAGAGAAGTGAATTAGTCGTAATGTTTCTATGATATCAAGAATAATTTATAACGTAAACATTTTAATGAATTTCAGTTTTCATTACAACTGCAAATTGAACACTTTGTGTTTAGATAAATAAACTTACAAACATTTTGTAATTAAATTTGAAGTCGTGCTTTTGATTATAAATACTTTGTTATTATTGATGTTGATAAATATACTTGTGTCAATATTTGTTTTAAGTATAAAATTTTATAAATCTTATGCTACAGTAAGATATATAAATTTAAAATTATTAGGTAACATAATGTACATGATACATATGGTTTATCTAGTGTATCATGTACTTTTATTGTGTGTTTTTGGTACACATTGTTTATCTAATGTATCATGTACTTTTTAGTGTGTATCATTGGTTTGCACAATGATACATCTCCACTAGATAAAAAATACAAAAATATTATTGAGGTTATTGTGTACTTTACAATGACTATAAATCATGTATCATGTGAATTTATATAATTTAACTTGTGTAATGCTTTTTTTGTTATGCTTTTCTTGAAATATACAGTAAATAACTTTACTTTTAAAAAATAATACCAATTCATATCAATATGCTATTCAATTTACTTAAATATCATGTAAAATTTAAGGATTATAGGGTAACATATTGTACATGATACATACGGTTTAGCCAATGCATCAGTTATTTTTAGTGTGTGTTTGGTATATATGTATCATTTAGTTTTGCCAAAATACTAACCCGAGACAATGTAGGCCTAACAACAATGTTTGCTGCTTCTTTTTTCCTTTTTTGTTGTATTTTGACAACCTTTGATTTTGATGTTTCGCCAGAGTCTTTGTTTGAATCCTTTTGAAGATTCATAGGATCATGCAAAGACTTTTTCCTATTTTCTTTCCAATTTCATCGTCGGAATCATATATTCTTCTATTAATTAACGGATCCATTATTATGATGTAATAGAACAATTAACAAAAACAAAAAAGAGAATAATATACGAATTGATGATGGATTAATAATAAAAAGATGTTGGGTTCAAACTATTACAGATTAGGAAGAAATAGACGATGATGGATTAAGAATAAAAAGAAGAAAAGAAAAAAATGTAATGGGTTAAGATGAATGAAGATGATTAAGGAAAAAAAAGAACTGAAACTTGATGGAGTAAGAAGAAGACGGTAAAAGTTAATGGAAGTTGTCCTGCTTCCTGATATTTTTACTTTTTTAAATTTCAAATTTTTTGAAATTCGAAATTTCAAAATTTGGTCTTTTAATTAAAATTAATTAAATTTAAAAATTCAAAATCAAAAAGCTGATTAAAAGGTTGAGTGTTTAAATGGATAAAATTTAAAATTCAAAAACTGATTTAAGAGGTTGAGTGTTTTAATGGAGAAGAAATAAGCATTAAAATGGGTAAATGTGTATTATAAGAGAGAGAATGTAATGTATCTAAAAACTTACACTAAAATAAAAAAAAAGGGAATTATGTAATATTTAAAAAAAGTAGGGAAAATTGGAGAATATAAAAATTATAGTTGTGTATTTAAGTTATTTTTCCATAAAAAATTAAAAAATTAATGAATTGTTGGAGTTGCAGTTTCTACCAACAAAGCCCACATTGTAGGAAGCCCAATTATAATAACGTAGAACTGGGCCTGAATGAATAGAGCCCATACAAATTGGGTGCTTAACAAAGTTGCCCAAACGATATAGAGTGGGCTCAACCCAATACTAGGAAGAACATTAGGTAATCAATACTTTTTGTTGGGCCTAAAGTAGAAATCATCTTTTCCTAATATTTGCATCAACACTATAAGTCATCTAGCTTTTTGCCTCGGGGGTGGAGGTAGGGGAAAATGGGAGAGCAGATTATAAGATGGAATTCAAACTAAACTTTCATTAATACCGTGAAAGTTCAGATAGTCAATCAACTAAGCTACTAAGATTCAAACTTTTAACAGATCATGCTACTTTGTATGCAATTGGAGATTTGGTTTTATAGCCTTTACAAATTAGTTTTAACTTTTTACCTTTTTTTACGGATCTTTATTTTTATTAGAGCCGTCAATATGGGCTAGGCCTGTTGGGTCGGTCTGGCCTAATCCTGGATTGAATAGGGCTGGGCTACCATTTTTGGAGCGCATTTTAGAAAAAAAAAAATTTAGCCTGACCTGAATAAGTCTGCTGATTTCGGGGGCTTGAGGAATATCGATAGGGCCAGCCTGTGGGCCAGTAAAAATTAATTAAAATATATGATATAATATTAAATTTTAAAATTAAAGAGAGTCCAAACTTAAAATAATTAGGTTAATATTTTTATTTAGATATTTATACTTTTATTTGAAAAAGAACTTAATAAATAATATAAAGATAATTTTATTTGTGGATTTTGATTAAAAAGTAGTAATATTAACATCATGTAATATTTTTTTGTTGATATCTATGATAATATTTTTAAATTGTAATTAATAATTTAATTTAATAATTTAATTTAATAATTCTAAAAAAATATAACTTTTATAAAAGTGGGCTGGCCTGACAAGCATGTAGCCCATGTACTTGTGAGTTGGGCTGGTCGTTTTCTGGCCCTCATAAAAAAATGGGCTAGCCCGACCTGACTCGTAAAATGTCGAAACCTGTATGAATTAGCCCAGATGGGATGAACTAGCCCATATTGACAGCTCGAATCTTTACATATTTGAGATCTAAAAATGTCATTTTCTTTTATTTAATTTTTGTAAGTGTTCATAAGATAGTTCAACATTCACCAACAATACATTAATGATAAATTGAATAAAAGAGTTATAACAAAGAAAATCAAAATAAGAAAAATAAGCATAATTCCACAAATCACAAGAGGAAATTAGTGTTACAAACTGAAAACTTTGCAAGGACTTGAATTAATCCCAAAATAAAAATCAATACACATTTTGTGAAAAAGTTTTGTCTTTATTCTCTCCTATTTCACGTTTGTCTTTGTATAGATAGCTCTATCAAGCTAAGCTAGTCTGACTAAAGCTCCACTAATTAATAGACATATGTCATTTTCTAAATAATAACGTTACATTTATTGTTTATATACACTGAACCTAAAATGTTTTTCAACGAAGTGAAAATTTTGGTGATGGATGATATATGGCCGATTGATAGCTATGTATGGATTAATAACTTCAATAAATATAAAAAAACTAATAATTTTTACTGTCATGTTTATCTTAATCTATATATCTTAGTCATAGAGATAGAGTCAATTGTTGCGTTTACGCCATGACATAAACAAAATCAAAGTGCATCACTAAATCAAAGTATTTATTTTATTTGTTTTAAATAATATATCTTGTTAGCCTCCCCAATCTGTTCTTCTTTAGGAGACCACAGAGGATAATTGTTTAAAATATTAAATCTAGTCATCTTGATTTATTTATTGTCGTCTAATTTTAAGTACACCGAGTCTGAGCATGATTTATAGATGATAATATTTATTAAAATGTTCAAGTTGCAGCAGACAAATTACGAGACTAATTAAAATGTGTAGTTGATGAGCAAATATTTTTTTTTTGGTAATTATTCTATTATCAATAGGAAAGTGTTGCCACTATATTTTTAATACTAGCAAAAAACCCGATAAGTTAACATTTCATATTTCATATTGATTGTGTTGTTTTCGTCCTTTTCAAACACCTCATCTATATCTCGCTACGTCTCTCTATACCTTTTATTTTCACCTCCTATAGTATTTTATTCAGATCATATATAAATATTTTTAGAATTATAATTCTTACTAGTTACATATCAAACAAAAAAAAAAAAAATCTTCTAGAAAATGTTTTCTTTAACCACATTATACCGAACACACTCTTTTCTTTTGAATTTGTGTTTCATGCACTATCGAAAAATTGATCCATGTTTTCCATATAAAGGAATTGACTATATGCTAGTAATAGACCATACATGTTTCTATCATGCCTCACCTTATATTTCCATTTTTTACTAGATTTTTCTCCGTTTTGATTTTTGTATTATTTGTTAAGTGACTGTTATTTTAATTTCCTTACCTAGCTTCTTCATTACTATATATATATTTTTTAATAAAGAATATTTACCTTTCGAGCAATTCTCTTTTCTTATAAATAACAAAACAAAAGGTATCTTTATGAATATGTTAGTGTGAAATGAAAAGAGAGAGTGAGAAATGTAATCAAGTAATCTTGGTTTAAATCAAACTTGAAAATGATCCACGAAAGTTTTTGCTTTTAATCTTTGACTATTAACTGAGAAATATTTTTTTTTTAATGTTTTTTTCTTTCTGCGGCAAAAAAGGTGAGTAAAAAAACTCCAATCATTTTCATGATTTTATCTCCTAATTGGAAACATTGAATAGGTGTCATGTTGTTTTTCTTTTAGGACGCAATTTCCCTTTACTTTAAACATGACTTTCATCAAGTGATCAAATCAAAAACCACTTATAATAATAATTAATTAGCGCTGTGTACAAATTTTTAGGGCAACTTTTACGTATAGAAAATTAAAAAATTATATATATATGCTATAACAAAGTTTGTATAATTGCACTCTATAGCAAACATAAAAATTGTATAATTCGCTATACATATACAGTTGAAGCAAATTGTATAAAACAAAGTGTATAAAGCAAGAAAGAAAAAGACACTTGGAAAGAGAACTGTATAAAAACGAAATGTATAAAACGAATTGTATTATTATAAGTGTATAGAACGATTATATACAATTTGAATTTGTATAAAATGAGAAAGAGAGAAAGACAAAAGAGACTTGACAAGGAATATACAATTGAATCAAATTGTATAAAACGAGAAAGAGAGAAATTAGATACAATTTGAAATTTGTATAAAACGAGAAAGATAGAAAGACAAAAGAAACTGGGCAGGGGAATATTTTTAGTATATAATTATAAGTGTATAGGACGAAAATATATGTACTTGCATGTGTATATACAATTTCTCACTCTTTATACAAACAGAAACGCAATTTATACATTTCGCTTCTGTTTGTATAAGTGAGAAAGGCGAGGGTGGAGAGCGAGATTTGAGAGAGTGGCGAGCGAGATCTGGAAGAGGGGAGAGAGGGGACAACAATTTATGTATTTATACAATTTTTTCTGTTTTATACAATTAGAAACAATTTTTATACACTTGTGTTTGTATAAAAAGTGAGGAAGCGAGTGAGAGATTAGAGGAGAGTGGCGAGCGAGATATTTGGGAGAGAGGCGCCTGACAATTTTTTGCAAACGTTTGCTATGGAGCACAATTAAATCAAACCCTAGCTACTCTATTTATTTTAGATTATTAGTTTGCTATTATATATAATTTTCCCAATCTTAAATACTTAAAAGCGGATCAAAAAGTATATTATTTATGTATAAATTAATACAGGATTAAAATGATCTATCATATTATATAATTGTGATCTGATAATATTTGATTTAATATTAGTTAAAACAGGAAAAAGGGTTCTTTTTAATTTCTATGGACGGCCGATCGAGAGAAATAAAAGTATAAAAACAATAAAATATGACTCTTTCGTATGGTCGGTTTATCCTGTTTACTCCTACTATAATTAACTTTTTGACACGTTTACTCGTTGATTATTAGTCTTCTAAATCATTGCTATTATAAAGTTTTAAAAATGTTTATATTACTAAACAGTTTGACACGTTTACTCTTTGCAAGAACTACGTACGCTAGAGGGTCAATACACATCTTCTTTACGTAATGACTTATATATTGCGTTTTCAACTCATTTTGACATTAATTAGCCTTCTTTAATTCATGTGTTTAGAGAGACTAAAAATAAAAGAGATGGTATAGTCTATAGTGGTGATATTCTCTTTGTGCATCATAAATATTTATGTGTTAAAACAATAATTTGCTTTAATTCTAACTCGATTGAAAGATATATACCTGTTGAGATGACATGAAATACTCCCTCTCTAGTTTTTATTAGGCACAGTTTAAAAAATATTAAGTAACTTTTTATTTTTAATATCCCACATTGCATACTTAAAATCAAAATATTCAATGATATTTTATATATTATACACATCTTTAGTTTAATAGTACAATCTTTTTATTATCCGTATGTGGGTAAAAAGAAAAGAAAATATAAAATGAAATGGAGTAATTTTACTTGTTCATTTTATTAAATCAAAGGATCTTTTTTTTCACATTACTATCCTTGGGGCCCGTTTGGCCATAAATTTTCCAAATAATATTTGGGAAAAATTTGGCAAATAATGTTTGTCCATACAATTTGTCATTATTTGGCAAATATTTTTGGCAAATATCCCAAATTTCCAAATACTAGTTTTTTCTAGTATTTGGGCCAAATCTCATTATTTGTGATATTTTAAAAATTAAAATTTTACCCCAATCTTTTATCTTTTACAAAAACACCCTCTCTAGTAGTTGCTTGCGTTACATTACATAATTTTTTACGTCAACACCAAAATAGTGATGAAATATTTAGTGAATATTAAATAATGATATGATTGTTGATGAAAATTATTAAAAATTGACTCTAGGATACAAAGTCATGTATTTTGTCTACTTCACGGTGTATGGAATAATTCTTGTTGCACTCACTCCAAATTACCACAATGCTTTAGTGTCATGGACACTATTTTTTATTGTTGTAATGAACATTCGATTGACTTGTAATACAAACTTTTAGTTAGTTTTAATAGTTTTTAAAACTTGTGTGTATAAATTATATTTTTCTAAAAAGGTGAAGTATATTTCCCAAATTTATGGCCAAACACATGGTGAAATTTTACCCAAATTTTCACTCAAATAATATTTGCCAAAATTATTTGAAAATCTATGGTCAAACGCTAGCTTAGTATTACATAATTACATATAGAAATATTTGTTAAATTTAGAGCTTAATCCAAAGCATCATTATTTTAGTATAATACATTTTTATTAAGGGTGTATCGAATCAACATGAATTGAGTACTATAATAGCGAGGGAGGAGTAATTTTTTGCTTACGTTGGGTTTACGTAGGGCTTACAGGGCAAAATGGTGGGGTCTTATCTTGTAATTAATAATTAAGGGATGAAGATGACCTTAAGAAAATACTAATATATCTTCGGATCGTACGATTAGTAGAAGGAAAATTGAGACACTTATAATTAATTCATGTGATGATCCATTTGTATTTATCTTCTTTATAGATGCTCTTTGTGTTTTAGTTCATACTATACATATATAGTTGACTATGTACAGTGTGTTCCACACATGAATTTGGGGGCATACTTTGATAGCTTATAGCCTTTTCTTGTATAAGATCTCTCTCTTTTCTTATTTTATTTTATGTGTCATAGTTTGATTGATTATAGAAAATAAAATTTTTCAAAAAAAATAATTTTTTATGGTCTTGAATTTTATGTCTTGAATCAAAAATATTTTGAATTTGTGATCTTAATTATCATGTTAGGTAATATGTTGAAATTAATTAAAAAAATTACTAATCATTGAAAGTGATATATATTTATATAGTTAAAAAAAACACATATATTAAAACTAAGTAAGTTAGTACAATTTTTAGTGAACGTGTGACCTTCTTAATAGGGGAATAAAAGAGGTATTTGTGAAATTAGGTCTTAGGCCTAAGTCCTAACTCACACCCCAAAAGCTAGCTCAAAGGGAGGAGGATTGTCCAAGCCTTATAAGGAGTCCACCCATCTCATTAATCACCGATGTGGGACTTTTGTCATTCTTTAACAGTATTAAAAATTTATATCACATAATTGAGTGGTGCTAATTAAAAAGTTTACGAAAAGAAATTGATTACTGATAATATACGAGAGTCCTTTTTGTTAGAAAGCCTTTAACTTAGAATTTCTCGACCGAAATTCAAATTTAATCTGAATCTAGATGGAGATCTCCTTTAACTACAAATACCATACGTAAAACTCCAAAAAATAAAATACTAATAATATCGATATTAAGTTGTATCTTGTTTATATTAAACCATATAATTGTTTGGAGCCCAATCATGATTCACTAAATTTTCATCTTTGTCAAGAGCCACTACAATGTGTTGTTAATATCAAACTGTGATAGAATATTTGATAACTTTTCACCGGAAGCATAATACTCTATTTCAAACTCTATAAATAGAAAATTTGTTAAGTTTTATTTATATATTAAACTTATTTAATGTGAATTCAAATAAATCAAAATCCATTAACATCTAGACATTTCTTCCCCTTGTACTCACAAATAATCAAGAGAACACTTTTTTCTATAGGATCCCAGTGCATGTAAGCAAGACCTAGTTACGATGAATAATGAATGAGATGGGAAAACTAATGAAACAAAACATCATTTCTAAAGTAATTTGATTTATTTACCCATGTGACAAAAAAATGTTTTGTGAGAGACGTGTGGGACACAAAATTATTACCAAATTGAAACTTGTGGACCTGATCATACATGTCAAAGTCAGACATGCTTATGGTTTGTCATAAAGGCAATGTGTGCTTTCGATATACCACATCTCATCAATGATTTTCAAATTAAAGATGTGTTTTGATACGAAAAAAATATTTTTTATCTTTTTGATAAATATATTTTCTAGATGGACTTGTTACATCTAAGTGGTTCTGTGTCTTTGATATATTCGTATATGGTAATGGGTGGGTGTCTCGATCTAATTTTGGGGTTATGATATATGTATAGATTATACATAAATATTGTTTAGATAATGTTTTTTCTAAATTCATTATAAAATCGAAAATAAGTAAGAAAGTCATTTATTATCTTTGAAAATATTTTCTATCTTTTTCATAATCAATTAGTCAAATTAATAGTATTAGTCAAAAGATAATTAGGACATTAATTTCAAGTACGAAAAATTTCATAAGTGACTTTTTATATTGATCGTGTCCTTCGCTCCAATTCCCGTATTCATATCCACCTCCTGCCCCCACCCACCCACGCACCCGAACAATATTTCCATGGATACCGTCATTTGGTAAAGGAATTCTATTCTCTTAAATTTTGAAGAAGAATCAAATTTAATTACGATATTTTAAAGGGAAAAGGGTTTGATATACCCCTCAACTTTGTCATTTAGAGCTGATATACCCCTTGTTATGAAAGTGGCTCATATATACCCCTACTTGTAAACAAATGCCTCACATATACCCTTTTCCTCTAACGGAAATGAAAAAAAATAATATTTTAATCTAAATTTTTATTATTTTTTTCTAAAAATATAATCCTATATGAGTAAATTTAATCCTCGTCAAACATATTTTTTTTGACTTTTTTTTATTTCAATGACTAATTTATAATTATTATTTTGATAATCAAATTTATTTATGTTTCACTAATATTCTTGTAAAACTTATTGTAGACAACCAAATTTTTTCTTCGAATACGAAATTAAATTACAATACATACAAAAAAAATAGTTTAATTTTTTTTCTTTAAACTAAGGAATGTAAGAAAAAAACAAAATAAGAATAAGAAACTCAAATAATTATAATGAAAGAAGTCAAAAAATAATTTATGTATGAAAAAAATTAAAATATACCTTGAACTTTGATAGAAGAATCATATATACCTCTAAATAATTTTTTAAAAAAATTAGAAGTAATAAATATAAATTTAAAACCAATTTTTTAACTTCCGTTAAATGAAGGGTATATGTGAGCCATTTTATAACGGCAGGGGTATATGTGTACCATTTGTATAACGGTAAGGGCATATATGTGCCACTTTTATAACGAGGGGTATATCAGCTCCAAATGACAAAGTTGAGGGGTATATCAGACCCTTTTCCCTATTTTAAATCTAAATAAAGTGCAGTAATTTAGAAATTTCAGTTGTGCTAATAGAGTTAATTATTTGTTGCTTACTTGAAGTGTGTCTTGGTCAAACCTGTCAAATCTTATTCAATAATGCTATATATTTCACAAAGACTTTATAAGTCTGCCAACTAATCAATTAAAAGGGCAAGGAAGAACATAATTCTATATGATAAAGTCCTTCATATTTTTGAAAATGACTCAACAAATTAAATTTAATAACATATAACCAGAATAATGGTCCACATTATTTATTTGCTGGAAAACAAGAAAATGGGATGTCTTTCAAACGAAAGGATAAAGTGGTTTTAATTATATTACAATTGAACATATATATTTTCACAATTATGTAGAACTATTTTCCATGAATAACGTCTTTTCATTTGATCTTTGTTGTGTAGTGAGAAAAATATTTATACTCCCTTCGTCCGAAATTATTTGTCATGGTTTCTATTTTTAGAGTTAAACTATAAAAATTTGACTAACATTTTAAGATGTATTTTTTCATCATATTAATATGCAAAAATTGTAATTTATGATACTTTTCATGTAGTTTTAGAATATCTAATTTTTTGTTTAGAATATCGAATTAATATGATCTAATTTACCTTTGAAAATTAGTCAATTAACTTTCGATAAGCGCAACATGACAAAACAATTTTTAACGGAGGGAGTATATTTCATAAAAAGTCATTGACTAAAACCTCAAGAAAGTGGAATTACATTCATGCAAATTCAACAAAACTTTTTCGCTAATATATCAAATTAAAGAATAATTTAATTAAATCACCTATTTAGTAAATGCAACCTAAAGAGACACATTAAAAAAATATAACAAATAAAATAGAACGATGAAAATAATTTAATAGTAAGAAAACTGACAATTGGAACAACCATATGCTTATAGTAACGAGGAGTATGGTGAATAAAAGACTTTTGAGCAAGTCTTCTTGTTAAAGTTTTGTCAATTCTATAATAAAATGAATTAATATTTTCTTTTATGCACAAGTGCTAAATTGTCTAGCACACAATAATACATGGACAAATAAAATTCAGAAAAAAATACTACAGTATTTTCTTTGAAAATATGCCTCTTTTATTTTAAAAAAATAGATCTAATTTGACTTTTACCAGTACGATTATTATTAGAGAATATTTTGTTATTGCACTACTTGGTAATTTTGGTTTTTGACTTTTGTGAATGTAAAAGTTTTTTTTTAAAAAAATATATTTTATGAATGTTAGAAGTTTTCTTTTCAATTATTTTGTTTTGTGATGTTAGTTGTGTTTTGGGTTAATTGAAGTGTATTGAAATTTGAAAGTAGCTACTATTTTTATTAAATTACTTATTAATCCCTTTCAAGAAATTTACATGTAATGAATAAATAAATCACCTTATTTTGTTTGCAAATATATCTACCCCATTTTTATAGTTAGTATTTGAGATAAAAATGAATCAAGAAAAGAAATAATTTTGTTTTTTGATGTTAGTTATGTTTTGGGTTAATTGCATTGTGTTGAAATTTGAAAGTAGCTACTATTTTTATTAAATTACTAATTAATCCCTTTCAAGAAATTTACATGTAATGAATAAATAAATCACCTTATTTTGTTTGTAAATATATCTTACCCCATTTTTATAGTTAGTATTTTGAGATAAAAATGAATCAATAAAAGAACTAATAAATGGACATAATAATGCAAGTGTGAAAAGGGAATTATGAGATGTTAGTCTTTATTTCTCCTAGCTCGTGTAGCTATTTGAATTTGAGGTTGACCTCCAAAGGTTTTTCCTTTTGTGATACTTGTGTATAATCAATGTATACTCATATTAGTTAAAAAATTTTAAAGAATTTAATGCTATAATTAAGAAGAAATAAGTTTGTTATATAAAAGTATAGTTAAAAATAATTACTCACTATGTTCAATTTATGTGACACCTCATTAAACTTTGAAAATCAGCTAAATTTTTCTTTCATCGAAATTTCATTACATAACTATTTTTAGTTAGAAAAAGTACCAGGTTTCTAAATTCCTCGGCTCCCCCACCAAAAAACAAAAAAAAAAAACTAGAAGTAGAGGAAAAATAAAAGTAGAAGATCTCATATTGCAAAAAAATGCAAGTGAAAATCGATAGGTAATCATCCAAACAATTACCTATAAAAGAAAAAAGAATTTCCATTAGAAGATAACATATATAGTCTATGCTTGTTTCTTTTGGATACGAATATATGCTTACTTCAAACATGTGTTTTAATTTAATTATTTTCATGAGTGATGTGCTGTCATCTAAAAGCTAGGCATGAAGAAAAAGAATATAAGAAACCAAAAAGGGAAAAAAAATCGTGGAAAATACATAGGTATTGGGAAGAAAAAGAAGAGATAAATGGAAACGCAAATACAAATTAAAACAGAAATGCACTTTTTATTCTTCTAAATATATTCAAAATACAAATAAGTGTTTTTTTCCTTTGGACGGTCGACTTTTGATATAGTCATTGGTCGGTACGTAGTAAAAAGACTGGCTGTCGTATTCTTTATCCTTTCTACTAATTGCATTGTACGTTTGACACATTTTTCTCTCAGATAATAGTTCAAAAAATAAAATTAGTAATTTATATCGAATTTCGATAGTTTAATACTTTTCTCTTTTGATATTTATGCTAAGCGTTCTTTTATTTTCATTATTTTTTATTCAATGTTTTAAAAGAAAAGGATGTTTTACTAAATATAATTTGAGGCGTAAGTTTTAAAATACGAGGGCATAAGTTTTACATGAAACTTTAAATTTTTAATTTATAATAAGTAAAATAATGTAAAAGTACACTAATAATATAAAGCTATTTAAAATGTGATTAAAATTCATAGAAAATAAGACTTTTAATATGACTTTATAAGTATAAATAAGGTGATGATATAAAAGTTATTATGAGATAAGAATCAATTCTAACATCTTAGCTTTCGAATAATAAAAAACCCACAATTTTTAAGAATAAACTATTATCATACTATGCGATATACATTCCTAAAAGAAAATAATTAGTAAACTTTACTATAGTATTATAATATAATACCACTCTATCACAGAAAAAAGTTAAATTACTTTCAAATAATAAAACAATAAATACATGACATAAGTATGACGAAGATAATTACTAAAGATATAAAATTTGACTATATATGTAATTTCTATTTGGGTTAGAACATAACTTAATTCAAATGCTTAAAATTTAAATAAAATATTTTAACAAATTTAAGGAGTTGATTATATATTAAATCGTTCTAGAACACAATTATTTAGATACGTATGTTTGACGTAGGGCTTACATGCATAGACAAAAACTTTGTTTGACTAAGATAGCGATGTATAAATATTCGAATCTACGAGTAGAAGGTAAAATATAGACAACTTATGTGGCGATTGGTCATTATTTGTCGTGTAAGATTTATAGAGGCTAGCTCAATTAATTCTTTCACCTATATGTACATAGTTGACTATATTTGAGGTATATATAGTGTGTGTACACATTCCAATTTATAGGTTATATATATAGACTTTATTAGAAGTTTAATTTCTTTGACCTTTAATTTAAACTTTACTAGTCAGCTACAAATAATTTAGACTCCGTATTTTTAAATACGTTTTTTAGTTTTTTATTTCTTTCTTAAATTTTATCTTGACATATTTATTAATAAATACTTATTGATATATTTAACGAGGTTATCATTTTATTTTTGTTAATTGATAGAGTTTCGAACATGTATACTCATTATTTTTTTTAAAAAATATTAATAAATGGAGGGTATGATTCGGAAAAAGAAATAGTTCTTTCTTAAACTGTCAAAAAAATTACAACTAAAAAAAGAAATCAAATTATGATATATTTGATAAGTAAATAGGGACGGAAAGAGGGAGTACTTCTGTAATAATTATTGGATTGATGAGGATGTGCGAATAGCTAGTCAAAATGTAAGAGATGGCATATGAATTTGCTTCTTCTAATTATATTATTTAAGGTATGGTTTATTTGTTATTATTACTTGAATATATTTCTTAAACTAAAATAAATAATTGAGAGGTGTTTCAAGAAGAAGAAAAATAGAACAAAAATGTTTGATTAGGTAAGTAAGAAAAAATGGTGCACTTTAATTTTAAAAAATAGAAATTTAAATAAGTGGCATTGTTGAATATAAAATGTTATAATGACAGTCTATGTCGACTTTAATCAATAATTGATTGGAGTTCAATAATGAGTTAAATAGTAATCATTGTTTTAATTTTGTCGACTTGTCAATTTGTTGTGTTGTCTGAAGTGACTTTTCATCCATGCAACAGAAGCCAAACATGGCTTAATTCTTCGTTCCTCTTTTAATCTACTAACTATGAGTTGGTAATACCATTTTTTTACAAATTGAAGTAATGTCTATATCAGATTTTCAAAAATTTCCTATGAGAAATGACAGCATAATTATACATCTAAGTCAAACAAGATACGACTAAAATGTTAAGATCCGTACATTCATAAAATATTATGTGTTCATATTGAATTGCATTTAAAAAATTAAATCGATATAGTATTTACCGTCAACTTTGATATAAATATCAATTGAATGATTCTACATTGATTTCTATTTATGATACGTGTTATTCAAATGAAGATAACTTTATCTTTGATGAACGCTCACACAAAATTATGACTATTAATGAAATAATGGGAAAACAAAATCATGTCCACATTATATACAACCAAGGAAAACCTTTATTATTCTGTAGATAGTTTCTTAAAACATAAAGGACAAAGCCAACCTTTTATTTGCAATGATGAATGGAAGAGTACCATTTTGTGAACTTCCTTTCCAAAACTGAAAGATTTCACATAGTTTTGGCTTTCACAAAAAAAAGTCGTACGTGACCAAAAATTATTGTCAAAGACGTACAAAATAAAAACTACTATTACTATATTATATTATATTATAAGAATTTTAATTAAGCAGCTAGCTGTCCTCCTTCTGGTAAAGAAAAGCACAAAATATACTTAAAAAATAAAGGTTTCTTGCTAATCTCTATATTTGCTAGAAAATACATTTGGCCTCTCCTCGATTATATATGAATTCCGAAGGAGTTAATAATAGGACAACTTTTATATATAGCAAATATAAAATTTATATTTGTATGATATAGTATAATTGTGCTCCATAGCAAACATATATATGTATAATTCACTATACATATACAATTGAAATGAATTGTATAAAACGAGAAAGAGAGAAATTATACACAATTGAATTTGTATAAAACGAGAAAGAGAGAAAGACAAAAGAGACTTGGGCAGAGAATACACAATTGAATCGAATTGTATAAAATGAGAAAGAGAGAAATTATAAACAAATTGAATTTGTATAAAACGAGAAAGAGAGAAAGGCAAAAGAAAGTTGGACATAAAAATATTTGTATTGTATAATTATAAGTGTATAGGACAAAGATATATGTATTTGCATGTGTATATACAATTTTCTCTCGCTATATACAATGTATAATTTATACAATTTTATTGTATAAAGCGAGAGAGGCGAGCGACAGGGAGCGAGCGAAAGAGGGAGAGTGACAAACGAGAATATGAGGGAGAAAAACGATTGACAAACAGTTTGCTCTGAAACACAAATAAATCAAACAATTAGCTACTATATTTATTTTACATTATTAATTTGTCATTTTATACGATTATTCCTTAATAATATCACAAACCAGTTCGTCTCTTATTTTAAGGTTTTGCATTACCTGCTAAAATTATTTAACGGTCATATATTATAGTACTATTATTAATCAATGCTTTCAAATCTGCGATTGAAATCTTGACTTATAGCTTTGATGAAATTGACAATTACGCATGGACTAATTCATTAAAAAATGATTTTGGAACGATTTTTAGCATAATGATTCACATAAGTAGCTCTTAAAATTACAGATTTTTAAGTTATGATAGTGATAATTACTGTACCAAAGGACAATTATAAATTTTTAAAGATATATAGGGGAGGGTCCATTTCTAATACCGGGTCAACCAGTGACCCACGCAACCTTTTCGTAGGCCCCATTTTGTATCATTGAGTCCACGTGTACTAGTGCTGACGTGCCCCACAGTCTCATTAATGAAAAAGACCAAAAAAAAAAAAATAGCACAAGAGCCATGCCAATATTTTCAATAAAGTTTGTAATTATTTGGATCTTTCTTTTTCCATAGTTTAATTTTCATAATTTTTTTCTTTTACCTTTTTCTGTGGGGAAAAAAAGTGGTCCCACGTAATTAAAGATTTGCCACGTACAACTCTAAATGGTCAAAGCTTCAATTTAATTTACCACTTTTTAATACCCAAAATCCATGCAATTATAGATTACTTTAATTTTACGTGAAATGACAACTAGTAAAGGACACGTGTTCCCTTTTAAAATCTCCGGCCACCATAGTCGGCGGCGTTGTCGCCGGTGTATTGACTGTTGGGATCTATGAAACCATATTGGCGTACGTATCATTAATTAGATTAAAAAAGATTTATTAGATTTTGTATTTCCATTATTAGAAAATTATAGACCATTTGGGGTATGAATAAAGTCACTTTTCCCACTGAGATGACATAATTTATTTGAAAATTAGAGATTTAAAGAAAGGCTATTAATTTAATAAAAATTATTAAATAGTAAATAAGGAAAGTCTTTGTTATGATTGTGACTTTGGTTAATGAGCTGTCCCATGCCAATTATTTAACTATTTATCTAATATTTATTAGAGGACTCTTGTCTCATGACACTACGTATGTACGTAGTGTATAAGATAATATAATCTTTATTTTTATATATAAAATATGTAGAAAATGATATATTAATTGACGGATGAATTGATGGTTATGGAATGTATTAATTTGATATTCCAAGATAATATATATCATCTATGTCTACATATCAATCCAAATATATTTAATTATCTTGTTTCAATTAAAATAAAATTCATGTAGTAAGTGAACAAAAAATAAAGAGAGACAACTAAATAATATAATCAACATTATTGTATACGGAACTTCTAATTTAGAGAAGAAAACAAAGAATGATAGTTACTCGTGATAAAAATAAGGTCAACAAAATAAAAATTATGCACTAAACTAAAAGAAGTAACTTTTTTTTTTTTGTTTTTTGTTTTTCAGGAAACAACATTATGTCCAAAAGCTCAGAGGTAAAAAAAATAATAAAACACCTCTTTCGAACTGTTTGTTTGTTCCTTTAAAAAAAAGCGTAAAAATTACATAAATTACATAAATTCATTAGTAGTATCCCAAATATTTGGAATATTATCAAAGTTCAACATGTTGCTGCAGTAGCTATCTCTTTCATCTTCAGTAGTTGTGCTGCTGCTATTGTTGAAGTAAGTTGAATTTGAATTCAATGGCGTAGGACTTGATGAAGGTGTCGATAAATTCGACAAAACAACTGACTGCAGATTAAAATTGTTGTTGTTTTCATCGGACGTTAGAGGATCATAGTACCCATAATTTTGTAAAGGAAAATAATCATCCGTCACACCATTGCTTAATTGCCACTCATCATCATTAATAACTTGACAATTATTTTGTGAGTTACCAAAGTTTTCAAGATCTGATGAGAAATCCTCTATTTTTGTTGCAATAGGTGGCTGCATGAGTTGAGCTTCATGACTAGAAAATGGAACACATGGGGTTGTACTTATAGTTGAAAAATCTTGAATTTGGTTATTTTGGACCATTTGTGGCAATTGGTTTTGGCAAATTATTTGATTTTCTTGAAGATTATTTGGGATTAAAAAGTTGTTTGTGTTTTGGCGTTGGGATGATAAAAGAGAAGTAGCTAATCTCAAGAGTTCAGGATTAACCAAAGGTTGCACATGGCCTAACAATCTTGAAAGGTTCATTTGATGATGAGATGAATTATTGTAAATTGAATGGTTTAAAATGGAAGAAAGATCAAGAAGATCAAGACGTGGACTGTGTGTCACTGGATCAATCCCCATTCTCAAAAGCCTTTTCCTGATATGCGTATTCCAATAGTTCTTGATTTCGTTATCAGTTCTACCAGGTAAACGTGCAGCAATAGCAGACCACCTAAATCGAAAAAGAAACACATGACAAATTAGTTTCAATCTCTAAGGAACAAGACAAAATACATAGATAAAAAAGTCCAAACCTATAGAGAAAAAAATGAGTACTATATCATTATGACCCCATCAATAATAAATAAAATAGATAAACTTACTTGTTGCCTAAAATACTGTGGAGTTGAATGATAGTCTCCTCTTCTTCAAAAGAAAATCTTCCTCTTTTAATATCTGGCCTTAGATAATTAGTCCAACGAAGCCTACAACTTTTTCCACATCTTTGAAGCCCTACAATACACAAACATTAAAGCTTTAATAATACAACTTTAAAAAAAAGTATAATAGAAGAAAATAGTATAGTAAGAAGAAAAATAAATACCAGCATTCTTTGGAAGAGTCCTCCAATTACCATATCCATGTTTTTGAATGTAATCAATGAGTTTTTGATCTTCTTCAGGTGTCCATGGACCTTTTTTAAGTCCATTTTTGTCACAACAAGGAGCTCTACCCATATTGATGATAATGAGTTTATAATTTATTTCACTTCTTGTGTTTTTTTTTTTTTGTGTGTGTATAAGTATTTGTTGTTGAGGAGAAGAAATGAAAGTGCAAAAGTCCGTATTTGATGAAAATATTAATGAGAGGGGGTTATATATATATAGAAGAAAAAAAAAAGAGGAAGAAGTCAAAGAGATTCGGTGGCCGTCCTCTGTTTATAAGTGTAGCAACGTGTCCATTCTCTTTTCAGCAAAAAGTGTGAATTCAACCATCTCTATACATAATATACATCCAGCCCCAAAACAAAACCAAAATAGTAGGGGGGGGGGGTGCAGTGTAATAAAGTAAATTTACATTTTTACCCTTTATAATTTTTATTTTTAATTTTAATTTTTTTAATTTGTATTCTGACTTCTTATATAATAAAAATATAATCATGTAGACAATCAAGTAATATCAATTATCGGATGTCTCAATTAATACGGTACACTTTTCTATTTAATTCATTTCAAATAACTAAAAATAAATTAACTTCATATTTTCATTTTTATTTTTGATAAAATAATTCACAGTCGGTCACATTGATAGTCAAGGAATGTTTCAAATTATAAATTGTGTCAAGTTAAACTATATAAATGAGAAATCTTAGTAGTCTAGTTGGTTGACTATTTGAACTCTCAGCTTATTAATAAGAATATAATTCTCCACATTGTAATCCCCTCCCTTATCCTCTAACTTTTTTTTTTAGAAAAAAAAAGTCAATTATACAACACAAAATTAAAACAAGGGAATATACTTTTTTATAATTCCCTTGTATAAACTTTTGGTTTCGCTGCAAGTACATGTTTTAGTTGTACTTAGTTGAGTATATTTATACTTAATAACATGAATTCACATTCTTGCATGGCTTTGTTTCAAAGCCGGCTCATGTTTGTGCTCCATTTGCTTGTTGGCTTGAGTCTAATAATAACCGTCGACATAATTCTAATCTCTAGGGGATTTATTTGTCCATGAAAATCAGAACAGAGAAAATATTATCTAAATATTTTGTAAAAGTTTGAAATTTTATAATTTTAATTTGGATAGATTTTATTAATCATTAGGCCATGTCATTGCATCTCTTTCTCCCTTTAATTCAGATTTTACAGTATTGCCACTTTTATATGGGCAGTTTGGGGGAAATAAGGTAGAAGATTGCAAAAATATGATTTATTTTTATATGGCGTAGTTTCTCTAATTACGAACAAGGAATTTAACATTAATAGAATAATTTTTCTAAATTTATTATTTTAAAAATATCATAGCATTTATATGTAAATTATAATAATATTCTTTAAATTCATGATCTTAATTTTGAAAATAGTTTATCACCACCGTGGAAATATTGGATTTTTAATGAATAAAATAGGGAGGGTTAATCTAATTAAGTTGAGTTTTAAGTTAACACTATAAAAATGTGTAGAGAATATATTTTAGAAAAGAAGTTTAAAATAACATACTCGCTTTTACTTTTTTCAAAAAGCCATCACTTATAGCTCATGAGCCTAGGGTGTGGGAGGGTTTGGTTGGAAAAATAACCTACTCTATCACTAGTAGGTCGTGAGCCTCGGGTAGTGACGGATTTAAGATTTTCATTCAGGAGGTTCAAAAAATAAAAATATAAACATGTAATTAAGTCTTTCGAAATGGATCCTTTCAATTTTTTTGGGTTTAAAACAATACTTTTGGCACGTTTTTAAAATAAAAAATGTTTGAAAAACAGAACTAATTTCTTTAAACAAAAATAAACTGAAACTATAAGGGAAAAAATAAATAAATGTTGTTGTATTCAAACCTGGGGCATGCACCTTAATATTTAGGAGTCTTACCATTGAATCATCTATTTTTATTTGTTATTGAGGGTGTTCAAAATATATAGATCTACTGAAATATAGAAAATTTCCTTATATATATCTGATATTTTTTTACCGAGGTGTTCGAGTGAACATCCTGGACCCAACGTGTGTCCGCCCCTGGCCCCGGAGACAGGGTGGAAGTTGGCTAGGAAAATAACTTACTCTGTACAAGTTTGTCTCAAAAAAATTTAAAATACTTTTTCAGAATTCTCATTTTGTCGTTAAAACTCTTAAAGGTATAATTCATAGGCCACATCGATCTATATATATCTATGATTTAATTTACTACACAATTTTAAATTCTTTTTTTTTTATCGATCAATTAAACAATGAATATTTGACTTTATGTTAATTTCATTGAAATAATGGGCAGATTAGTAAGAAGTGAATCAATCATTGCAATTTTCAAAATTTACCATCATAAGAAATGCTACTGAACTAGCATTGAAGAGAAGACAATGCAGTACTTATTATAGTCAAACATGGAAACAAAGTTAAGTACAGAAAATGACTTGCACTGTGGTATAAAATATAAATGGTGTGCAGCAAGAACATGTTACCAAGCCTAATCAATTAGTCTTTAATTGGAACCTTACTTTATGTCATTTATATAGCTGTCCACACTTCTAATGTAAATTTTCTTCCATTCAGTGCCTATTTTTCAACACATAAAATTAGACTAACTTGTTTTTTCGTCGTGGCTCATAATAAATTCGATAAGATGGATAACTTATTCACAGTTTTTCCGGCTGTAATTTACACTATAATAAAAATGACCATTAGCGATATTTAATTCTTAATTGTCGCTAAATATGTATTTTTAGCGGTAATTGTCACTCCTTGTATATGTTCCTAAAGTCTTTAGCGATATTGGTTCTAATTGCAGTTAACTAATGCCGGTAAAGACTTTAGCACTCTTTATTAGTGTCAATATTTAATGTCTTAAAAATTATTTTTCTTATAATGTTATATAGTGAAATTTAACAAGTAAAATTTGAGAAAATTAAAATAAATTATACACGAATCTTACATTTTTTTTTTGCTAGAGATAGGACCTCATCAACTAAAAGAAGTGTACTGAAAGCCCAATAACCACATTAAAAAAAAAAAAAAGAGAGAGAATATAAATAACGCAAATAAAACAACATGCGATAGTAAAAAAGAAAACTAAAATACGTACATGAATATTTAATAAAATAAAGATGAGAAGAAGAAACTAGCCCTCAAATGCTCGACCTCCCTACCTCGTTATACAATGGATCATCGTGTCCACAATAAGTTGAAAATATGTTATGTCGTATTTAATCATATTTTTAATTCTTTTTCGATTTATTTTTACTTTTTTAAAAATTTATTATAGCAAACCTGTTACATTTTCTTATTAATGTATCAACACACCTCATTTTCACATGTCTAGATCATATTCACAGTTTTCCTCCTTTTATTTCATAGAAGACTTGCAAAGATTAAATTTTTACAATGATTTGCATTATATTAGCATAATCTCATACTTTAATAAAATTATACTCTTTTAATTCGTTTCTTTTCCTCCTCTTTTTTACCCGAATAAATGTGTACTCTCTTAACCCAAATTAAAAGTTGATCTTTTTCGTTTGAGAAAACTAATTCGACATGTTTAAATTAATAGGATTCACATTAATCCGTTATTTTCAATTTTCATCCCAAACCCCCTACAGAAAAAAAAATCAAGTTAATTATTAATAAAAATAGAGCCTAATTAAGTGATGGCATATAATTTGTGTTAATTAATGTTCATAGATATATGAAGTACCCTCAGTATTGTTTTAAAATTAAAAGAAGTCAATTTATCTTTCCCGTTACATTGAATTTAATTAAATCGATTTTGAAATGAAGCAAAATGCTAATTGGATTTCAAGTTTTTTGACTTTGTATAGTTGAAAAGAGACTTAACTATCCAAAGTCGCATATAACTGTGAGTGCACTATACCAAATACCAATAATTAGCTATCCTAATTACATTCTTATGTAGACCACATTCTCGATATATCAATCATAATATTTCAAATTTTTCTTCTTCAAATATATAAAAGTCTTAACGTTAATTCCAGTAAATTAACTCATCTTCGACGTCTTACTTTAAATAAAAAAAATTCTCCTTTACCTTCCTGATCGTAGATAGTGATCGAGCCCTAGGATTTTGATATATATAACAAGAGGCGGAGCCAGTTTGGGATTCATAGCTTCAGAGGAATTACTAATTTTTTTGTAGACTTTGTATTTGTATTTGAAAATTAAACAAATATATATACGTATATTAACTTGTAAACCCTTAACAAATTGATTGATGACTAGGGCATGAAAATACTTTTCACAACAATGTTATCGATTTGAACCCTATTATCAACAAAAAAAAATCTTTTTTAGAACCCCAAACTCCCTATCTAGCGGAGTCTCTCTCTCTCTCTATATATATATATATTAGATGTCGAACCTTCATACATCTATTTATACATATTTTGAATCTCTTATTAAAAATTCTGATTCTGATGCATGCATATATAGAGAGGGAGACTACTATTGATGAGCGATCGACGGCTTGAAGCTAATAATATCGGCTCGAAATGTGGCTGGATTATTTATTAGACAAACTTAATCAATATGTGGAAATAAATTAACTACTTCAGTCGTTTCTGAATTCTGATAAAGCACAAAAGTGGAAAAAATAAATTAAAAATATCATGGCTTTGTAGGCTAGTATTATATATGTATAATCCAATCCGATTAATCAACACTACGTCATTGTTTCAGAATTATTTATAAATATATAAATGTGACGCTATTGTAGTTATTTTTTAACTAATAATTCATTTTTAATTAATAATTGTTTTAGAAAAGCTACAGACCTAATACGTGTCCTCCTGCAATACCTTAGCCTCTTCATAGTTAGGACCACAAGCCAAGAAATCAAGATTGTGACAAATCAATCTCATATACACGTTTTATGATGTGAGAGTTCATAGATTTAAAATTTCAATACTTTCTCCTTCTTGTTAATATTATATTTTAAAAGCATTTAGAGTTATCATAAAATTTTAATTTCTTTTCATCTTATTGTAAGCGATGTTTGGTTAACTTTTACATATTTTGATTAATTTCATAAATATCTATTAGTATCTTCATCAACAACATACTATATAACTTGATTATTAAGGTTCGAACAAATAAAAAAAAACTACTTAATATTTTCTTTTATATCAAAATTTGAATATGAGATCTCATGAATTTCAATTGTTTAACCGACCACACCTTTCGGATGCAAATGCAAAATAGCTATAAATTATTGCAAGAGAAATCATAAGATTTGGTTTGAAATTTATTATAAGAAATTAGTGTAATCATATGAGCTTCATAGAAACGATAATTTTTTAATTTTTACACCATATTTAAACGACGAGGTCTATTAAATGGGAAGAAAAAGGACATAAGAGATTTGGCAAAAGTTGTAAGATTGAGACACGTGGTGTTGTGTAAAGGATTATAGATTTTAGTTAGTAATATTTTGATTTGAATCACAAGAAGTCGGGCGCCTACTATATATTGATGATGTTATTATTTTTAGACGTGGAAAGGTAATATTTATTTTCATGTGAAATAGGAAAGTTCATAATAAATTAAATATACAACTTTATCTGTGTCTCACATAAGTTGAACATATAGCCCCTATATTAAGATTTAGGTCAAATATTATTGTAATATCCAGTATGATTTGTCCTGTTCATTTCCCATGCAAGCTGTTCATTTTTTCCCCCCCCCCCCCACCCCCCATCAAAAAAATTCTACCTTCTCACTCCTTAGTTAGGAATTGTTTGGCTACCTTTACTCTGTAATTTCGGAGATAAAGTCAAAATTTAAGTTTTAAAGATTTGATTCATAAAATTATTTGTTATAATTAATTAAATTTATTATTTTTTAAAAGTTATGAGTGTATATATATATATAAAATAGTATTATTTATTATGATTTTACTGAATTATTATGCATACGTTTATTTTTTTCGTTTAACATATTGAGTTAAGATGAACTTACGCGGTATGCAAATGCATCAAAAATTTTGTTATTTTATTGAGATTTTAATGTTATAATTAGTTATGATAATATACCAACCAAACAATCCCTTATATATAAAAATTATTCTACTTTGCATTAATATTTCTTTTTAAATACATAATATATCTTAATCAGAGATACTGAACGGTGTATATAAATCACATTGAAAGTGTTCAACCCAATATTTTTGGCTAATATTTTCAGATTTTGGTGTTGTACGTGGAGGTACTTCTAGATTATTTAATTGTGTTTAGCATGCTGATTGTGCGGGCTAGTACAATTAGTACTTAATTAAGGAACACATAATCCTCAAATCGGCAACCACTTGTCCAGATTATAAAGTTATTATAGAGCAAGTTTGACATTTAATTAACAGATGGTTACATCCTAATTACTTCTTATTAAGTTAAGCATTATTTACGACTTGTGTCTTGCAAGAAGATACATGTAATATATATTCTCAAGAAAATCATACGATCTTGAGAAAATAAATTATGAATATGTTGAAATCAAACATACTAAAACAGGAAGTTACTTGTGATAATTATAAATAGTAGGTTTGGTACTTAATTAACAAACTAATGCTTAATTTCATGCAAATACTCAAATTAGGTAGTACACGTCCAATTATTTAGGTGGATTCTATCGAGAAATGGAGATGTGTTATTTTACTGCGATGCATAGACGAATTCAAAAATTTATAAATTTTCATAATAATAATAATAATAATTGAATCATAGTCAACTATTATATACTCTTTCGTGAACCATATTTATTGTAGTTTAAATAAGTCTCATGTTATGGTGAGCTGTTCAATTTTTCCAACAAACCCTTCAATATATTAACTAACCCTGAATAATAATATTCATCTTATTCTTCGAAATTAAATCTATTTTATTATAGGATTTGTTGGCTATTTGTGGAAGAAGGACCAAATTAAAGTGCTTGTGGATGGCACTTTTTTGTTACTATTTTAAGAAATTCCACCTTATTATAAAAAAAAGAACATTATATTTGTATGGTGTACCAAGAGAGTGACACTATCATTTCAAATAAAACCATGCATATAATAATATTTTACTCCATAAACATGCAATATAGGACTATATATATATATATTGGAAGATTTGTGATATATATATATATACACACACACATCACATATCTTCCCTTTCTTCCATTTTTATCTGCCTCACATAATTCCATATCCATCTATATTAATTTATCCTTAATTTAAACCAATCATTACAATAATTTTTGGTAAACTAATCATATTAGACCAAACATTATTTTATGGATGCACTGAGATTTTCTATCCCTTCCTTTCCAATGCGAGCGGTTTATTTTGACTCAAACCCTATCCCGCCTCACTTCAATAATAAAATCGGATTTAGAATTTTAATTTTATTATAAAATATATACATATATATATTAGTGAGTTTTGAATAAATTATTTATATATCGAATAAGTTTTTAATCACAAATGTAGGATCTAACTTAAATTATTGACTTACGAGAAGAAAATAGGCAATTTATTACTATTAAAAAGGAAATACTTTATACAACTAGAAATTGAAATATATGTGATGTATAGAATTAACCAAGTAGATTATATTAACAACCTACAAAGTACTAATATTTTATTAATCACATTATAGTAGGCACAATCTTAGGCTAGTGTCGCAGATTTTGGTGTCATCAAAGGATTTTTGAATTATAAATTAAGTCTAGATTGCTGATTATGCAAATAAGTACAATTAGTAGCACTTAATAAATCAACGAAGGCATAGTCTCTCACACCCTCAAATGTGTCCACGTATATAATAGAGTAGATCATAAAATTAATTTAACTACTGCTCACATATATCAATACTTGGATCATTAACTTCTTGTCCAAAAGTTAGTGTTGGCTAAAAATACATTTGTTGTCTACATTTTAAATTGACCAGCAAACGTATGCACTTTACGAAGAATTTACCATCAAATTTGAAATATGTTTTTTTTTTCTTTTCTGTGGACAACTATTCGGTGTCTTATCAAAACAAGTTAACTTTTAAAATGATTTATCGCGAAGATATTTAGAATTATTTTAGACCTTAAAGTTTAAAAATCGTCCTGTCATATTAAGTCAAATAATATCGAATAAAATAGGACGGAGGGAGTAGCTTATTATTTAAGCCAGATATGTGTGTGGTGTACCAATAGAGTGACAGAAATATTTTAAGCAGAGCCATGCACATAATATTTTACTCGATAACCACATAATCTATGTAGACGAGAGCACATAATTGGTGAATAATACTATATTGGGATGCTTAGAACTTTGAATTAATTAATTAAATATTTTTTAAAGGACTACAACTGGCATTCATGAAAATTCGAGATCATTCCAAGTAATAGGGCCCTCTAAATGCTTAATTTACCAGTTTCTTGCCATTTTGATTGGGTATACGTGGATTACTTCAAAGAACAGTTGACATTTCTGGAATGATCCTACGAATTATATATGATGAATAATATAAAATGATCATAAGTAGAATTTCCATCTAAAGAGGCAATAATTTGATGACACATAGTGACTAAGTAGTCCATAATAATAGTAATAATGATAATATTTAGGGCGCTTTCAATGAAAGAAACATGAACCACAAACAGTGTTGTTGTCTCATGAAGGATAAAATATTGTCACATGGATTTGGTCTAATTGGCCAGGCACTAAAGTGCAAATAATTATTTTACCATTGTGTATAAATCTCAATATTAACAGAATCTTAACCTCTGGAGTCGATTGAATGAATTTGGAGAAAATGAGCTTAGAAATCCGCTCATGCATTCCCATTTGTCGTAGACGAATAGAGTTTACCTAGTATCCTGTTGTTAGTAAAAGATGACAAGTATCTCATAAAATTAGTCGAAGTGTGCAAAAATTGAGAAAGTGATCACAATCATTAAATTAAAAAAAAAAAAGCACGCTCATGCAATAATGCCCTTTAATTTATTTGAATTAGAGTCTTATTAGAATATAAGACTATAACTAAAGACGTATCAGCTTCATTAAAGTCATTGCACCTTACAACATCAAAGATAACAACTTAAAAAGATGCTTGAGGATCAAATATGTGCAGACAATAAAGTTTAGGTATCTTTAGTATCTGCATGCAAGCAGAGAGACCAAGAATTCTGGATAAAGCGCGGCGTTATGTTTGTGCAAATGATAATTGACAATGTTGTTTGTTGAGGAAAATAAATAGAAGAAATAACCTTTTCGGATCCTGATAGATAATAATGAGTTAAAATGCTTGGGTTATACATGAAAGTCCAGTTCTTAAGTAATATCTATTCCTTGAATATAATAAATGAATCATTCTCCATGAAGATCCCATACTTGAAGGATGTTTAAGTGGAAGTCGAAGAGTTAGCCAAATGAGGCCCAAAGAATACAAGTATGCTAAGAAACAATGGCAAATATACTGTTCAATGGCCCGGACATCAGGGTTATTAAAAAAAATACAGATTGACAAAAAGAATTAGAGGTATAATTTGTCACCAGAAAACACCTGAGCCATCAATTGATTGATGGATTTGAAGAGATGAGTCCAAGTATCTGATTATGTAAGATATAATTCGTCACAAGAAAGCCACCAGATGGAAATATAGTTCTCCTTGCAACTTGATCTGCTGCAAAATCAATTGAACTTCCTTCCCAGTCAGTCACCTGAAAAGAATTTACATGCATGCTGATTAACTAGGATAATAGCAAGTCAGACTCGTTTATTTTTATGATAGAAAGAATGCTGCAAGAAAAAGATTTATGTTAATTGATGTAGTCTAAGCATTTTCCCTCAAGTAGAAAGGTAAAGGATAAATAGAAAGCCTTTAAAGTGAGAAGAATCAAGCAAGGAAATCAAAGCTAGCGCTCAAAAGATTTCCCTAGCTTAGTATCTTTACATTCTAATGTGCCAAATGAACAAGGTCGCAAACAGGATACATCCCCCCTTAGTAACACGATCAGGGAAAAGCTTGACAGTGATAATAGTCTACGATGGGTCATCTAAAGAACAAAAATAATAATAGAGGTATGGTATTTTATGCAGTTGTTGCTTCTCTGGGGCTATAATTGAATTTACATCTGATTGACAAAAGAGAATTTTAAGGAGGTAGCACAAATTCAGCATCATGTAAAAAAAGATCCAAAGTATTTAATCTCCCAAACTGGTCGGTGATGGGATCAATTGTCTCTTTATATGGTCACGGGGAATCCTCAGCTAATGGAGTTGTGCCAAAATCCATTTTCTTATAATGGTATCACAGTCAGAACCAGCACTAATACTAATTCTTTGTTTACTTAATCTTAGCCCCATCTTATATTGCTCACGCCCCAGATGTCCAGTTCTGAGTCTGGCTGTGTGCACAATCTCCCTCTTAAGTCCATCTTTTTTAGCTTCAGAATCAGGGGATCCAACTCTTTTGATGACAATAGCTAGTCTAGACTTTATTTTCTTTAGTAACGGTTGGAGATTTTTTTTGCTTCTAGTCCATACCTCCAACTTATTATATGTTTATCAGCTTTTAGTTTGTCAACTTCCCTTGTAAAGAGTTGGATTATCCAACTTAGTTATGACCAAGGAGGTTTGTTTTCTGTCCCCCTCCTTCAAGTTATCTGTAAGTCCATTTTCCTTATCACAAAGAGGTAGAAATATCATTTTGTTTTAATCTGCCTGCAGTTCACAGATGTTTTAAGAGAAATGCTCAACATTTATTTCGATCTACTCTTTCATTTGTGAGACATGATTACATCACCATGAGAAAGCTAAAGTAACATGCCTTGTTACTTATGCTTCTATCATAACAAGCATATTTTGTGTCTATTAGAGATGGAAATAATTATCTCCAACAGATTAAGAATAAATGGGCCTTAATGATTTGGGAAACTCTGTTTTCTTTAAAGCAAACCACAGGAGTTATGCTCTGTGGTATGAAAAAATTTCGCCTCCCAACCAGTTCTCAAGTTCTCATCTATATCCATTCGACCTTGATCAAGAACCTGCATGCAAATTGGCCCAAAAACAGAAGAAGACGATGCCTACATATTGAGTTACACAAATAAAAAGGTAGTTTTGTTAGGATTACTCAAGTTTTATGTAGATTTACTAAATATTATACCAACTGTTCTGTTTTCTCCAATAGCTGGTTATAAATGGAATTTATTAGCAGAGAACTTAAGATATATGCGTATGCAGAAAAGAATACCCCATCAGAGAGATGCATAGACACATAAAGGAATACCAATAGGAAGACACATACCTTTCCCCCGGCTTCATGAACACATATGATTCCAACAGCATGGTCCCAAGCAGGGGCATAGCCAGAGATTTTCTTCAGTTGATTCATATATTCGTATCAGAATGTTGAACATTCAAAACTAATGCTAACACAGAGATTTTGTGGCATCAATAGATGATGATTGAGTAAATCCAGTCAACTTGAAGTGACCAACAAAGGAAGAAAGAAACAACTTTATGACAAAATTATCAAATTTCCATGAAATTATTTTCATTTAATTTTGCTCTCCGGTGCCGATAATTAAAGTATATTGTTATTCAAATGTGATAGCATAAATGCATTTTTTATCAATCTGTAATTCAATATATATATATATATATATATATATATATATATATATATATATATATATATATATATATATATATATATATATATATATATATATATATATAACAATCTGTTATAAAGTTGTAATGGAAACCTCAAAAGGCTTGTTTCTGCAAATAAGTTTGGACCACGGACTATAAACCCAAATTAGTATGTCTTTCTTATAATTTCAAGAAAGTTTGTAGTATCCTATATTCCTCGTGTTCATAGAAATGAAAAGCATTACCAATGTAACTCCACTAGTAATCTCAAGAAAGTCTGCACTAGTTACACTTTTATTACAACAAACATGGCTCAATCACAAGCTAGTTGGGGTTGGCTATAAGAATCAGTACTTTCCGTGGCGCTCCATATAACCCGTCTCAATTCAATATTTATATGATCAGTTTTTCTACTACTAGAAGTCTTATTTTTAGTCTTTTATAAATCTCTAACAAGATCAACAGACTCCTAGAATAACATACAATTTAACTCTTATTGTTTGTAGAAACTTAGCCAGGGTAAAATTTGTGCTAGCGCCATAAAACATCTTAACTACAAGGGGCTTCACTAAAGGATCACAAGTCTACAACTTTAATGACATGAGGCACAAGCTCACTTGATTGCAGTTATCTATAATGTGAGAGATTAAAAAATTACCTTCATAACTTTTCTGGTTGTTGCACGAAGAAGAAAAACCGATGCTCTACCAGAAGCCACCATCATATATTTGCACAAACTGTGGAGCAGAAGAAAATTGCATTAAAAGAATGTGAAAAAACCATCAAAGAAACACGACAACATAACTAGTTTCTAACCCTAAAAGGAGAGTCGGAAGACAATGTGGTAAATTCACAATTGAACAATTCATCCAATGGAGTCTAATTTAGAGCATCACGAAAAAATATACATAATGTGACCATTGTGATTCTGTCCAGAGGTAATGTAAAATAGTGTCCCTCAATCTCTACTGGAGGTAATTCATGAACCTCTGTCGAAAATGAATTAGATAATGATAATTCCACATAAGCTAATAACAAAATACTGCTAAGAAACAAATTTCCTTCACAGAAGAAGGGTGTGTTGGTGTTTGGTGGAGCTTCACAAGACTAATCAAGCAGATCAATGACAAATATAATCATCTTAGATGGATTTCAATAACTGAAATAATGTGTGGTCAAAGAGGTCAAGTAACGAACTGTGGATTATAAGCTTTTTCAAGTATAACAAGAATCTGATGTTATATAAGTAACTCGAAGACAACTAATTTAATCAATATCCTGATCAAATAGTTTCAGGTATTATGAACTCTACTCAAATAGTTTCAGATATGTGGACTGACATTGAAGAATAGCAGACACCAAAATATCGCATAGAGTCCCCCTCCTCCAGAATATTATTCTAGTGAACATGACTTTTGAAGAAAACCCATTGTACACAATGAAATAAGTATCTGAAAGATGCCTACCAGCACTAGTATCTCTATAGTTGCAGCAATTTTGGTGGGAAAGAAAGCTTAACAGTTAGAGACACAAATAAGAAATCCTGAAATCAAGGAAAAAAGTTCTTTTTTTTTTTTTCTAAGTTCGTTCCTGAAACAGAGAAATACAAAGATCAGAGGATAAAATCGGGTGGTGGAGAATACTCGCCCAGATATTACCCTTCACATCTGTGGTTCAGACAATTTGATGATCATGAACAAATACAATTTGTTGTACAAAGATATAATTATTAAGATATTCACTGCATGTGTATGTATAAGATCCGTGATAATAGAGTGTCGTATTATGCTCAGATTATATCATCAGCTCAGATCATATCAGAAATCACAAATGGGTTTCCAACATGTATGCCAGCCATATGTAAAACCAGTTTTATCGCATGTTTAACTACTTTTAAGTGTGCTTGTGACCAGCATTCAAACTGAAAATGCTTTAATAAGTTCATTCATCTATATTAATTTTCTTCCTCAGCTCTACATTTATTGAACCCTTATTTTCTAATAAGGATCACTATCACAATTTTCATTTAATTGTCTACTCCTATATCAAAATGCATCCACATTTTTGGAGGCCTATCTAGTTTGAAAACATTATTTAAATGTCAATTGTAGGCAAGAGACAGTTGTTCATCACACATCTAACGTCAAAGCACCAATCTTGCTAAAATAATGCCTGAGAATTATCTTTGACAAGAAGACATCACCTTCCACAGCATGCAGGAACAAGAAGGATGTCTCCTTTCCCTATTTTTTCAGAGTCTGTTTTTGCATTAAATGAGGATGATATAGGAAAAGACTCCCACTTCTGACTTTCTGGTGTACAAAAACGTGCCTCCTCAAGTACTTGGCATCCATCGACGGAGCATCTTGTCCAACTTTGAGACAACTCGCTGGTTAACTTGTGTGACAACCTTTGTTTCCACGTTCCACAACCCACGTGAGAAACCATAATCATCCCAGATCTGGAGAAATTGTTTCCAGTTTCTTGGACACCGGTGACACAATTAACAAAATAGTCTTCATCCCAGTTAGGGCACCCCATAACTCCCAAAACAATCTGTCCTTCAACCACAAGAGCCAAAGCCACCTAACAACAAAACCTAACCAAATAAGTAAAAGAAATGGCAAGAGGTATAATCTCAATTCAATCAGTTCACAAATCCTAAAAGAACATGCTATGATGGAAAGCTATGTGTATATAACGTAGGAGACTCTTTAGTTACGAAGACTTCTTTTTGGAGAAATATTAATACTTTAACCTGAAACAACGTGTTGTCAGGAAAAAAGAACAAAACAAAGAGGATGAGGGGAGACAAAAAGAGAGGCCTGATACGAGTGCTTTCCACTGTAACACCAATATAAAGGTTTCACCCTTATAAAATCATTCCTCACATCCTTCACCAATTGATATGAATTCTTGCCCTTATGATGAGTAGGGAGAAATTATTGAAAGCAATGGAACTAATACCACCCATACTATAGAGTAATTAGTAAGCTACTAAAAATAGTTGAAGTATAGAAGAATACATCAGAACCTTAAGGTGACGAGGATAATACCAGTAAATAATCTGTATTTTTTAGGATTATTCCCTCTTAAGTGAAAAGTAGCCTTTGTGGGTAACAAACTAGGAAAAATCAGTACATAATTCCCGGACACCAAGGTTATAAAAAAAAAGTACCTAATTCAGATTCAGTGATGCTCCATGACCAGACAGTTAGGAATTGGGTACTGGGTTCACCAGACAAGGAGTTAGAGTCAGGTGTCAATCACGTCCCACCTCAGTCTTGGAGCGTGACAGACTGCTAGCAAGAAAGAGAATAGTCCGGGCATTAGAAACTTGAGGCAACTTAACAACAGTTTAATGATGAAATGGCTGTGGTGATTTTGTTCAGAACAACATGTCTTATAGCAATAGGTAACTGATGAAAAACGTGTCTCTAAAGGACATTGATATTCAAAGGTGGTGCCTGCTCCTTATGGGGTGGGAGTTTGCTGAGTAATATTGGTTTCAAAGTGGGTGATGGCAGGAAGATTGCTTTTCATAGTAGTAAATAGATTAGGAATGGTCCATTGAAAGAGCAGTTTCCTAATTTATTAGGACTAATTTTGTTATCTGACACCACTTTGTTCAGTAATACAGGGCAAGATGGATGGAATCTCAGTTTCAGAAGACATCTGAATGATTGGAAGATGGGCAGACTTGCTAAATTTTTGAAAGCCTTGGAATCCTTTCAAAACTTAGCTCATTGTCAGGATAAAATGTATTAGAAAGCTCTTAATAAGGGATGTTTCACAGTTAAATCCTGCCACTCGTCTCGAAAAACTGGTGGTCAACTGGGTAATTCATGACCATGGAGGCAATTGGAAAATGAAAGCTTCCTATAAGGAGGGTATGCTTCTTATGCTTCGTTACCGAGAAGACCTGTTTGACACATGAAAACCTTCACAAAAGAGGCTTTCATTTGAGCTGTGGAGGTTACTTATGTGGTGAGAAGCCATAGAGAGCTTATTTGGCATCTGTCCTTGTTTTGAACTAAAACCAATCAATTAAACAACTAATACTTGCTATCTTTGGACATAGTCATGGAAAACAACTTCACATGTAAGCTGTTCTCCTTACTAAAGTTCCTCCGAGATGGTTAGCTTGGGCACTAAAAGCTGATTAGAATTATGCAGGTATTAGTTATGCACTTATGTGGGTATAAGTTATGCAAGTATAAGTTATGCAGGGATTAACTATTCCATCTTCTACCCCACATAAAATCATACATCAATTCCCTCATAACTTGTGCCTATATAGTTATGTGGATTTCTAAATTGAAAACCAAACGTTGTATTAATTTTATACATGATTAACTTAATTCCTAACTAACTATCAAATGTTGTATAACTTACACAAAAATCAATACATGGATAAGCTACCTCTTTACTAGCTACCGCTAATGGTATTTCATAATTAGAATACCTATACTAGTGACAATCTTCCCTTCTTCCTTTTATGTTGGTTAGAAAGAAGAAAAGGGAAAATAAAAGACGACAAGAAACAAAGAATAATAAGAGAAAAATACAGATTCAAGACATACCACATAGAGAGCTTCAACAGCTTTAACAAACCCTCGTGTCCCGTCAATGGGATCCAGCACCTGTACCAGATCCATGAAATTTATGAAAGCTGTGTGACAAAAGGTCTATCCCCCAAAGTGGAATTGAAAATTCTATTATTTCATTTCACAGGAATTCCTTCTTTATGTAAAGGTTTTAAAGATTGGATAGAGTTTACCATGAAAATGAGTGAATATTACTCATGAGTCAAACTCAACTTACCCAGTACGTGGCTGGGTTAGGCCCAAAATTATAAGCATCCTTGCCTCCTCTGTCAATTGCTTTCAAGACACTATCTTCTGTTACTTCGTCTCTAAAAGTTGCTTTATTAGCGACCACATCAACTACTGCTCCTACTAGATTAGTTGACCGCAAGAATGATGAGTCCTCTTCAGCCACCAAAGGAATGGACGGGAAGAGTCTGTTCATCTCTATCAGAGAAGGAAGTGATAGAGTAAAGAAACGATTCAGCTCTGTGCTAAGAGGATAATCAAGAGTGTCAGAAGGGAAATAAAACAATCTGTCATGATTGACCATTCTTAAATTATTTGATGGTTCATTAGGTACATTTTCATGTAACAAGAAAAATGCATGTTATGAAGAAATCAATTGCAGCAATGTACGGAAGTTCACTTACGAAATAATACTCATCCTGCCACCTTCATCTTACAGTATCAATGCATCCTACCATATTTACTCTATGAAGCAGAAAGCAACTTGAGAACTATAAATAGGTTGAAAAACATTCTTACTAGAGGAAAAAATATGTGGTGAGACAAATTAGACCTCCAACATGCTTGTTGTCTATTCTCCTTCCAATTTTACAAAATGTTGTTGAAAACTGATCTCACTTCTAAATCAACTAATCACGAAGATGATAAAGAATTCAAGAAAATAAAAATGGATCACCCAAGCTGACCAAAGCCTGCACCCCGAAGTCTGCAATAGTGACTGGGGTTTGGTCATTTTTCTCAAGAATCTTATCATCATCGGAGAACAGCAAACTCTTCACCTAGCAACCATTAAAAAGAAAATGAGAAAACAAGAAGCCGAACTTTAAATTCAACAAAACTTGACAGGCTGCTGACCCACCCCCCACCCCCACCCCACCCCCAATCATCTCTTAGAAAAGCTAATATCTTTTGTCTCCAAAATCTATGATCTTAAGCATTGAGTACACTGTAGAACACTTCACATACCAAAAATTTCCATGTACTAAATCAAATTATACAGATTGTATAATAGCAGAGAGGAAGTTCCTTCTTACAAATGCAACCAGTCTTTCCACACATGTGTTCTATGGAATTACAATAAAATTAGCACGATGTTCCGTCAATTGAAAGAAAAACTAGTTCTTTTCAGAAAATACACTAAATTGACTAACAGCTATTAACCAAATGCACCTAAAAATAATAAGTTAACACAATCAATCAACCAAACACACTGTATGCCGCCTATGTAGGGATTCCTTCTACTCAGACTCATTCAATTTCAATAACAAGTAATGGATATAAGTAGCGAGCTAAATAAAAGAAATTTACATCAACGCAGAGACGGCAAGCTCGCTCGACAACATCAACAGCAGCTTCCAGCTCTCTATAATATTTGGCTTTGTGCTCGGGGAACGGAAGACTCAAACTCGACCTGCAAACGCAGAAAGAGTAAGAATTTAGAATCGGTTAAGGAAAGTGAATTTTTAGCAACGGCGCAGAGAGTTATCAGCTGACAGACCTCACAGCGGCGAAGCATGGGCGAATTTCCGAACGGAATGGACGTAGGAGAGGAGTCACAGGAAACCGGACGCCGGAGCACCGGAGGAGACCCATCGTCCGGAGCAACGGATTGATTTCCGACAGTTGAAATTGGCAGAGTCTCTCACGTGTTCTCAGCACGTGCTCAGCCAATTTATATTTTTTTCCTCCTCATTTTAAACATTTTATATACTCCTCTATTAGGAAATATTTCGTTTTTAACTGAAGTTTAACATAGAAAAGACATTTTCATACACTAGCAGAAAATAGAGAAATACTAAGAATACTTTGAAATTCGACTGAACTATTAGTTTGATTCTTAACTAATTTTAAAAATATTTATTTATTTAATTTATTGAATTTAAAATTTTCAGTTTTACAATATAAATAAATTTTAAATTTTTGTTAATACAAAAGTTCTTTAACACTTCCTTTAGCTTTTTTAGAAAACTTAAAAGAAATATATATAAAATTTTAACACTATTTATTATGTCATATCATGAATTCGACATATATTAAATTAAATAATAATATTTTTAGTTAGAACATAATGTAAAAACTAAACTATTAATTTACCACAAGCTTTAGGTGTTCTCCATACATCCTTTTTGAAAATATTTCAATTTTCTTAGAAGTATCTTTTCTTTGTGGATTTATAACTTGCAAATAAAGAGGGTTTTCAGAGTACATTGCTGCTATTTGTTTCTTCTAACCGCTGAGCTTGAACTTAGAATTTTGATTTTATTTTTTAAAATCTTGTTTGTAATTAGAAGGTGTATTTCGATTAAGGATTGTTCTATGGTATAAATTGTTGAAGAAAAAAAAAAATGTTGTTTAGATACCACAAAGAAGAGGAGAAAACAAAATTGGAGCTCAATTAGGTTTACAAAAGATGAATTTAGTGAAACCCAGAATAGAGCAAAATAGATGATGAAAAGTATTCAATCCCTTTTCAAGTCTACTGATTGTCTTCGCAAGGTAAAATCTTTAAAGAAAAATTCTTTCTTTATCATTCTTTGTTTTGTTTCGTCAAGTTAGCTACTTTTTCGGTTCCCAAATATTTTTCTTTTCTTTTCTAATTTGCAGGAAATTTGGAGTTCTCAATATGGTAAACAAATTAGATTGAAGAACTGTAGTTTTAGTAGCTGTGCAAGTATAAATTCAGTGGTTCTTGATGATTGTTCAGATGAAGAAAATGAATATTATTCATCTATTGTTCATCAGCGGGTAGCGAAAGATAAAGGGTATTTTGATCATACTTATTATCTAAGCTTACTAGATAGTTGCCTGAGTGAAGGGTCAATTATAGATGCCAAGAAACTACATGGGAAGTTGTTGACATTGGGATTTGGCGCTGACTATAGGATTGGTGCTAGGTTTCTTGATATTTATGTTGCTGGTGAAGATTTATCGAGTGCATTGCAAATATTTGATAATTTGCCTATAGGAATTAGAAATGTGTCTTGCTGGAATAAATTACTGTCTGGTTTTTCAAGGATAAAAAGAAATGACGAAGTTTTCAATTTGTTTTCTCGAATGATAAGAGAAGATGTTAATCCAGATGAGTGCACATTTTCTGAAGTTCTGCAAGCTTGCAGTGATAACAAGGCTGCATTTCGTATCCGGGGTGTTGAACAGATTCATGCTTTGATTACGCGCTATGGTCTTGGGTTGCAGCTCATCGTTTCTAACCGTTTGATTGATTTGTATTCCAAAAATGGATTCGTAGATTCTGCTAAGCAAGTCTTTGAGGATATGGTGGTAAGGGATAGTTCGTCTTGGGTTGCCATGTTATCTGGTTTTTGCAAGAACAACCGAGAAGAAGATGCTATTCTCCTATATAAGGATATGCGTAAATTTGGAGTTATTCCGACGCCATATGTTTTCTCGAGTGTTATTAGTGCATCCACAAAGATAGAAGCATTTAATTTGGGGGAACAGCTCCATGCTAGTATTTATAAGTGGGGATTTTTATCCAATGTTTTTGTCAGTAATGCCCTTGTTACATTGTATTCTCGCTGTGGATACTTGACATTGGCAGAGCAAGTATTTGTTGAAATGCCGCAGAAGGATGAAGTTACCTATAATTCTCTAATCTCTGGTCTCTCTTTGAAAGGATTCAGTGATAAGGCTCTACAGTTATTCGTAAAAATGCAGTTAAGTTCGTTAAAACCTGACTGTGTTACAATTGCAAGCCTCTTAGGTACTTGTGCATCATTAGGAGCTCTTCAGAAGGGAAGACAACTGCATTCTTATGCAACAAAGGCAGGTCTATGCTCAGATAGCATTATTGAAGGTTCTTTACTTGACCTTTATGTTAAGTGCTCTGACATTGAAACAGCCCATAAATTTTTCCTTGGAAGCCAGATGGAAAACATTGTTCTTTGGAATGTGATGCTCGTGGGTTATGGGCAGATGGGTGATTTGGATGAATCATTCAAAATATTTTCACTGATGCAGTTTAAAGGGCTACAACCTAATCAATACACATACCCCAGTATATTGAGAACTTGTACATCTGTTGGCGCTCGGTATCTTGGAGAACAAATACATAGCCAAGTATTAAAAACTGGCTTTTGGCAGAATGTTTATGTGTGTAGTGTGCTTATAGATATGTATGCCAAGCATGAAAAATTGGATGCAGCAGAGAAAATCTTTTGGCGTCTAAATGAGGAAGATGTTGTATCTTGGACATCTATGATTGCTGGATACGCTCAGCATGACTTCTTTGTTGAAGCTCTAAAACTTTTTAGAGAAATGCAAGACCGTGGTATTCGATCTGATAACATAGGATTTGCAAGTGCAATCAGCGCATGTGCCGGCATTCAAGCACTCTATCAAGGGAGACAAATCCATGCACAGTCAGTGATGTCAGGCTACTCATTAGATCATTCAATAGGCAATGCGTTGATTTTTCTTTATGCGAGATGCGGCAAAATACAAGATGCATATGCAGCATTTGACAAAATTGATACAAAAGATATTATTTCGTGGAATGGCTTGGTGTCAGGATTCGCCCAAAGTGGATTTTGTGAAGAAGCATTAAAAGTATTTTCTAGATTGCACGGAGATGGAGTGGAAGCTAACATGTTCACATATGGATCTGCTGTTAGTGCCGCTGCTAATACCACTAATATTAAACAGGGGAAGCAGATTCATGCGAGAATAAAAAAGACAGGTTATAACGCCGAAACAGAAGCTTCCAATATCCTGATCACATTGTATGCGAAGTGCGGAAGCCTTGTGGATGCCAGGAAAGAGTTTCTTGAAATGCAAAATAAAAATGATGTTTCATGGAATGCCATGATAACAGGCTATTCTCAACATGGGTGTGGCAATGAAGCTATAGAACTGTTTGAGGAGATGAGACATCTTGGTGTGAAGCCAAACCATGTCACTTATTTGGGTGTTTTATCAGCGTGTAGCCATGTGGGTTTAGTAGATAAGGGGCTTGGCTATTTCAATTCAATGAGTAAGGATTATGGTTTAATGCCAAAACTAGAACATTATGCATCTGTTGTAGACATTTTAGGACGAGCTGGCCATTTGCAGCGTGCGATGAACTTTGTGGAGACAATGCCAGTAGAACCTGATGCAATGGTTTGGAGGACCCTCCTAAGTGCTTGCATAGTTCACAAGAACATTGAAATAGGGGAAGAGACAGGTCACCGCCTCCTAGAATTGGAGCCTCAAGACTCAGCAACTTATGTTTTATTATCAAACCTATATGCAGTTCTTGGAAGATGGGATTCTCGGAACCAGACAAGGCTACTGATGAAAGATAGAGGTGTTAAGAAAGAGCCAGGTCGTAGCTGGATTGAAGTTCAAAACACTATCCATGCATTTTTTGTTGGAGATAGACTCCATCCACTAGCAAATCATATCTATGACTTTGTGGAGGAACTAAATAAACGGGTAGTAATGATTGGTTATGTTCAAGACAATAATAGTCTTTGGAATGATCTGGAGTTGGGACAAAAAGATCCAACTGCTTATATTCACAGTGAAAAGTTAGCTATTGCATTTGGACTTTTAAGCTTGCATGAAATGATCCCCATAAGAGTGATGAAGAATCTCCGCGTCTGCAATGATTGCCACAATTGGATAAAGTGTGTGTCGAAAGTTGCAAATCGGGCCATTATTGTACGGGATGCATACAGGTTTCATCATTTTGCAGATGGTCAATGTTCCTGCAATGATTTCTGGTAATTGGAACTATTGAAGGTTGAGACGACATAGTAAACTTCCAGTGTTTGAGATTGATGCTCTGGATACTTTTATCAATAGAGGTATTAACACTTAATCTTGATGATTATAATGATTATAGCCTTGGTTCAAAAGTCAACTTAACTAAAATCCGTAATATTCATCACTTTTCAATTACCAAAAGTTCCCTATGGTATATTCCAGTTCCCGTTTTCTCAGATCTGACAAAGCTACTGATTTAATTGCTATGATTAAGCGTACCATTTCCCTGTCAGGAAGCACAATTATAGTTAGGCGTTACTCTGATCTGTAAAAATATAAAAAGAACCTCATGCTAATGCTATCTTCTCGATAAACTCACCAGTACTCTACATTCGTTAGTTATAAAACTATGAAGCATATACTTCTATGTCAATGTTTGCATATATATTATTAGAAGTTGAAACCTCTGGAGTATGTAAGCTTCCTTCTTTTGCAGTCGTCAAAGGATGACTGGTTTCTCAGACCATGTGTAAGCATATCCCAAGTGATCAATAAGGTTGTATGCACTTCTCGCTCTTGGTGTAGTGGTAAGAGCGCAGTATCGAAATGTGTGGATTAGTTGCACATAAGGAGTTTGAATCCACGGCAGACAAAAGCGTAGTATTTAAGTGTAGAAGAGTAGAGGAGCGGGTCCATTGTCCACCAAACACCAAGGTTTGAACCATACGCCTCGGCCCCCGGGTTTTTCTTGGCTATATAAAAAAGGTCTCAAGTACGTTTCAAGGTTGACAAAATTACCATGATTTCATGTCTCTCTTCCGTTTTGGCAACCTCGCTCTGTTCTAGCTCCTCTTTCTTTTAGTGTCACTCTGGCTTGAAACTCTTTTGAGAATATGTATTGACGTGTGTACACACATTAATGTGCATACATGGTTGCTGTCAACTGCAGTGCATTAGTTCCAAACAACTGGACCAAGAACTGCTTCATGCGTCCTCACTGATGATAGCTGCTGGTAATGTTCTTCACTCTTAGTTTATGTCCTTCTCTTTCAAGTTGTTATTTTCTATTCGTAGCTGAGTAATTGTGTCATGCAAGTATTTTGTTCAGATTTTCTCAAGTCAATGTCATAGTAATCAAATTTGCAGAGCATCCAGATAAAAATGAAAAACCGAAGGATCAAAAGAGTGAGCTGAAGCGAAGCTCAAAATTATGAGCCTCGAGGTGAAAGGACCAGTGGATATGTATCTGAACTGGTTAGTATATTATGTTACCATTGTCTGGTACCTTCACATGGTGTCTGGCCAGCTTGTATGCACTTAGCTGGCTACTTGCTAACTTCCGCCAACACATGTACCAAGTAACTCTTGCCTCCAAGGCTTAAGTAAGATGAAAAAAAATCTCCTGGTGATTTTTTTTTCTTTGCTTCTGCTAGGTATCCACCAATGTATTTTTCAATTATATTGTGAACAACATAAGTTTAGGGGGAAAAGCTGTTATTATTATAATATATAAAACAAGTATTTAAATCATGAAGCCATCTTTTAATTAGCTTGTACCTTACAAATATGGAAGTGCATCCTTTATATAAGGACTGCAGGGTGAGAAGTAAGATTGACAAAACGCTATTTGAAGTCGTTATCCATTTTATTCCATTCCGTGGTTTATTTTGAAAAACTGAAATTTCGATCTACTTACACAAAAAAAATTTGACTTGTTTTTGCTTCCTGTTGTAACTTGTTGATGCAGGGATCATGGTACAACTTGTTCATCCTTTTTGCAGCAATCACAGACTTCCACTAGTGGTATCGCCCTTCCACGATAACCAAACAGTTGCATCAATTTATCCATTAGATAAAATGGGAGGGGGTATATATGAAGCTTTGAGGTGAAAAGAGAATAGAGATGTGAATTGTCGTTATTTTTGAGACTTCGTAGGCATATATACTTGTGATTTAAATTACTAGTTTCCAAAAACGTGCATTGCACGTTTATCCTAAAATACTTCATACAATGTTTGTAGTGCAAATAATAAATTTAAACAATATATATATATCAAGAATTAGCTATTATGCATGAAAAAATACTACTTTCAATCACATTTGTTACCGACCCAAAGGTATATATGTACATTTCACAAATTTCGTCAATAATTCATTTCCTCGTAAATTCAAAAAATAATGAAGTTACAGTGGTTCATCAACTTATAGGACACCATTGATTCTCTTCATCTTCATTTTTATTCTCTTCATGTTCATTTTTTTCTTTCTTTAATTTTTTTGTTAGTGATTTGGATTCACTTGTACAGAATCACATCAACTTTTTGTCTTATAGGATATTCCATTGATTGTCATGAATGCAGTGATAAAGCTAGAAGTCTTTCTTCTTGTCCTTGTGTAAAAGATTCCTTTTTTGGATAATCCAATTAAGTGTACCGTCTCAACTTCTATAAAATAATTTTTATTTAAAAATCAAACCAAAATTTTATTAAGAACATATCAACTTACACAAAAATAATTAATTGCATATAAGGAACAATGATTTATTACCTGAAAATTGATACCACTTGAAACAGTTCAATCTGTGTTGCTTCACTTACAGCATTATCACTATGAATTATTAGCGTCATTTCTTAATTGTATCTTCATAAAAAAAAAGTCAAATTTAAAAAAATTATTAGTAGTTGAAATATTCAACAATTTAGATGAGTTCAAATAAAGATAAATAAAACATTGAGCATAACAAACTCATATAAAAAAAATAATAAAGATAACATGATTACATGAGAAAGTATAATATATAATATAGGAAAATGGAGAATATGCTAATAGAAGATAAAAACATTACAAATTAACTGATCCAAGAAGTGCCATCAACTTCTTGAGAGTGTGGAAAGATTATAAAGGTGTGAATATTAATGATGAGATAGTGGAGGTGTGGTATTAATACACATTATGACAAAATTACACCTAAAACTGATCAGATAGAGAAATGAAAAGTTTCTCTAATACGTTTTCGTAATAACTTTATAATTAATTATTTTTACAACTATTCATTCTCCTACATTATTTTATCAATAAGTGAATTAACTTAATTAACAATTTAAGCATATTTAATATTTAATTAATTAGTTATTTTATAATATTTTAATTTAGTATAAGACTAAAATGGTAATTCAACTTTTAAGTTTTGACTTTTATGCTTATAATAATATATGATATGATAATCGTCAAGAGAAGTGGCATTTCCGACTTCACAAAGTGGATACATCAAGTTGTCAAATTCACTGTTTTCCAACATTGGTTTGGATTAAGAATCTGTGCATGTGGTTTTCTTTCGTCCAATTAGAATTTAGAAACAGGTGGAAGATTAAAATCAAATAAAAAATAACACGGCTAATAGGTTAATAAAATGAAGGCCTGGATAATTGACACAGCTCGAAAATTTTCAACTTAGAATGGCAAAATTTCGCCTGGATCTTTAAAGACTTGTTAAAGTTGTACACAGTATTTGGATGATTATAGATTTTGACTGCAGTACAGATGAAAAAAGAGAAATATCCTCACTTCATCGAAGTACTCAATGAAGGGAAGAAACAAAAGAACATTGATTTATAAGCTAGACTGCAGTCATGAATCATTCTCCACAATATTATCCTTCCATACAGATGAAAGAAGAACGATACAAGTATTTATGAGAAACAACAGAGAGATACTGATGAGTACGAGGAGGAAGAAAATGGAGAGACATTGATATGTATACTTCTATATGCTGTGATTCGTCAAAAGAATGCAAGTGTCATTAAACAAATGATGAATTGGCGGAAATCTTCATTAGTCACAATAATGCCAAAAAGCCTGTCAAAAAACTGAAGAATTTGAAGAGATCATTCCAATAATCTTGCTATGTAAGCTCCCATTAGTCACAAGAACACCGCCTGAAGGAAAGATGAGTCTCCGTTCAGTTTGATCTGCTGCAAAATCAAGTGAACTTCCTTCCCAGTCAGTCACCTGACAAGTAAGGTGCACAGTAAATAACCAGGAAATTGAACAATCTAGTTCTTGCACATCTTTTATGAATGAATCATCCACATTCAATTACTATAGTGCATATGTTGAAGAACATAGGATAAAGTCAAAGTCATAAACAGGAATAGAATCAAAGACAAAGATCAAAGCTTCTTAAAAGGTGGGCCTCTGCTTTGGGTCCAAGTGGCAATGTCATATGCAGAACAATTATGTAGATAGAACATAAGAAGATGAAGATAGAAAATTGATGCCAGTGAATACAAATCAAGGCATGAATTAGTGTCAGCCGTCACAAAATATAAATGCCTGGATATGAAGTTGTGAACAACTTTTCAGTTAGCAGATAAGTTGGAAAGCAGCAGATAATGTAGGATAACACGTTCTCTTCCAGTTGCTGCTATCTCTTGCAGTGTCCCAGATCTTTCAAATCAAAGATGGGTTGATTGTTTCTTAAACATAGAGAAAGTTTAAGAATTAAAGTAACAAGAAATAAAGCTATAAAACGAGCCTCTTGTCACTTTGTGATTCTTCATAAGTAAAACGAGCCTCTAACATGGAATTTTAAGTTTCACGAATCACTATTTAGGACCCTCACTCAATTCTTCAGATAATATAATTTTTCAAAGCCAATCAAAGCATGAATCAGTCAAGCAAGAGAATCAACCTCCAGAATTTGACTTTTTAAAGAGAAGTCCTTTAAAACAGTGATGATAAGCCTTCAAAATACTATATCTAGACTAAAAAGGAAAAGATAAAAGCTATATCTTCGAATTTGCAATACCAGAGGGTGTACTTTACATGACTTGATTCTTTTTATTAAGGAAAAAAAACGAAAAGCGTGTTGATAACATGCAATATAGTTGACAACTGTGTGTGTAGTTAAATAAATGATATATCAGCAGCACTGACTTCTCTTAGAACTGCTTGTAAGATGCAACTGTTGGCAGGCAATTAGAGGTATAGAACGTATGTCAAAAAAGAAACCAACAGAGAAATGCATACCTTCCCTCCAGCTTCATGGACACATATGATTCCAACAGCATGGTCCCAGACCTACATTCAACAAATATGAGCATCATACTGCTCCACTAATCTTATAAAATCTCGAGAATATAGTATTACCTTGATAATAGATGTCGCCTTCTTCCCCTGAATGTAAACCGATGCTCTACCAGAAGCCACCATCAGATATTTGCACAAACTGTAAATTTAGAAACAAAAATTGAATAAAACAAATGTGCAAAAACCATCATGAAATTGAAATAGTAATTTGATTGCGGCCGTAAAAGAAGAAGAAAGAAGACAATACAAAAATAATTACAACTCAGCTGTTCAGGCTAAAAGGGAAATGAATTTTATAATCACTTGAAGAATGGTTCTGAGGGCACTCTGTTTCCTAAAGTATTAAATAGAGCACTCAATCTCTTCTGGATGTGAATGATAAGCCTCTTCTGTATTAAATTGACGATTGTTACCGAGTGCCAGTCCAAATTCCAACTTGGAAGCATAAGTTTACTATAAAGCTAGTTTCATTTGGAGAAGAGGCTTGTGATGTTACAATGCCTCATCAAATTCTAAACATAAACATATATAAGAGAATGGTGTGGGATTAGTATATGTACAAACAAAGAAGAACCGCAGGTTGTATGTTTTCAGATCTAACAACAGCACATGCTAGATTTGTTCGAGTCAAATAAAAGGGGGGAAATGAAGACAAAATTAGAGGTTATGCAACCGCAAGCAGCTTTAATTTTTTAAGGTACTGAATGACATTCCAATATGCACAACGCCAAACTTTATGTTGCTGAACTGCACATCATCAAGATGCGATTAACATACTTCCTCAGTAACTACAAGACCATGACCTGCAGTTTACAGAATATGCATCTACTGAGTGATGTTCAACTCACAGGCACCAAAAAGTTTTACCAGCCTAGCCTACTGTAAGAAAAGAGTTGTTGGGCATCATAGTAAAGGCATTCCCAGAACAACTGCAATTACTTAGAAGAGAAAGCAAGCTTGCATTCCTAGAACAAGTGAAGCAACTTAAAAGATAAAGCAAGCTAATACTTGCTGGAACAAATGAAATCCTAGTGCCATGGATTATAAGTTCAGTTGAGGCAGTGATTTTAATTAAAATTGCTCTTGATTGATAAATTTTACTAACGATGCTCTTGATTGATAAATCACCTCAACCTTTCCCCAGCCCAATCTTTATCTAGGTCCAATTTGCAAAGGAAATCATTGTATCCCATTTATTTTTAATTTCATCATCAACCCCTCTGTATTGAATCTCATCAACCAAATTGGAGCCCTATAGGGGTAAAAACTTTCACGACTGCGAACAGAAGGAAAGAAAGATTTCACACCACAAATCTAAGCATCATTTCTTTTCACATCAGATAACTACGTATCATTTCATCATTATCTAGGTTCACGTATGTTAAGAATATGAGGGGGAAAAATTGAGAAGAATGATTCACCTCCCACAGCATGCAGACAGAAGAAGTATGTTCCCTTCTCCTATGTTCTCAGAGTCCGTTTTTGCATCAAATAAACCTGACAAGGGTAAAGATTTCCATGTTTGACTTTCAGGAATAGTAACGCGTGCCCCCTGCACCATTTGGCAGCTGTCAACAGAGCATCTGGTCCAAGTGTGAGGTGACTCATTGGATAGTATGTCTGACAACCTCTTTGTCCATGTTCCACAACCCACATGAGAAACCATGATGATCCCTGATCTGGAACTTTGATTTTCTTGGACCCCAATGATAGAATTGTCAGAACAGTCTTCGTGCCAGTTGGGGCAGCCCATGACTCCTAAGACAATCTTTCCTTCAACTACAAGTGCCAAACCAACCTGAAAAGATACAAATTCTTGGCCAAATAAGCATGGGGAAGGTGAAAAGACACAACTCTAGTCCAGGCAGCTAAAAGTTCCTATAGAATCAAGTATTAATACTTAAACCTACTGTAACAATGTTTATGACGTCATCAATTTAGTTATGAGCTCTCTTATTTGCAGAAACGTTAATTACTTCATGATAAGTGAATCACACCGCACTCTTTTTGGTGAAGGAATTAAATTGTATTACAAAAACATAAGGATATGAAGAGCTGCATCAAAACAAAATAAACATGACTGCACTTTATTGAGGCGAAATAGAAAGAACCAAAGACGATTAGGACAGATGAGTTTAATTTTGCCAACACCGAGGCCTTCAGTTTAACAGCATCACAATCTCCGGTACAATTCCAAACCTAAGGTTTCTCTTTTAATATATATAATTCACATATGCATAATGTAATTTTCTGACGTAGGGTACTCGATTGATCACTCTTGGCCCTATATGGCTCTTCTGTTGAGCACCTACATTCCCAGTTCCCAGTGGGAACTAATTGGCACAACGGGCAGATGAAGAGAGTGAGTTTGATGTGACCCCTCAAACTAATTACCCCCTCTACCTTGGCCAGTTCCCTGGAAAACAACCTCAAAATGTTAAAATAGCTTCTTCTTTTTCAGTTCCTCTCATTCTTGCTTATTCCTTTAATTATTTGGAAAATTAAAAAAGAAACAAAACATAAAAGACTAATTACATTAAACAGAAAGAAAAGGATTGAGAAGCATACCACATAGAGAGCCTCACTACCTTTAACAAACCCTCGTGTACCATCAATAGGATCCAGAATCTGTACGAGGTTGGAAATTTATGAGTGCAGCCCAAGTAACTATGCAAGTATAAACTGCAAACATGCCTTTTTGTCAGCTGCTCAGGGCATGGACGATAAAAGTTGACTTATTTTAATCACAAAATACAGAGTAAAGACAGACAAGGAAGTATTTCCTGATGTCATATTGATAGAAGTGAATAGGGCCTTAAAAATATTACCCTTGGTCTGGTAAAAGTTTATGTACAAAAGAAGACGTATTTTCAACTAAACGAAGGTTATCCAAGGGGAAGGAAACTGTTCCCATATATTCTACCATCCATCCAACCTTCCCCCCTACCACGACCTGTTCGATAACCTCTTGAAATGTTTCTCAGGAGATATGAATGACACAATGCTAAATTAACCAAAATTCTAGAAAGAGAATCAAATTTTGGAATTCTTCAGAACGTGGAAATTCTATATTCAACATAAAATTGAACAAATGATCATCAACTAGACAAATGTGTTTTTCATACAAAATGTGAAAGAGTGAACCCAACATAAATTCAGGAATTCTAGTCCCTTCAGGAACTTTCCCTTAGCTTGAAGCCTTTGGAGTACTTTAATCTCTTATCACATGAACTTAGCGAATATCTTTGGAAACAGCATGAAACTCACCCAGTAAGTGGCTGGCTCAGGCGCAAATACATAAGCATCCTTTCCCCCTCTGTCAATTGCTTTCAAAATATTATCTTCTGTTACTTCATCTCCTAAAGTTGTTTTATCCTTTACAACATCAACCACTGAGCCAACCAGATCATTTGAACACAAGAATGCAGAGTCCTCTTCAGCCACCAAAGGTATGGAGGGAAAAAGTTTGTTCATCTCTATCAGAATAAGGATGTAATCCAGTCAAGAAACAATTCATCTTAGCTCCAAGGAAAAACGTGATCAGGCAATTTATCTTTTTGAAAAAAAAAGAAGAGAACTTAAGTGAACCAATGGGTAAGCACAAAATATCATATCCATAATTTTCAATATTGTCAAAAACTACATTGTGATTTCATCATTCTTTAAAAATTATACTCATAAACTTAATCATTTTACTTCGAATATCCCTTCTTATTTTCTTGAGTGATGGAGAAGTACTAGATAGCTGAAACTGCAGTCAGTAAATAAAAAGGAACACACAGTATAATTTACCCAAGCTAACTAAAGCCTGCACTCCAAAATCTGCAATGGTGACTGGGGTCTGGTCATTTTTCTCAAGAATCCTACCATCACTTGAGAACAGTGACTTCTTCACCTAGAAATCATAAAGAGATCACCATTCTTAGTGGATAAAATGGTTCAACTCAGCCACTTCATGAGTCAGATGTATAGAAGTAGAGCAAGTTTCACCTAAACTAAGTGACCATTGTGCCTTGTTTGAGATGAGGTGCAGACAACTTGTTTCAGAAGTCTTTAATTTTAAGTACCTCAGAACAAGATAGTATTAGTTTAGTAATGTGCATTGGCTATGAAACTACTTATATGATAGGAAAACCTGCATGCATATTGAATAGCAGAAAGCAGTAAGCAATGCCTTTTTGAATCCACATTGTAACCAATTCCAAGAACATTAGTCTAAAATTCATCATATCCTTCAATTGAACTCAAAAGACTCTCTATAAGACTGTGGAACGAAAAAGTGGCTTTGAAACTCAAAATATTTTTGGTGGATTAGCTCCAACAGTAGTTGCCAAACTAAGTCAACCGAAAAATGAGAACTACCCGTCCCAATTTATATTTGACACCTTTCAAAACGTTTCCATACAACTTTAGAGAATCATCTTTGCATAACTTCAATACTCTTCTAAATACGTCAAATTAAATTCTGAAAATTGTGTTAAATCCACTATCACTAATCCACTTCAAATTAACTTTCTTAATAATTTTTGTCTACTCAAACAGTCATATATAATGGAAGTGAAGGAGCAATTAGCTAATTAATCGCAGTGAATGGAGAAATTACGTCAACGCAGAGACGACAAGCTCGCTCGACAACATCAACAGCAGCTTCGAGCTCGCTATGATACTTAGCTTTCTGCTCCGCGAACGGAAGGCTCAAACTTGACCTGGAAGAAGAAAAAGCACACTCATATATCAATCAATCAATTTATGTCTCAGTCTCAAACTAATTGAGGTCGAATATATGAATTCAACAACTGAAGAAAAAAAATGCAGAGAAGTGTCGGCGGTGGGAGACCTAACGGCGACGAACCGCCGGCGAAGTGGCGTACGGAAGGGAAGTTGAAGATGAGCTGCAGGATAGCGGGAGGCGGAGTAACGGAGAAGATCCATAAAGGCTATGAAATTGGAGTCAAGACAGGTAGTTGTTAGTTGTTATTCCTGGAATGTACAACTATTTCTGCGAAATGTACCTGGGTTAAATTTGTTTGCTTGAAGAGTAATGGTGGAAAGTGGTGCACCCAAGTTTTAGTCATGATTCAATAGCTAGGTCCACTTATTTTTGTTGATTTCTGACCATTCGAATGATTTAGTTCGTATATTATAAAAAATAGAAATATTTTGTAATTCAATAAGTCTTGGTTTAAAATCTTACTTTTTCTAAATTTTCAATTTTAATCAATGGCCTACGTCTATAGATTTTAGTGTACTGGTGAAACTGTTTCGTTTTAAATTAAAAGTTTCAAATTTAATTTGTGGGGATAAAAAAATTTAGTTGAGAATGTCATCGCATGAATAGAGTACGCGATGTGTATTTAGTTGGAGGGCTCCAATGTGGTCTCGGAATATCAAATGGGAAAAATTTCACGGTTAAGCAAACTTATACTACTACTTAATATTCATCAAAGGTATAGGTTGTTATAATTATCACTTGCGACTAACATTATACATTAATTACGTGGGTTGATTTCGAGTTTGTATAATTAATAACGTTTGTATATGCATAATGACAATTATCTAATCAATATACATATATAATTCACATCCTTCCTACTCTTTGTCCTCTCTCTCGCCTCTCCCATCCCTCTCCCAATCTATCTTGCCATATATACAAATGCATTTGTATATAATATAGTTATATAATCGATATACATATACAATTCACCTTTTTCCCATTCTTTGACGTCTCTCGCTCGCCTATCTTTCTCTCTCTCAGTCTCGCTAACCCCTCTCTCTCTATAACATGTAATTACGAATTGTAATTATCAAACTATAGTTATAAAGAATAATTAAGTTATTTTAAACTAGTTATATGTAAAAGTTTTTCTTTTAAAAAAAATCGACAGTCTCTTGCCATGTGATATTAAGAAGGATCGGAACTTTTTATTTAATATGCTTTTCTGTTTTTTCCAACCTATGGTGCAATACATAAATTGACATCTCTATTTATACGATTTCCAATTGCCCTCATTTATTTATTTCTATATTTCTAATTAAACATCGTTAATAAAGATGGACGGAATCAATATACTATTATAACTGTCAAAACAGAGTTAATCAAAACACATTTCTTAAACATATCTGCCACGTTTTTTATTTACTCTAAGATGAATAATAACATATGCAAACATATATGTCAAATAAAACAAATATAACAATGTCATCATCATCTTCATTAGTCAAACTAAACTAAATCCGTGGAAGCCTAGTAAAATAATTAATATAATGCCCATAACAAGAACAACTGGGGTAGCTTCTGGCTTTATTACTGATTTGCATTAATATAAAGGAATTTGAAAATGCAACTTGAAATATATTTATATGAAGGATTCTAAAATATTTAACACAGCCAATAGGAATGTCAATATACAGCCAAAAAATCTCCTAATAATAATACTCTTTTCGTCTCTAATTGATTTTATAATTTTTTTTTTTCACTTGTCTATTTTGACAAATTAAGAAAGTACAATTTTTTAACCTATTATACCCCAATTAGTTAATTTTTTAAAAAATAGAACTTTTTTAAAATATTAAATTTTTAAACCGTCCACTTCATAATTAATAGTAACAAAATGATAAACTCAAAATATGTCAATTATTATTTTTGTCAATAAATATGTCAATTTTCAAAAATGAACAAGTTATCAAGAAGAGGGTAGCATCTATTTTTTTAAAAAAAAAATTATTTTTTTTATAGAAATATATACTACGCTTATAGTAATACTGGTTTAGTCTTGATTTACGGCTCGTTTGGCCATAGATTTATCAAATAATATTTGGGGAAATTTTGATAAATAGTGTTTGTTCGTACATTTTTTCATTATTTGGCAAATATCAAATTCCCAAATACTAGTTTTTTCTAGTATTTGGGTCAAATCTTATTATTTGAGATCTTTTAAAAATTAAAATTTTACCCCAAACTTTTATCTTTTATAAAAACACCCTCTAAAGTTGTTGCTTACATAATTTTTTACGTTAATCTCAAAGCAGTGATGAAAAATTCAGTGATTGTTAAATGATAATATGATTATTGATGAAAATGATGAACAACCGGCTCAAGATAACAAAGTCATGTGTTTTGTATACTTCACGATATATGTAAAATGTTTGTTGCACTCACTCCAAATTACCACATTGTTATAGTGTCATGCATACTATTTATTATTGTTGTAATAAAGATTCAATTGACTTATAATACAAAGTTATGATTAGTTTTGATATATTTAAAACTTATGGGTATAAATTATATTTTTCTAAAAAAATAAAATACATTTCTCAAATACTATTGGTGAATACATGGTAAAATTTTATTGAAATTTTCATATAAATAATACTTGTCAGAAATATTTAAAATTTTATGACCAAACGCTAACTTAGTAAGTTGAAAAGACATTTTTAAGTTTTCTTTCTTTATCTACGTGTAGAAGGTTCTAGTACACCTCGTAGAAGATAGTAGTACTAATACGAAGAGAAATATCTCCAAGTATTTTTGCTGTAAGATAAGTATGTGATTCCACGTCACTATATTTTATCTTATCAATGGTAATATTTAATTTACAAAATTCATTAATGTAGGCCCCACCCTGTTTGACAAATATCCTATTCATTTTATTAGCATCATTATCCATCATTTTTTTCCCCAAATAGTATCGTTAACATTACCTTTCCCAAACGCTACGTCAGCAATTAGATTTGTTCAAATCTAAATCTTAATGTATAACCGACACATGTCAGGGATAGGCTGAACCAAACACAACCAATCTCCGGTTTCATTGGAGAATCCCAACATGTAATAGCCGGTTGTTTTCATTAGTCAACGCATGAGTTCCTCTATATATATCATTCCATTACACTTGGAAAATTTACAAAACAGAATCGTCTTTGATAAAAAAAAAAAAAATAGCTGTTACATGATCAGTAGAGTGCATCAAGGTGTGATGAGGGTGATTCATCAAGGGGTAAAGGATCATCAAGCAACAAGACGAGGTGACGGTGGAATCAAGACTCTTAAGGACTCGTCTTGTGGTGCTGGTGCTGGATCATCGTCAAGGCAGACATGGAAATTCTCTGGTGGTGTTGATACCAATGCTCTGATCAAAGCAGCAAAGGCTAAGAAGATTAAACAGGCAGAAGAGTCTTTTAGGACTGTCATGTTCTTGACCTGCTGGGGTCCTTAATCTCATCAGTGGCTCTGCTGTGACTCATCAAAATGAGTCTTTTGTACAAAATGTCATATATGTGTATACACACTCATCTGAGTCTTGGGTTTAGGGTTTTTGTATATATATATAAGGAAAGACCAGTGAGTTTTTTAGACTGGCTAGTGCATGTATATTTGATAGTTTGAACTAGAATTATTACAGCTTTTCGATTTACGTTTATGCACGAAGAATTGAATATGGCGTAATAGATGAAGTATTATTTTTTTTTGATCAAAAGATATTAAATTTAAAAAGAAAATTTTAATTATGTAGCGCGAATTTAAATTAATTGATTTCTAATATGATGTACCATATATGTCAGGTGAGAAACTAAAAAAATATAAGTAGGGTAAAAATAATAATCATTTTAGGAATAGATTGATTTTGATATGATCACATCATTATCTTAATTTTTCCATTTTTATCTTCGCTTATTTCTAATAAAAATAATATTATTTTATTTTGTATCTTATCTTTTTCATGGTAAGCATACACCATATTCTATATTTAAAAAAAAAACATTAGGTTTACAATTCAATTTTTTTACTTATTATATATATATATATATATATATATATATATATATATATATATATATATATATATATATATATATATGTTTGGTAAGTTTCTCGTATAGATGTTTGGTAAAATTTCTGAAAGGAAGAGGTGGAAGACTGGAAGTAGTTTTTGGAAAAAAATGTAACTATTTCCTCCTTTTAATTAATTTAATTAAATATCTTAATTTGATTAAGTGTGAGATTTTGTTAGGAATCAATCATTTTCTTAAATAAGGAAAAATTTATATTTATAATTTAAATAAGTCTGGAATATATATATATATATATAAAAGGGCCACTATAAGATGGGATGGATCATAAGATTTGGGCCTTGTGTGTAGCATGGTGTGCTGGACCAACCACTAGCCCAATTTTGTTTCCGTCTTTGTTGAGGAACGATATTTTCAATTTTGTTTTTGTGAATTTTCTTTTAAACAGTGTTTTCATGGGTTAAAAAGTAATTCTATTACTTTTGTCACAACTCAAATTTCATTGAAACAACTTATGACACGAGTATTATATTCATAAAAGCATGAAGATTATAAAGCTTTGACAAGTACAGATAAATTGCTTTAATAAAAAGATCAGATAAGCCCAAAATTGTAAACATTATTTGGCCACCGTGGCCACAAACCACAACTATTAACATCAACATTGATTATTGGAAAAATTGTATAAAATAATAAATTATTTATTGAAATTATATTATAATCACAATTTACTTTAATTGTAATACTTAGCAAACAATTGTCATTTGTATCTCTTTTTGAGTTTCTCGCTTGCCATTCTCGATTTCTCACTGGACAGTCTCTCCCTTGCCTCACTCACTTTATACAAATATAAATGTACAAAATGTGTTTATGTTTGTATAAAGCGAGAAAAAACTATATATATACATATCTTTTCTCTCTCCCTGTAGAATCTCGCTCGCCTCTCTAACTTTATACAAACACAAATGTATAAGTTGTGTTTGTGTTTGTATAAAACGAGAGAAAATTGTATATAAAAACACAAATACATATATTTTTGTCATATACACTTATAATTATACAAATACAGATTTTTCCTGCCTAATTTTATTTGTCTTTCCCTCTTTCTTGATTTATAAAATACATATTATACAATTAATTCTTTTGTATTTGTATATCGAAATACATTATACAATTAATTTATATATATATATATATATATATATATATATATATATATATGCAGAAATAGACATATTAATAACCATAGCAAACATAATTTTTATGTTTGTCAAACCTAAAATATTTAAGATTAGGCTATTAGATTGGGGATTAAGGGAATATTTAAAACGAAAATCATTTTCTGGTAACTTGTCCACATTCTTCAATAATCTTGACAAAAAGTTCCAATGGTCATATTCAATCCTAAAATTACTGAAGAGAATAAGTCATAATTGGATTTGGATTAATGATCGTTGAATTTTTTTTTTGAAAGAAACACGTGTAGAAATAGTTTAAACAAAAATTAAACACGCATTTGTGCTGGTCTAAGCAGCAGAAAATTTGAATATTTGACATTATTTTTCCTTCTTGGACTGAATTAATTACATTTCCACTAATGGAAATATGGAATTAGTCAACTTAATTTGAATTTATGAAACCTAATCCACTAATCAAATTGAATTTACTTAATCCACTACCGAGGATGAATAACTAATAGTGATATCCACTTAACAAAGAAAACTTTTAACTTAAACTTAGAATCTTGAAAAAAACAGAAAATGTAAAAAGTTAAGAAAGAGAGAAAATATAAATTAGTAGTCATTTTGGCTAACTGGTTTTTTTTAATAATATTTAATGTTTTAGAAAAATAATAAGTTGTTTGTTTTTTGCTAGATCTACTATTACTAATTTTCTAGTTAGTGCCTTAGTGGAGTGCTCGACATATTTAAAGAAAATAAACAAATGATAATTTAGATAAATACTCTTTTTATTAAGATGACTAATTTTTTTTAAAAAAATATTTGTTAGAAATAATTAATGTGGATCGGTCAAAGTAATTAAAAACCTAATCAATCCAACTAATTGAGCGAACTTCTTTGACTAACACATAATAACGTCCATTTAAACAAAATAATTATTTTCTCGTACTTCGAAGTCAAACTTTTCATGCTTAAGACTTTGTTAATAAAATGGGACCAGTGGTCCAAGTTTAATTAAAAAAAAAACTTTTCATGCTAATTTTTTCATAATATATAATTTAATCACGAGAGGGCATGGACCCAAAAATCTGGATAAAAAATATTTGGAGGTTGAGGATTAAAATGGAAAGATAATAGATAGTCAAACATATTGCTTAATTTTTTTAAATCTGTATTATAATTATTTATTTTATCATTATTTTCATTTTTGATTTTTATCATCGCTTAAACATTATTTTAATATTATACTATTTGATGTTACTGCACTTTCTTACCTACTAAATTTCAGACTTAGCCTCGGAAATAGATATTATCTTTACAATTAACAATATATAAGTAAAGTTATATATATTTTTAAATTTCTAAACACTTATAAAATTACAACGAATATATTGTCGTTGATTTACCATATTCAGTTAACCAGAAGGCTCCATAATTTTAATTTTGAATTTCAATATGCTCACGCGGATGCTGACTCACGTGGCATAGACACTTCTCCCGCCAATCGTGTCCTAAAGAACAAAAGACGTTTTCTAATTTCTACCCTACAACATGATTTTTAAATTAAATCTATAATTATAATAATAATAACAATAATAATAATAATAATAATAATAAAAGAAATGATAGAAAAGTATTTGGTGATACTAAAAAACCTTTATAGATCAAAATACATCCCTTTAATAAATTCAACTAAATTTTGAATATTATATATTTAATAATAAAGACAAAATTAAAACCCAAAATACAATTTTAAAAGAACATTATAATATTGTGGTGGGACTGATATAAAATATTGTTGATGAATTTGATCGGACTATTAGAAACTAAAAAAATATTTCAATCTCTTATACTAAGACACTTCACGTTTTATTGTCTTATTTGGTAAAACAACACATTTATATGAAATATCCATAAACTGTAAAATATAATTTTAAATCAAAATATTATAGATATTCATGTCATATATCTTAGCTACTATGGTTATGATCCATCAACTATTTTCTGTACCCACCTCTCCACTATTTTATTTTATTAATTTCATGTTTAATCAACAGCTACCAATTTAAAACTAGTCCATTATTTCCAAATGAAGTATCGATTCTTTTCTTAATTAGTTCCTGTTTTTTTTTCTTCATCCATTAATATTTACTTTAAAATCTGATTTATGCAGATTTACAGATAAAAGCTGTTTGTATTAGCACTCCTTAAAAGAATCATACCTAGAAATTTTAATAAAATTTAATTTGGAATGAAGATTTTTTTTCTCTCTCGTACTTGCAATTTGTACCACCCAATAATAATAAGTAATCTATAAGATACGAATTATTTTGTATAAACTTTTATTATTAATTATGATTAAGTTTTAAATTAAATAGTACTCCTTTTTCAACACTATAAATAGTAGACTAAAATGCATAACCAAAAAATTAAAAAAATTAAAATGTCGCGTGATGTATTAGTTAAATTCCACCACTTCTAAATACAACTATATGTATAAATAAAATATTTCTAAACATGAAGCGAATTACCGTTAGTTTTATCTATAAATTAGTGATAACATTAAAAATGTTTTTTTATCTGATTAATTAAATTTATATACATTCTCAATTTTGCATTATAACTGTATAAGCGAAATATATTAATGAAATCTGATAAATTTAAAAATTATAATTCAAATTCAATTTTTTTATTAAGAATCATATAATTCATCAGAAGTTGAAATAACTTGATATATCGTTTGTTAGTAGAAAATAAACATATTTACAACTTTCAATAATTCTAGAAAGATACAAATAATTTACATAAAATATTTCCAATACTTCTTTAATATTTTAATTTTTAAAAAAACTAAACGGTATATAAGTAAGAACCCCACAAACTTTCTCAACTTTGCCCGTTGCATTTCCAAAATTCAACTCCCTGCTGTTCCAAAAAGTGTTGTCAACAAGCTGTCAATAAAGGAGACTCCACGACGTCGTTCTGAAATCTCCGAATTACCGGCGAAAGTTCCTTAGTTTCCGGTATCTGATGGCGATCGCCGACGAGAAGGACGGTAAAGTTTGGGGACTGTTTAAGCTCCCTTTTCGAAACGCACAGTCAACGACGACTTCGCGTTCGTCTTCGCATAATACTCTTCATTACCGCAGTCAACAGCATCAATCTCTCGGAAATACTTCTCTGGATGATGGATCGGTTCCTCGTAGCAACAGTTCCAGCTCCGTTTCTTCAGTAGCCAAGTCTTTGCTTCCTGCACGCCGTCGGTTGAAACTTGATCCTTCCAATAAGCTTTATTTTCCTTGTAAGACTCTATTCTCTCTCCTTATTTTTGGATTATCTGCAAATCTCATTGATATTCGGTTGAAATTAGTGTTTGTGGAACTTAAAACTAGCTTTAATTGGTGGAATTAACAGCTCGTCCATTTCATTTTACTTGTCCATTTTAACAAATTTATTACTTTCTTTTCAATGTTGCCTTAGTATTAAATAACTATATAAAGCCAAGTAATATGAAATGAAGGTAGTATAACTTACTTGTTCATCATTGATTGGTTAATAATTGTTTAGGTAAGGCCTTAGTGATGCATTATATGATAATGCTTATTTTAGATCATGCCGTCTTGCAATAAAGTGTTATCAATTTTTGGTCAAGTTTCTATTCAGTATAGTATGGGAAAGGCCAGCCAACCAGATCCTTTTATTTTTGGAACAGACCGTTGTGTGTTATGATGACCTCTCAATTAAAGCTTGCTCAAAGACATGCTATATTTTATCCCTCGTGCGTTTGTATGGAGGATAACACTTGAAATTTGTTGCAGTGAATATCAATAGAATGATTCGTCTTTCATTTTATATGTCTTAATTTGATTAGACAAGAAATTTAAGAAAGAATGAGAGACTTTTGAATCTAACTTAAACTGAAGATGTGCATAATTCATTCTGGCAGTTTTAACCATGCCATGTGGGATGTAGGAATTGTAGGGTAACTATAAATATAGAAAGTGATCGTGTTTTTTATGAGACAGACTATAAAAAAAACTACTCCCTCCGTTTAAAAAAAAATGACTCTTTTTCCTTTTCAGCCTGTTCCAAAAAGAATGACCCCTTTCCTTTTTTGGCAACACTTTAACTTTAACTTTCCACGTGGCATGTTTAAGACCACAAGATTAAAGGGCATTTTGGTACATTTGACATAAATTTAATTTAGAACCACAAGATCAAAAAGTTTCTTTCTTTTCTTAAACTCCGTTCCAAGTCAAACTAGGTCATCTTTTTTGAAAAGGAGGGAGTATGACATAAATTGAAAAAGAGGGATTATGACTGAAGATTTTCATTGATCACTTGTCATACGCGTTTTCTTTATATGTTAGGATCCTCCGCCTGCTCGTGTATATCCTATCCTATCAGTGAGGTCGAATTCCCAAACCCACTGTGCAGAAAATAATTCAATATATCATCTTTAATTAATGAGTCTCACGCAGTGGGTGTTATGCAACACTAGGTGGTGTCTCTTTCCTTTCCTTATGTGAAAGTCTTTTTACTTTTATATTGTTCCACTCTTGCAATATATCAAAAAAAAATCATCCGATTCTTGTGAAATTAGATTAGTGATTATAAAATGTAAAGCTAGTCCTCTAAATCATGTGATGAATGATTGTGCATGTGTAAAGTATGTTAATTTGATTGCACATGTGTTTGATATAGTTATGTACACCTAAGATAGCGTAAACAAATTTCTAGAACCTCTTCTGTCAAAGCATGTTGCCTATCTCAGACAGGAGTATATACCAGATCCTAGAAGTGTGATTGGAATAACTAACCTACTCTAGTTGTCTCCTAAATAGTTGAATCTGTTTTGGTAGTTTGCGTTACATATCAGTATACTCTTCTCTTGATGTATCCTGGTTTCAGGAATCTGACATGTTGAAAACAGTATTTTTCTTGAGAAAGCTCATTGGGGTTTTGGTTGGAGATTTTTGAACTCTTCGTATCTGATCCCATGGTTAGTGTAGTTTATGCATCTGGATATTTTGCAAATGCGCTCTCTGGTGATCAACAAGATTGTATGAACTTCTTTATACTTGTGCTTGTAAGGGACTGCTTCCGAGTTTTACCTTTTTTCAATTATTCTCTACTTTAGTTATGCTAGAATATCACCTGTTGTTGGCTGTCATAGATATAGATGTGCATTACTGACTTCCAAAAGATCAACATTTTATGTTTTTTACTGGAAGTCTCTGGTTCTTAATAATTAAAGTTCCCCTTTTTTCCGTTGTTATTGAACACGTTTCTCATTTTTTTTTATGCCTCTTTCGATTTGCTAGATGAACCTGGTAAGCAAGTTCGAAGTGCTATCAAGATAAAAAACTCTAGCAAGTCTCACGTAGCTTTCAAGGTACTCATGATTTCTTGTCTCTTCTCCATACACGGGCACTTCATTCTCCCCTAGCCGTCTTTATAGTTTTTAGCTAGACACTATTTTGAGAATATATCTTGACATATTTATTTTATATGCATTGTTGTTTTTACATGGTTGGTGATGTTTGCCTGTTCTGCATTTAGTTCCAAACAACTGCACCCAAAAGCTGTTTCATGCGTCCTCCCGGAGCAATTCTCGCCCCCGGTGAGAGCATCATTGCAACCGGTAATATTCATCACTCTTGGTCTATTTCCTTTCACATTCTTCTTGTGAACACCATTTTATGCAAGATACAATTGTCATGTTGCAATTGAATAATTACATTGTGCAAGTATTTCATTCTGATTTTGTGTCAATGTCATAGTATTCAAGTTTGTAGAGCATCCAGAAAATAATGAAAAACCAATGGACCAGAAGAGCAGAGTAAAGTTCAAGATCATGAGCCTCAAGGTGAAAGGACTGATGGACTATGTACCTGAGCTGGTTAGTAGATTATTTCTTTGCAAGGAAGTTCCTTTCCTTTTTAGCATGTCCTTCAGCACTTCCAGTTTCCGTGATAAAAGAAGCTGGTTTTGAGTTTGTTCTATACTTTTATTACATTAGGTCAATTGTTTCTTTCTGGGGGTGCGTTGGGCTGGGGGCTTCAGTTATCACTTTTTAATGGCGAAGGCGTACTTCTGATTTTTGTCAAAGAAAATCGGGTTCTCCCTCAGTAGGTTTTCGTTTTCAATTATAATGTGGTGAATTATACTACCAAAATTGGCTCTGTGATAAACTGCATGGTCATTACACTTCAGCAAAGATGTTTTCATCCATGCTTAAAGATGCATTTGTAATTATGTTGAAAACTGCATAGCTTTAGGGGAAACCTGTTCAAATTATCTCTAATCATCGCCTCTATGTCTTAGTTTGAAGAGCAAAAGGATCAAGTAGCTGTAGAGCAAATTCTGCGGGTTATCTTTCTCGATGTGGAACGTCCTAGTCCAGTAAGTATACATTATAGTGAACATCCATATCATGATGCCAATTTTTGTTGGTTTTTCACTTCAGATTATGAAAGAGCATCCTTTATATACGGGGCTATAAGGCAGAGAAAAAATCATATAACAAGTTTTTGTTCATTTTGTCTTGTGAAGACTTTGGAAAAACTGAAGCGCCAGCTGGCGGAGGCAGACGCTGCTCTTGAGGAACGCAAGAAGCCTGTGGAAGATACAGGTCCAAAGATTATTGGTGAAGGGCTTGTCATAGATGAATGGGTAACTATCATTTCAACTTACAATTAGAATCTTGTAATTCCTTTTCCTGACGCTTTCATGTTTCATAATCCTGTTTTCTTCTCCGTTGTGCTCTATAGAAGGAAAGAAGAGAAAGGTACCTAGCTCGGCAGCAAGTTGAAGGCGGTGTGGAATCTGTATAACTTGCAGGTATTGTTTCGACATCTTAGCTTTGGCTGGAAAAGATACCAGCCTTATTGTTGTGTGTAATTGGTTGTTCTATTATGTCACTAAACACATTAGTGAACATTCACAAGAGAGAATTTCAATGTCCCAATCACAGTTACTTGGTATAGCCTCAAAGCTGTATATAATGTCATTCCTTTTATGATTTACTTCTTTAATCAGTGTATGTATCCAAAATTTAACTACACAGTTTTGAATATTCATAAAATTGAGAAAATATATTCTCTGTCAAAGTCATCATCTAATAATTTAAAATAAAAATTGAACGGGGAAACAGAAGCAAAACAAGAAACAGATACCAAAATTATAAAATGGGTTAAAACACTAAATTAGGCTTATCCAATGTATAAGAGTCGCAGCAGGAAAATATGAGACCACTAGAATTCTGTGGGCAGATTTAGTAGTTTTTTTTTCTCTTTTATTAGGGGCATGGGAAGTTTGTTGTAAAAGAGTGTTTTGGTAAATACTTATCCACGTTCGTGTTATTGTCTGTCACCAGGTATCAAATAATTACTTCGTCCACTTAAGCTAGGATAGATAAGAATAATTACATAAAACACGTTGTTTTATCATTAAATTCTATTTAAACTAATCATTATAACTAATATGATTTAATATAACATAGAAGGTAATTATAATTTTTTTATCATTTCATGGTATTGTAAAAGACAAAATTGCTGATACATTCCCCCGGCATAATAACTTAGAAAATAATCATGCACCAAGTACAGTGCTGACAAAAACGTTACATAATTCAGCCACTAGAAATTCTAGAAACTATGGTCACCATTTATTTTATGAGTTTTATATTGTACCCAAAACCACTGCTCTACGCCAACGGATACAGCCCCTTAAATTCATATATAAACTGCACCCGTGCACAAATCTTATCTACCCGATATCTTAGTGAGGAAGAAAAAAAAATAATACAGCAAAACAGAGGAAAATTTAAGAATATGAGTAGTATTTATCTAAGTAGAGTTTGTATGGCAGCTAGTGTAGCTATGGTTGAAGGACAAATTGATCATTCTTCTAAATATACATCTAAGTATCGACCACTTTGTCAAATCGAAAATCCAAGATTACCAATTGGAAGTAGTAATAATCTGCAGGGTGAAGAAACAGGGAAACATGTGGATGAGTCTCTTCAACAAGTCATGTTTCTTAATTGCTGGACACATAGCTAGCAACCCGAGAGTGCGTAATAGTTCATTGATCGAGCTTCAAAGCAGAAGCAGATTCAGCCTCTGATTTGTAGTGGTCATCTACGATTTTGCAAAACAAAAGGTGAATCTAGGTTCGTTTGAACCTAATGTTTTCGGCTCGAGAACTATATGTATATATGTGAAATAGATGTAATGTATACTTATTTTTTACAACAAGAAATGAAAGTCCAATTTAATAATAACAAGAGCAAATTTAGTGCCACTTGAGAATTAATTCCAACAATAGGAAAAGTTCATAACATAATGGATACAACAAATTAAACCAACCATAGTAACTATTTTACTTTAGAGATAAGCTTAATTCAATATCCTTTTTTTTTTATCGGTGTGATAATTTTAAAACAAGGTACCATCAATACAAAGCCATTGACCTACAAAAAGAGCAGTACAGTTGAGGTTTGGATTAATAGCATTGAACTCATCACCGCCCAAACCAAATGTATGAGAAACGTCGAAGCATGTGTCTCCATCCTTCACATTCACCACCTTCGAACACTCTATTTCACTTGGCGGACTTGGACTCGGACTCAAACTCGAACCCTCTGTTTCAAAATTTTGAAACAAAGTCAATAATGAAGGAGTTAATAACTAAGAAATCTCGAATAGTCGAATTACTCAGATATATATTTGTTGATGTAAGATAAAATTAGTAAAATATCACTTGTCCGTAAAGTTGCACATATTCAGAATATCCATAGACAAGTAAAAATAAATAGGGATAGTAATAACAAACTATTACTACAATTTACAACAATATACATGTGATACAATTTTTGTGAATAAAGGACCATGGAGATAAAATTGGGTAGGAATTTCAATTCTTACCATGAATAGTAAATTTGCTTTCAACCAAAGTGATAAAAAGAAGAAGTGAAAGAATCAATATGAATGACAAAACTCTATTATTAGGCTTGGCCATCTTTGTATCTCAATTAGCTTAGTTACCTTTTTTTTCTTCTAATAATGTATAGGTAATTTAATTTATGTGATTTTCATAACAAGTAATGCTGCTTATTATATATGTGAGGAGTTCAAGAATAAAAACAAATAAAATATGTGTAATAAAATTCTCAGTAACAAAAACAAAAGAAAAGCCGGCAAACGGCAGTGGGGTGAATTGTAACAAGAGAATCAAACAAAGGTTAAAGATGAAAACTATGATCACAACAAGAAGAAAAGAAACTTTCTTATGAAAAGATCAGGATATTACTGACTAAAGAGTAATTTCTCTTGTCTTTATTTTATGAGTATAAATTACTCATTTCCATTCTTCTTTCTATTGTTAATAAATTACTTAGTGTTTTAATTATTTTTTTTATCGAAATTCAATAATTCAAATGTTGCAATTTTCAGTGGAATTTTTTTTTGAAATACACGTAATATGTTTTTTTTTTATTTTCAATATCCCCTTCTGTTACTAAAAATCTCTAAAATCTCTTATTTCACATTAGATTTACATTTTAATGTATCCGAGCTATCTGATTTATGATATGATGTATCTGAGATACTTTTTAATGTATCCGAGCTACATACTAATGTATCCGGTTTGTGTTACTTTTTAAGGGATTACAAACTAAAGAATGATAGATTGTAATTTCATATTAAAACTATGTGATTCCTAAAATATATCCATTTTTTAATTCCAGAAATGGGAATCATGACATAGTTTTTATTGGGCCAATAAAATGTGAATTCCATATTGAAATCCAAATTTAGAGCTGTGCTTATGTCTGGCCCCATTATGCATCTTAGGAGAAGCCCAACTCACCTAAAGATTCTCCTCTTAAGCCCAATAAAATGTGAAGTCCATAAATACTTCAAGAGTATTAAAAACTAAAATAACAGTTACAACTCACAATTGTTCTTTTTCTTTTTGTTGTTGTTGAGAATGTGGTGTAAATTTAAGATGCATTTGGTACGAAGAAATAGTTTCAAACAAAATTGACTCACTACACAAAATTATTTAAAACTTAGAAACTTTTTTTTTAAGCAAATCCGCTAGGCAATGTGCCTAGGGCTAATTTTATTAATAAAGAGAAAAAAGATCTCAAAGAGAAATATACAAATAAGGGGAGCTAGACCTTACCTTACTAATATTAGTAACGTAGAAACTATATTTCAAATGAACTGTTTGAAGAAAAATATCAGCAAAAAAAAGCCATTTTTGCAAAAAATAAATAAATTGTATTTAATGATAAGACTTGACAAATTTATCGAAAACATTTTCAGAAAAATATCTTCCCTCCTACATACACCTTAAAGCAGGTCATCAATTTAAAAGTTTAAATACTTTTATCACTTAGTTTTCAAGTTTTTATGAATATCTTAAATGGTATCGAATTAGCTATTACTGTTCTTGTTTCTTTAGTATTTTTAGTAATTCCTATGCCTGTTACGCCAGCGCGCTCCTTAAATTATTTGAAAGTGGTATTTTCAAACAACATGTAACAACACTAAATACCACTAATATTTTATTATTATTTATAAAAGTATAAAACTCAAAATTATTATTATACCTTCTTATCTATCAAGAAAGTTTTCACAAAATTGGACCAAAAAAAGTGCATAGAATCATATGATTCATATTCATCTTTCTTACAAAATCCGTGACCTAAATCAAATGAGTAAATAAATCCAATTGCATATTTGCATTCAATACTATATATTAATAATTTTGAGGTGGATCATGAAATCGTAGCAAACAAGTTAGGCGAGATCGTGATCAAATTGAATTAATAAAAAAAAATCTTATCTACTTTTATATTCTTTTTATTGAAAGGTACTTAAATTAATTATTATATACTATGAAAGAGATATGTATTATAAGCATCCACGTCATTTGTCACCTAAAAATACCCACAAATTTATTAGTGACCAAAAGCATAGGTCGATTTTGATTCCCAATTACTAACGAAGTTGTGGATAAAGAAAGCTTCTTACTAATGATATGTTTTTTCTCGTAACTTCACTCTAAAATCTATCACTTCTGTAAAAATAACTTTTAGTGACAAGTCTGTAATTAGTATACACGTTAATAAAGAGTGTTTAAATTTTTTAATCGGCGTTAATTCATTGTCATAGGATCATATATCGTTATAAGCTTTAAAAACATATGCTCGTTGTTGTTAATATATATTTAGCAGCAATTAAACTATTATCGTTAAAGATTATTTTTGGGTATAGTGTATCCACATTTGTTGTAATGAAAACATATTCTTTCAACTAATTAAACTGCAGTTTACTGCTTATGATTCTTAATTTTCCAGAAAGAGAAGGAAACAGAAAAATTAAATTTTTATAGTAGAAAACATAAGTGGATAATGACAATTTTACAACTACTTAGATATATATATTCTTTAAAGAATATTTTATTACGTAACAAAAGGCAAAAGTTTGAAAAAAAGGTGGCCAAAATGACTTTATTAGAAGCTTCGTGTTTCACAACTTTAGCAGAAATGGGACCAAATTCACATGTTTTTTTGTACAAAATACGAATAAATTCAAGTGTTACATCCAACTTTAATGTTTGAAAAGAAGGATATTTATTTTGAAAGTCATAATGAATATATACGTACCTTAAAAGAGAAATAAATAAAAAATTAATAAAGGTTGCTCTTCATGGTGGTCACATTTCTTTCTAATATAGCTAGGAGTTTACTTGCTTCCGTGAACACCTCTAAAGTTTTAAGTCAAAAAATTAAATAAAAATTACATTCAGAAATTAATATGATCACAAAGAATTTGTTATTTGGATCCAATTTATTAATGCATAACGCAATAACAATATATTCAGTATAATCTTACAAGTGAGATTTAATTAAGGAGATAAAATATACACATGCAACACATATATACTTTACAAATCATCTTATGGAGATAGAGAGATTATATCGATTTCCCTAGCTCAGATAAAGTAGTTCGAAAAATGGAGAAATGATACTTTATGAGGAAAGCAGTAACTAGCCTAAAAAGAATAGTAACAACATAATGAGATAATCAAAGAATAATGGAGAATCAAAGGTAATAACAAAAATCTAAGAGTAAGAAACTTTGAAAATAGTTTGACATTTGAGCTACCAAAATTACCAGTATCACTTAGCTTTAATTTCTTTTTTTATGCAACTTTTTGTTTTTATCCAAACAATAATAATTAAAAGTGTTTGGTAAATGTCCCATTCCTAAAATTAGCCTACACATCTCAAAGTTTAGGACAAGGACACAAAACAAACACAAAAATATCATTCATTTTCTTCTTTTTTTTCTCGAGTATCATTTAAAGCATGTTAGGCAAGTTTCCCTAAAGCCAAATATGTTGTTTTTAATTAATTTTTAAAAAAAATATATGCCTATATTAGAGGTTTGAAATGTTTGTCCCAACTTTTAGGAAAATAAATATTTGTTTGATCTGAAGACAAGTTATTTTGATATTGTATGTACTTTATAATTGATTGTTTGATTTGTTGTTGTATTAAAAATGGATATTGAACTGCATAGATTTATTATCTAATATGGACAAAAATTTTATTTATTTTCAAATTAATTGGTTAAACTACTTTCAAAAATATTTATTTTAAATTACTTCTAACACTTTTTTTAAAAAAATAAATAAATTTTGAAAGTTTAATCAAATCGTGTATAGTGAAAGGGATCTCTTTTCTATGTAAATTCTCCCTGTCCCAATTTATAATATTTATTTAGTCCAGAAAAAAAAAACATTATTATAATTCTTTTTTGGAAAGTATATAGTACAGCATTTATTTACCAAACTGTAGCTGTACAGATCGAGTAAAAAAGAACAAAACTGGGCATTGGCTGGCCCAGACCACATATACTGTATGGGCAAATTAAGAAGGGCAAAGTTTAGCAAATTAAAATCTTACTTTACTCTAATAACATATTTTATAATCTTACTTTACTCTAATAACATATTTTATAATCACACAAATATCTATAACTCGTTAAAAATCACAATTTTAAAAAAAATTCTTCCGCACAAAATCAAACGCTTTCACGTAAATTAAGATGAAATTACTATTTAAATCAAGATTTGCATCCAGTGCACAGCTCATGAACATAATTTTTGTATAATAAAGATCTTATACTAAAAGACCAGAACTACTAAATAGTACATCCAACAAAACAAACAAAAGGCTACACAGTTGCTTTGCCAAATTTTCTATTGAACAAAGTTATGTATTTTTTTCTATGCAAAAGTAAACAATAGAAACAGTTTTAAATCAAATCTAATTAATAATTATCAATATCATCCCACTACAACATTATACAAACAACAAATAAAAATTTAAAAACCCAAACTAAAGTCATACAATTTTGTAACCAGCACCCCCTTTAGCCATTTCAACACCATTTCCATTCCTAGTTCCAGGATAATCAACTTCAGTCATGAACTTAGACCAGAACCAATGTTCTTTCCACACAATCACCATCTCTTCTATCGGAATATTTTTCGTCTCAGGCAAGAAGAAGTATATGAACACAGTCATAATCACCACAAAGAAGGCGAAAAACAGAAACAATCCGAACTTCAAATGACACAACATTGTCAAGAAAATCTGTGCTACTGCAAATGTGAAGATCATGTTCACTGAGACATTGATACTTTGTGCAGCTGATCGAATTTCCAGTGGGAAAATTTCACTAGGTACTAGCCATCCAAGAGGACCCCATGACCAAGCAAATCCAGCAACATATACACAAATGAATATCACAACCACTATTGCATACCATTTGGGTAATTCCCCTGGAGTTCCATTTACCCCAAACTTTATTGCTATCAAAATAGCCACGGCTATCTGTACATCAATTCGAGAAAAAAATAAACAAGATCAAATTAGAATATAGACTTTAAATTCTGAATTCGCAAAAAATAAATGGACTTACTTGGGAAAAGAGCATTTGAATTCCACCTTCAAGAAACAAGAATCTTCTTCCTAATTTATCAACATAGTAAATAGAAACCATAGTGGCAATGACATTGATTCCACCAGTGATCACAGCAGACATAAGTGAAGCATCAGTACCAAAACCAATAGTTTTAAACAACACAGGTGCATAAAACATAATCACATTGATTCCAGTAAGTTGTTGGAAAAATGGGATCATAATTGCCATTGTAAGATGTGGTCTATATTTCTTTTGCAACAAGTTCCTCCAGGGATGTTCAATTTTCCTGGAAGCTTCACTAGCAATAACCAAATCATTGAACTCTTCATCTACATCTTCAATTCCCCTGATTCTCTTCAATCTAGCTTTGGCTTCGTCGTGGTTACCACGTTCGATCATCGAATTAGGGGTTTCAGGGAGGAATAAGGAACCTATTGTGATGATCAATGCAGGTACCATAGCACCTCCTAAACTCAATCTCCATCCCCAATGAATTTTGGCAAAGAAATAGTTTAACACATTGGCTACAAGTATACCAATGGTGATGGAAAGTTGAAAACCTATGTTCAGTGCTCCTCTGTATTTGTATGGTGCCATTTCTGATAGGTATAGTGGAACAGACTGCAATACAATGAAACAACAAAAAAATAGTTCGATTTAAGTATCTTGCTGTCGACTGAAACTTTTTTTAGTCTGATTAAAAAGATAACAATTTTTTTCTATATCGGATAACTCTTTAATTTCAACATTCTACTGACATGATTAAAACCTCAAAATTCAAATACTAAAATATTATCGAGTTAAGATTAAAAAATAAAAAAAGTAGGAGGAATTGTATTTTCTTCATGAGGGGTCACTTGTTCTTGTCCTAGTTGATAAAAGACACAATATCAATAATACTTAATTAAAGAAAGTAAAAATAAAAAAAACATCTAAATATGTAAATTTTATAATTTATACGAATATGTTTATTATTATTATAAATAGTCATATTCATGAGCTAACGGTGTAGAAAAGAAATCACGGCAACGTCACAAAAATTGGAATAAAATAAAATACACAGATATCTAAACAGTGTTTTAGGAAAAGAGTTTTTTTTTTTAAAAAAAAAAAAATCTCAACAATTTTCATTGGATTAAATATTGATTAAATGATAATGACAATCACAACTTGCTGAAGAATCCCAAAGTAGATTTATTTTTCAAATTAAAGGACTGGAGAATAATTTTTTTTTAAAAAAAATATAATGGTGAAATATGCACTGTTTACAGTGCGTGGTGGGGTTTATTTAGCAAAAAAGTCTTTTCATGTAGGGTTAACGTGCAATATTTAAAAAAGTCCAAATCACAATGATGTTGAATTCAAAACACATTTTCTTTTAAACCAAAAATATTTTCATTATTCAATGGACAACAACAAGATATTTAGTGAATACTAAGATTTCAAGTGTATTTTTTCTTTTATAAATATAAAAAGATTATTTTCTAAAAAAAATAATAATAATATATATTATGAGTGGTCTAATATATGGATTCAGTAAGTACTTGCTGCCATTCAGATCCGCACAGCAGGAGAAGTGTTGACCGACAACTTGCCATTATTATATTTTACAGTTTTAAAAACCAAGAAATAAATACATAAAACAAATAAACATAATTCCATGGCATAATCCAAAAGAACAGGGGAACCATAGAACAGAACAACCTTGAACTAAATGAAAGAAAAAAAAAATAATTAAACAGAGACAAACACATAGATAATGTTGTTCAATCGCATAAACATGTACTATATAAAAAATGATCATTAGCCTACTTCATATATAGTCATAAAGTTTTTTGCGATATTGATTCTCAACAAATAATTAGGAATATTACCACATGCCAACCACAACAAGGCTCGTTCAATGAATATTTTTTACAACAAGTACACAAAACTTAAATTGAATAAAAAAAATTAAACAAATAGACGCACCTGATTGGCAAATCCAATACCAAAACCAAGAAAAATACGACCAATAATGAGCATAGCAACATTCTGAGCAAATCCATTAATCAAAGCTCCAGCACAAAAAAGTATACCTCCAGAGAGCATAGAAAGTCTCCTTCCTAATTTTCTGGTGACAGTAGATGCCACCAGAGAAGACACAAGGGCAGCCAAATACAACGACGATGTAAACATCGTCAGTGTTTGGCTGTCAAATTTACAGTACTGATTAGTTGAAGTATCTGCTTTTTGCTTTCTATACACAGATGGAAAAAATCTATTCAAAAATGTGTCCATTGATGTCACACCCCCTGATCCATAACATAAAAAAAAAAAAAAACTATCAGTATACTGTTGTTCGATCGATCGATATATATAAGTTAAATTTATTGTCTGGTCACGTACCGGAAATTCCAATATCATAACCAAAAATGAGACCACCCATGGCAGCAACAATGCAAGTCATAGTAACATAAAGAGTTAACTCGCCGGGATATTCTTTCCCGTTGCCGGGACCAATACCACCACCACCGGCCATTTTCCCGAGCTGATCACTGAACAAAGTTTTGTATTAAAAAATTATGATTTTTTAAAAATAAATTTGATAATGAAAGAGAAGGAATATAGAGGAAAAGATGTGGGAAATAAAGAGTATATATAGAAAGTGAAGGATACTATTACAATGTTGTAAACCTTAGCTGTCACAATTTTAATTTATTTTTTTGAATTAATGTTTTTTTATTTAGCTGTCAAAACTATGCGTAGAATCTTATCTCAGCATTATTAGAACTTTATTTTAAATGCTTAACTCATAATTGACTTGATGTATTATCACTACCCAAGATATATATTCGATGATAGATAGATTTATTTTTTTAGTGGTATAAAAATATTTAGCTGTAATTGAATTAACTATAGAGAATTAAAATGAAAATACATAGCACATGTACAGTGTGTTGTCTTTTATAGCTTGAGTTTTTAAGATGAGATGACCGCATATTTTAACATAATATTAGAGCAGATAAAGTTCTTGGTATCACTTCAACATTTATTCAAGAGGTGAACATATAATAATTATACAAGAATCTTTATCCTAGCTAAACGAATTAATTTAGGATTTTAAAAGTGTATTATTAAGATAGTGGAAAGTGGACTTAATTGGAGGTTTTTGATTGAGCATGTTTGTTTATTAATTTTATCATTTAGCATTTGGTCGCACATGAAAGGATAGTGTTAAATATGGATATCCATTGTATTTGTTATTTTCTAACATCAACGTACCGTGAGCATTGCATCTTTAAAATATCATAAATAAAAGGTTTTTAAAATATTTTAGAATGTTGAGCTCGTTGAATTAAATTTGTGAATCGTGACATTTGCAAAAAAAGTTGCTTAGATGGTAATTAACAAGTATCCATTATAGAAGCTCAACAAAATTTGCATGAACAGAAATTTTCACTTCAGTAAGGCTCAAACGATTGTAAAAATATTTCATTACTTAAATATGACTATATCGATGAAAGTATAAATAAATGAAAAATCACATCTAATAACATAAATTGCGCATTTATTTGCAGTAGTGTTCTATCCACTACACCTAATAATTAGGAGATAATAACAGTGCCATGTGATTAAATACTTGTCTCAAATTTAGATACTGGAGTGGAAAATATTGCAGTGAATTATTCATGATTATTTTCATTTTTAAAACAAAAAATGTAAGGCTTGTGAATTAATTCAAGTTACTGTCACGGTCTCCATTATTAAAAAATATTTTTATGTTAAATATAAATTTTTGATATATATTTAAATTTAGTCGGATTTAAGTGATGAATTATGAACGGCGGTCAAAGGAGGGAGTTCCCACTGAATTGGCAAATTACACATCAGCCATTACTCATCTAATTTTATCTTTATATTTCCTTTTTAGGATATTAGTGCCAAATATTTTCACAATTTTTTTGCTGGTTTAGTTGACTTTTTTTTCTCAATACAACCGTTTACTTCAACAGCAAGGGACCATATTCCTATCCTCAAAGAAGAACGTCATTATTTTTGTAGAATAAATGGTGTATGGGAATTCATTAATTATCTCAAACTTTGCTTTATTTTCGTTATCCATTGACTAGACTTTTATTTCACCTTTCTAAAAAGAAAGAATAAAATCACTTACACATTATATATTTCAAATCTCACATATAAAATTATATTAAATATATTGTTATTGATAAAATATTTTGATCCAAAAAGTAACACCCTTTAATCGCCCCAATTAAAATGTTCATTTGAAGTAGTGAGTTATCTAGTGCTAATTCTAAGACTTTCACATAGGGGTTTTGATAAATAATGCCTAAATTTTGAATATGAAATTTTAACGTAAATTTTGAACTTTTTTAAATTACCGAATAGAGATTCAGATCTCTCTATATACATATAAATTTTAAAAAAATACACTTTATATATATAATATAACATTTTTTTAAAAAAATATATATCGAGTGAACATCCTTGTAACTTTCTAGATCCGTCCCTGAGCTAGTGTGCGCATTATAATTGCTAGTATTATTATTAGTTAAGGTCCCATGAAAATCCCAAAAATCAACCAGCCACTTCTTTTTTCTCTTTTATTTTCCTTAGATTTGCACAAAGATATAAAACCAAGTGGGGGCCAAACAAGTGGAAAAATAAAAAGTTGGGTCCCAAACAAGTGGAAAAATAGAGAGCTGATTAATTAATAGTACTGTCGAGTTTAATTAATGAAAAAATTATGAGTTAATGATCTAAAAATTTCAAACCTGATGGCTTGACTTTACACATAACGGAAGTAGGTGATAAGTCTCGCGTCATCTTAATATTTTTTATTTATTCTTCTAAATTCTTTTATTATACATCAATTTCTCACTTTACATATTGAGATGACACTGATTGTGGAAATAATCTTTTTGTATTTTTCTTCCATATTATTGACAAATAATTTAAGAATTAGGACATAATTTAACATATTAACCATAAAAAAAGAGGGACAAATTTAAAACATTAAGTAGATGGATTCAATGTGTATCACTATTTTGCTTTTTTTCTAGCAATGAGTAGAGGGGATAGATACAAATATTATCTCTTTAAATCAGATTTTAATCATACACTCGTCATTTGTTGGACAATATCAAAAGTAGCATAAAATAATAGAGAGCGTTTTCCAAATCCCCTTGAACGAAATCTTTAATATGATTTTTTCTAAAAAAAAAAGAAGCATTTCTTAAATTCGAAGCCCTTCGTAACATGGATTTGAAATAGTCAGACTTCAACAAAATATTCAATGATCATCTTACTAAATTGCTGCTTTATGGGTTGCCACATATTATTTTTTGGATTGAAGATAGAGTTATAGTGAACATAGCCTCTTAAGTATTAATAGACCACTTGCATTTGCTTCACCATAAATCATGATAAATACTGACTTTTTTTGTAGTAACGAAAATCCATGTGATAGTTCTATTGACTGCTTTAATATTGTTGGTGTGGATTCTCATCTAGTTGTTTCCTAGTTGAATTATTTGTGCTCCAAATCCTTGTGTTTCAATTAAAGTTCTTTATCTCTATTACAAGATTTAAAATTGAAAGTTAAAAAATCTCATTCATTACATCGCTGAATAATCAGATAAGGTTAGAGAAATGGGCTAAACTAAGCCTTAACATGATGAAGTCAACTCAATCCTCGCCCCCACCCAACCTCGCTAGGTGGTTATTGTAAACTAATAAAATATTGAAGTCAAATATATATTAATCAAGTAGTTGAAAGCAATGCCATATTGTAAACCAACAGTCCAACATATAAATATTTAGTTCATACCGTAACGTATGTATCATATCATTGAATGCATCGTTTAATGTACAATAATACTATCTGTCAACATTTAATTATGAAGTTGTACATACTGTCACAAATAATAAAGGCAATGTTCCTTACCTGTAAAAAGTTATTTTAGGGTTTAGAATGGTTTAAATATATTTTTAATACCTTTAGAATGAAAGCAACTCCCACCCCATATTTCATGCATTTTCCTTTAAAATGTAATAAAAGCCTCTCTTTTTTTCTAAAAAAAAAGAAAAGAATATGAATGTTGACTTATTCCAACTTGAAATATTGTTGAAATTTATTAGTTTTCCCATAACCATCGGTGTGTGAACTTTGAAGAAGTAGGGGTGGACCCAATCTATCGGCGGAGCTAGGATTTGACTGAACTCAATAGCTTTTTTGATTTTTTATTTATATTAAAAAATTAATTAAACATTTATATATATTAATTTGTGAACTCTAGCAAAATTAATTGACAGTTATTAACGAAATTTAGAATCCTCAAATTAATTTTAGTCCTTGCTTAGCCTCTGAATTCCATTATGCACCGATATCATGTTCAGACATAATTGCGTATAAAAAGAAACATTTAAATTCTTTGAAGATACAATGGATTCACCTTCAATGCGAAGTATGTTAATATATTGAACCGATAAAAATTTAAATCTTGAATCTAATATGTTAGGTCATACTTTAATTTAGTAGAACTTTCCTTTTTCTTCCTTTTTTTCCGGGGCCATTTTTGGGTCTAAGAGGTATTGTCACTGCTTGATTGAAAGTTTAAATCTATTATTTAATTTTGGTTTCATATGGGACGGAAGAAAAAATTATTTTTCTCCTCTCTAAATAATAATCTAATAATATATATTAACAAGAACAAAAGTTAAATCATTTGGCGAAACATTCTCTTTTTAGTCGATTTGTACTATAATTATTTTATAATATGGTTGTTACAATGTACATGCAATGTTGTATCTATGACCGTATAAATATACATCTTCAAATTCACATTCAACGTGCAAATATTAATTACTTGAAGAAAAAGTTGAGGAATCAGTGTCCAAATTTAGTAGATTTTGGATATAAATGACGTGTTATTTAAAAATATTTTCTCTAGGTAAGGATTATCCACTTATAATAAAAGCTGGATATATTTTACTAAAAAAAGTGAAGATAATTATTAATTAAATAGACACTTTTAGCGTGGACGGTGGAGTTTTCCATGTTAAAAAGATAAATTTAGCTTTATGCATGAAGAAACCGTGTCAATTTATTATATGAATATTATATAAATATTATCGTTATCCTAAAGTATATCTCATCCAAACAAGATATGTAACAGCGGTAGAAAAATGTATGTAACATTAAATTCTCGAGGTATTACATCACATGCGGCATAAAAATATTTTTCTTTTGAAAAAATAAATTTTAAAAGAAGTTCTAATTATTTTGTATTCCAAACTTAAAATGCACTAGCTCGTAACATTTATGTTTTAGTTATGGATTTATATGAATCGAATTAGGGATACATTTATTTAGAATTGTGTATAAATTTTGTAGCTAGCTAGTTTCATATTTTTAATAATGAATAGTTTAATTTTTTAATTCTGCATCTTTACTTGATTTAATAGATGAAAAAAATTAAGCTACAAGGAATGGTTAAAAATATTTCTCTTCTACAAAGTTATTTTACATGTCAAAATATTTTTTATCACCATCATATTTAATCATGTAATTTTTTTCCCAACCCATCTCTTGATAGAAATATTAATTCTATGAAAATTCGTCGGTTGAATAATTATTGCTATAAATTCTAGAGTAAATTAAAAGATTATATAGTCCTTCAACGGTGTGCCCCTCCATGCTCATAGACTCTTGAGTCTTGACTAGTGACTAGATATAATAACTATATAGTTAGTCTATATAGAATGAGAACAAAAAATTAAAGAAAGCATAAACTTATCGGAAAGAAGACTTTGTTAGGATATACTATTAACCATGCGTTTTGATATAGTATTAATATTGAACAATTGTTTATTTATTTATTCAATTCAATAAAGTGTTACATTAAATAGATCAATTGTCATATATGTGTCCTTAACTTATATAGTAGATGATTTGGTGTATAGAGTTTAAGCTTATACACAGAAGATTAAATCATCAGTTCTTATAAGTTAAAATTTATAGTTCACAATCATGGATGGAAATTTGGACAAAATCATCGGAAAGATTGTAGCACGAGATTAAATGTAATTTATCTTGATTATGAGAATGGCATAGTTCTAACTTCTCGTGCTAGTGCATTTGGTATGTATTGAACGGGACCAAGCAGAGATAGTTGTTTTAGACTGACTGATAAAAAACATATTCTCTAAACTATTAAATGTACTTATATTCTTAATCTTGATATAACGATTATGATCTGTATATATTATTTATCATTTTGATTTATTAAAAGGTGAGATTCTAAGATGGGTCAATATGCCTGGTAGATTGGATGATAATAATATATATTGGTGAAATAATTAGTTAGTTGATGGAATCCATGTCTCAGTATAGAGATTGATGATACACCTTTTATGAGAAGCTTGTAAGTTTTCATGTGTAAACCCGGCCGGTAGATTTATGAATCTGGCACATGAAATAAGTTAAGTATTGCTCTAAAAGAAGTTAATCATTGAATTAAATTCGTCAGTAATTTAATTTATTGATTAGTATCGGTAATCTTAACATGGGGAATCAAATAAGTGTTTAATGGTGAATTTCGAAATAAATAGAGGAGTTCAATTACGAATTTTTAGTGGAATGATTTGTAATTTATTATGGTAAGAATAATTCAAATTAATTATTTAGAATTATTTCCATAATAGGAAGCCTCAGTAATAAATTCTGTGGTCCCTCCAGTGCCCAATTTAACTAGAACTCAGAATCCTATTTTCTAGTAGAAGATGGAAAAGTAGCCTTCTTTTTCTTTGGATAGAAACGTGTGTTTCAAGTCCAAAAGGAAAAATGATTTGCTTTTCTTCTCCTCTTTGGACTAGGAAGACATCTCTATAAATAGGGATTCTTCTAACCTAGATTTAATCAAGTATTCTAAATACAATACTTGCCCACCCAAGTATTAAGAGAGTTCAGTTGTTGATTGGGATCACTGTAGAAGACTATAGAACTGGAGTTGGATTTACTTCAAGATATCTGCACACGCTTCAAGAGGTAATCCTGAGTTAATTTTTCAGCATACTTTGTATGTGATAACTATTTGTGATTGTTATTTATATTCATGCAAGATGTATGATTCTGGAATGCTTCCGCTGTGTATGCTATAATCCCAACAGACTTATCTATACTCTGATCTGTTCGTCTCAAATTATTTATCGTGTTTTTTCTGTATGTTCCTCGAGAAAGGTAGTTGGAAGGAATTTTGGCTATTTTACCGCTATTTATGTCTTAAAATATAATATCTCTTCATTTAATATTATTTTATTTATATGTCATTCATAATTGAGATGTTTTTAGTCTTCAAGAATAATAGTGGCTAAGCTTAAAAGTGGGGGAGGGTAATAATGAATTTTGTTTTAAATTTTTAAAATAATAAATAATTTGAGTTAACTGTTTAGAGAAAGCACGATAGATATTTTTTTTAAGAAGAAAGTTGCTTGGAACATGGAATATGATAAAAATGTCATTGTTTATCCAAGTGGTCAAGTTAATTAATTAATTGCATGAGCTCCCTTCTGATCTATCGAGTTGTTAAAACAATGGGTACAAATTTTGTTAAAGTGTAATTTTGTCAAGCTGGAGGAATAATCTGATTAAATCTCATTATTGTTATTAAAAAATAATTAAAAAAATTCCTCTGGTTTAATCTCATTGTTGTTTCAAGAAACGAACTGAATTTCAGATACTAGTTTTGTATACTTGCATCAACTTGGATGTTATAGTGGGTATCTTGAGTCAGATAATTAAAATATTATACGTAGACTTTAAATTATAGAGATTAGAAACTAATATTATTAACTTTTTCGTTGATTCAAATCTCTTGTTTATTTTTTCAACTAAAAACGAAAGAAAAAAATAATCAAATGTAAGCAGCGCTATCATAGACAAGAGAGACCACACATCACATTTAGGGACATCAACAGTGGGTCTATCTAGTAAACGTTTTAGGCAAATTCAAGTGCCTTGATAACGATTTATCATCGATCTACGCAGCTATAGCTTGAGGTTGATATATAAGTGTTTATTATAATTAAATCCATATTTATTCTATTAAAGTATATTTCTATTATAATTATTGCCTATTATTACATTTCCATCCATATACGTTTACTCATTTTTAAAAATAAATAGATAAATTGAATTTTTCCATTATATTTGCTAATTGCTAGCACTGCATGTGATGGGTCATACAGTTTTGGTGTTGGGACATCCGAATGTAAGTTTAATTTGATGAGTACAATATTGTTTATATATTATATATATACGCATAACCGACAGTTACGCTGGGAATAAATTTTTTATTAATTTGGCTTTATACTTTATAAAAATTAACAAAATTAGCAAACGAAAAAACTAAAAATAAAAAAATTGTATGATGATATTGTGTAATTAGATATTCTATGAAAGTCAACGGTTTTACGTTGTATTAATGTTACAGGCTAACCATCCCATGTATATTTGCTGAAAATAAGGGTTGGTAGATTAATAACTTATATATAACACAAGCTATTCCTATACAAAAATATTATATTTCGTCACGTCAGTTCATGGACTCTACGTGATAAATTAATGTACAAGAGAAGACAACCATATAAAATACATTATTATATAAGTAGTTACCAAAAAAAAAAAAATAGTTATGTTAAGGAGAGTTTTTGTTAAAAAAAAATTCAATCTAGTTTGACTAATGACTAGTATACAATAATTAATTATTATTTAGTTGTTTGATCATTTACTCCAAGTGAATTAGTACGTATTTTATTTAACCAGCGTCACTATTTTATACGTATCGATTAAATTGAAATTGACTGATTTTGTGTTCATTGGAATTGAAAAGCCAAGTGGAGATTGTACGTGTGAAATACTATTTTAATTTATTTTATTTTTGAAAAGTCTAGCTAGGGGACAGGATGACATAGTTTTTTGGAAATTTTATTTAAAAATGAATCCTAGTATATATCTAACAAATTAAAAATTGTAAATCTGGCCATAACGACCAACTTGCAAACTAATTAATCTACTACCTAATTTCACATCATAGTATTGGTTATAACGTCTTCATCAAGAACAAAACACAATTTGAAAACTTCATAACATGATCATATTCGTGTTCCATCTAAAATTGAAATTTTAGTACGCAAAATCTCAGTCATATTAGTTAAAAACACACACACACACCATGTTGGATTTGTCAATATGCTGCCTATGACAAGGCCTACGAATAGCTTATTTGTGAACTTAGTTAATAAATAAAGTTATACCTTTGATGACATTTGATATCATGGTAAACACTTGATCGTAACATCACATATTAATTGTCTCATAAGGTCTCCGTTGTTTCAGTTTTTAATATATCTTTCCTTATTTAGATACTCTCTCTGATTCAACTTTTCACATGACATGTGTTTAGACTACATATCCAAAATCACACCAATCATTATTTTTTTTTCCAAATTATCAATTGATTTCATAGTTCTAAATAGTAGAAAAATAATACTAAGATATTTTAAATTTATTTAACATAATAAGAAAAAGGATAAGATAAACATAAAGACATTTTTTTAACCATATTCGGATTTTTATGATAATATTATATAGATATAGATTTAAAAACATGGAAAGATGATTTTTAAAAGTAAAAAAGAAAAGATTGAACCATGCTTGATTGAAGAGGGGAAAAAAAGGGAAACTTATTGGGCTAAGATGGGCCTTAATTTTGGGCTAGTAATGTTTCACCGCAATTTGTTTTTTGGCCCAGAAACACAAAGGTGGAAAATAACAAAGATCAAATTTTCCCAGAAGTAATTCAATAAACTGAAATTTAGTTGGCACTTCTCTTCTCCCTTTTCTATTCCCTAATTCAATTCTAAAACCCTAAACCCTAGTACAGAGTTTACTTCCTCATTTCATTCTCTCCTCCGTCGGCAACCGCACATATCCACCGGCGATGGCGCTGTATGCTTCACGTCTCCGGCGAGCTCTACCTCTTTCCTCTTCAATTTTTGCTCAAACTTTCCATCAACCAAATCTCATTTCTCCAATTGCATCACTCTCCCAAAGTTCGTCTACCCAAAGCAATTTGACTAAGCTTAACCGCTTCGGTTTTCCGTCCCAATGGAGACTATTTAGGTCTTCTACAATATCGCTGTCCTCGAGGTCTCGATCATTTGACCGAAATCCAGCTGACGATGAAATAGGTCCCGACACAATCCTCTTCGAAGGATGCGATTATGAGCATTGGCTGATTGTGATTGATTTTCCTAAAGATACTCAACTTACGAGGGAAGAGATGATTGAGACTTATGTGCAGACTGCTGCTAAGGTCTTCGGGAGGTGATTTCTATAACCTTTCCCTTAATTGTTTGATCTGTATTCAAAGTCCTTTAACATTTTATGCTTGATATTTGATATGTTCTTCCAAATTGAAGAAGGAAAATGAGATACTGACATGGTATTAGTGGGTTAGAAAGCTGCAATCATTGGATGATGTAGTTATAATATCTTTGGTGAGCTGAGCTCGCCTTTTAGATAGATTGAATTGGCTTCAAACTGTATATATTTTGACCGTTTTCTATGATACGTCGTTGATTCTGATGTCAGTTGTTAATATGCAGTCACTAAGACAGTAGAACAAGTATTACCCCAAATCTTATCTATGATGCTACATAGAACTTGGAAGCTTTGAGTTATCAGTTTATGGTGGATATGGGTACTATCTAGTAGCTCTAAGTAGGTGTATACTTGATTCTGGTGAAATTTTTGGATCTTTCCTATTATTTCCTGCATGGAAGTCCAGCATTATTATATTCTTTTGGGCATTCTGTGGTTTGCTAAGTGGTGTGATTTTGTGTCATCTACTGATAAGATAAATTATCTCTCTGTTATGTCACCCATTTATATTGACTTTTACAACTTAATATGCACTTGTTATAGAATCAAGAGTGAGCTTCCTTTCATTGACCTAAGACTTTGTTTCTTTGTGGCCTTTGTATTGTTTAACTAATTGCAGTGTGGAAGAGGCTAAGAAAAAGATTTATGCCTTAAGCACAACAACTTACCGAGGTTTTCAGGTCTTGTGTTCAGAGGACACATCGAAGAAGTTTGAAGGTGGGTGTAGATTATGTTGTATTTTTCTTTCTGAGCAATGATAAATGCATTGTTTGTCTGATATAGAGGTTGTCTCTGCTATCAGGTCTCCCAGGAGTTGTGTTTGTACTGCCTGATTCGTATATTGATCCAGTAAACAAGGAATATGGAGGTCTGAATGTTATTTTTTATTAGCATTTCAAAACCATGGTTATGCTCTATATGTTATAACTTGAATTTTGTTGTGGTTTCCTCCTGCTTCTATTGTGCTATTAACATCAGGTGACAAGTATAATAACGGAGAAATCATTGAGAGACCACCTCCTCCACAGTTTCAAAGACAAGGTAGCAGGCCTCGAAGAGGCCCACAGTATCAACAAGGCAATTATCGCCCTCCTCAGAGTCCTCCTCAGCAGAACTATGGGCCAGCACAGGGTCATCCACCACAGCAGAATTATGGTGCAGCACAGGGTCCTCCACCACAGCAGAATTATAACGCGCCACAGGGTCCTCCACCCCAGCAGAACTATGGCCCACCAAGGTATCCTCCACCGCAACAGAACTATGGCTCACGACAGTATGCTCCGCCACCTCAACAGAACTACAGACAACCACAGGATCCTTCTCCGCAGCAGAATTATGAGCGGCCACAGAATCCTCAGCCAAACCAGAGTTACGGTGTACCTCAGAGTGTTCCTTCTCAGTGGAATCATGGCTTTCAGCCAAAATTTGTACCTCAACATATCTATCGGCCTCAAGGGGCTGGGGATCATAGGGGTCCTGCACCTCCTGATAGCAACCTAGATGCGTGGAATAATTCCCAGAGAGGTGGTGCACCTCCAGAGCAAGGAGGCTTTGGAGGAGTTCAACATTATGGGTCTCAACAAGATGGAAGTTCTGAACAACAAACCTTTGGAGATCAACGACTGAGATATGCCCCCCCGTTTGGGCAGAACAATCCAAGGCCAGGAGCAAATCAGAATTTCCCACCAATAGAGCAGCAGGGCAACATGCAAGGGGGGGAGCAGAGGACTTATGCATCTAGTGGTACAATGGGAACAGATCAAGTAAGCTGTTGCTTCCCTAACCCTCTTATGCGTTGTTTTACTGTTTATTTCTCTGTGAATGACATGATATGATGTATTTGTATTTAAGAGGGAGATAACTTGGAATATCCTCCCTCCAATTGTCTGTTTTCAACCATTACAACCTTTTAACTGTGTGTGTCCTATAACTTTAAGTTGCTCGGAATTGGTTTTGGGTGTCCGATACGGGTGTGGATTTAGAAACAAATTTCTTTAAAGCGGACTACTTTTTTTTGTGTGTGGAGGGGTGATTTTTATGTATATTTCCTATTTAAAATAACCAGAAAAGGTAATATCTATTATTTTATGAGTGGTTCGTGCCTACCACTTTCTCAGCTATTGTGGTTTTTGTCTTGTAAGGAGGTTAAAGAAGCGTTGTGGACAAGAGGGATTTAATAGGAACCCCACATAGTTGAGGTTCTAATGGGCGAAAACAGACTACTTTGGGGGGAAGGGGATTTATGTATTTTCCCTGTTTAAAACCACCAAAAAAGGTAATATCAGAAAACAATGAGTTCCCAAACCAAAAACTATTTTGCTGGTTCTCTATTATAGTAATGTCAACCATTTGAAAATTCAAATTTGAGTTACTAAAGACATTCAGAAGACAAAGTATTAATGATATGTATGTATGAAAGACTCAGTTTCAAAAAAGAAAAGAAAAAAGAGAATGATATATGTATGAAAGACATATTCTATCCATAGATACAACAACTTAGATTGCTGATTCCTTTTTAGTTGTTAAAAAAAGTTGTTTCGTGTTTAGTAGTTTGACCAGCCAAAAGTTTGTTGAGCATCAAAGTTGTTCATTTTGGAGCACTTCTGTACATTCAATGGTTCTAGCTTTTGGAACTGGAATTAATTAGGCTAACCGGAAGGAAGAGGTCATACAAATTTTCTTGATCAAAAAATAAAAATCAAAACTACAGCACCAAAGTGATTGGCCATACACCCTAGAATTCTCTATTGGAATTTTTTTTATTATTAGAGATTTTTAAAATTGTTGGAATGCTCTTTTCTATATTCTGTAACAACTTGGTGGCAGAAACACAATGCTTGCAATTACAACCTCTGCAATTTATTCAAATGATTCAACTTGCTATCTCTCCATTTGTTCAACACTTACTGTCTGTTAACGTCTGCAGGAGAGATACTAAAGATATGGCGCAGTATCATGACGTACTGAGAAAGGATTGTTAATTAGCTTTTGACTAGCTAAAGGTGATGGTTCTTGTCTGAATAATTGAGAAATGATCATGATCACATCCTCTAGTCTCAACAATTACCAAGAAACTTGGGCTGAAGAATGTTGTGGTAAATAGTTTTCCAATGTCTTAATATGGTTATGGAAATGGTGTTTTGTGAATGATAACATGGAGAGACTTAGGTGTAAAACAAGCCTCCTGTATCTGTTTCTTTTTGTGCAAGGAAGAAGGTTTCTAATGCATTTGCTTAATTATTTGTTGTCTTAGCTAAGTTTGCAACTGGAATGAAAAGGTAATAGAACACATTTAATTTTTATTGGTTCAAAAACTGATCTAATTGGGTATTTTGATAATGAGATTGAAGGCTCACCTAGTTGAGCATGAGTTGAAGAGAAGGAAAGACCATTGAGCTAAGGCAGGTTCAAACTAAAGAGAGGCCTTGATTTTGGGCTAGAAATATTTTGCTGTTTTCTCTGTTCTCTTTTGTTGTTTTGACTACTCTTTTTTTTTTTTTTTAAATACCAATTGACAGAATTCAGAATTTCACAGTGCTCAGTGTGGACCTTGTGGTCCAACTTGTCTCTGTCTGGATTGTTAACTCTTACTCATATTTGTGTTGATGACATAAAGCCCAATTTTAAAAGCCTGGCACTTTGTGGTCCAATATTTCTTCATAAGAAATCATGTTTTTTCAAGTACAAACATACTATCTTCCCCTGCAAATTGCAATAAGCCCACCTACCCTGAGGGGGTGTAAGAGAAAAAAAGGTACACATAATAAATGGATATAAAACATATCATGGATCTTGGGTAAATCTTGACACTACTTTTTAGGTATCAAAGCATTCTTAGGATTTATTAAACCATTTACATTTATAACTGAGTTCTTCAAGGTTGTGTACTTTTTAGCTGTTTCATGTTCATAATGATGCATTATTCTCCATGGTTGTATGTTGGTCACTTGATCTCTCCATCTACTCTTGAAGTGTACTGAATTGAATACAAGCTAAGTTATTGGGTACTAAGTAGTAAGGCCATGATTGACAGTGGCAACCAACCATAGACTTGCAGCTACATGGAAAATGTAAAATTTGAGAGTTGAAGACGAGTTTCATTTATATTTTACTTGACATTGTAAAATTAAAAAATATTTACATGATCAGATAACATAAGACCCAATCTGCACATAATATTTGTTCCTGAATATAAGTTGGTAAACTAAAATTATACTAGATATGTTAAAGTTGATCCAAGTACGTTTTAAGGGGTCATTTAGTTTGGTGAACAAGTTAAACTGAAATTAGATTGGGACAAACTTTTATCTCTAATTCTGAAATCAAAAGTTCAACCAAAAGTGGGATAGAATAATCTCATATATTACTTCAATATTGTTAAATTATGTGTTTATAAAAGTCATAGTGGTCCTAAACTCATTTGTAAGGCTTTACTTCTTTACAATATCTCCACATTTGATCACATCTACTTGGTATAGCCATCAAAAGTTTCTTCCAAACAATTTTGCTGACCCTTAAAATCACATTGGATAAAAAGTGTCAAAGAGAAGCCCTCCACATAAGACATAGGAGTTCATTTAATATAAAACCAATGCAATAAGAAGAGGACAAGAAAATACAGAGAGGGCCATATTGATCCATCACTTTCTACTCTGAGCTCCTTGGAAGACTAAGACAAAAACATCAATTGCCCATCTCTAAACTCATGCCTTCACCCATGTGCATCTTAATATCACAAAACAAAATGATAATACATTTAAAAAGATAAGAATAAGATGTTTATATTCAGTAAATCTTTTTTTTATTGAGGCTGTTTATATGACTAGAAGCTAAAAAAAAGGCTAAAAAAGGCAAAAGGGGATGTTCTAAAAGCTCTTTCTTAACAATAAAGTACATTTATCTTGGTTTATATTACATAAGATCTCCTTTCTGATTTTTGGTTTTGGTAAAATAGTTAAGCATAAGACAAAATTGAATTACATTGATTATGAATGCCAGATTCCACTGAGAATGCTTCTGAATCTATTGGAAGACAATTTTCTGACTATCTTTTTTGCATCTGAAACTTCAGCCTCAGCTAACTTTTCAATGTTTATCAGATACCCTGAGTTTGCAATTTTCTTTCTGGCACTATGGCAACTTGTTAATGACATGAGTATAGAAAGCAACAGCTTTTTGTTGCCAAAATTTGCCTCTTCTGGATCAAGCATTTGCAGCAGCAAACCAACATTTTGATCATTCTGTCCAAATCTTTTTTGGTTTCTTGGTACAATCACCATACTTGATAGTGTTTCAGCTGCCATTTCTCTAACCTCATATGACTTTGAATTAAGAAACTTCACTAACTCAGGCATAAATCCAGCATCCCCCATTAGCTTCTTGGCTTCATCTGATGTTCCACATAACCAAAATGCTGTCTTTAAGGCTAATTCTTGAAGAGAACCATCCCCGTGTCGAAGAAAATACAGAATGTGATCCATAAATCCATAATTCAACAGGTTGTTCACTGAATTTACTGATGTAAAACACAGATTCACAATCCCTCTTAAGGACATTTCCCTTGCTTTAGATGAGGACGATGATTTCGGATCCAAAACACGAGATAAAGCTCTTATTCCACCTTCCTTCATGATCATCTGCCTAGTTGATTCATCCCCAGAAGCCATAGTTTGTAGAAAATCAATTGAACTAATCTGTGTAACCTCATCTTTACACCTTGCAAGCTTGATAAATACTGGAACTGCACCTTCCTCAATCATAAATCTCTTGATTTCTTCAACCCCAACAAGATTTTTCAACACCCCACAAACTGAACTAACCAAAGAATCACCCTCTATACATATCTTCAACAAAACAGTAACCCCACCATGAGCTGAAATTGACCATGCATTATCTGAGTTCTCTGTGAGCTTTTGCAAACACCTGGTGGCAAATTCTTTACTCAACCCAATCCCACACTCCAAAACTCTAATCAAAGGGGAAATTATTCCAGCAGAAATCAAACAACTTCTAAAAGATTGAAACCCTGCTATTACAGATAATGCCTTAGCTGCTTCTTCTTGAAGATTATCTTCTTGCAAATCAAGAAAACTCACTAACACAGAAACAAGATTATCAATTTCAATTGCAACTTTAACATACCTATCATCTTCTTGAATAATTTCATTCAAAGCAATCAACCCTTGTTTCTTCATCTCTGAAGACCCAATCTTGACCCTTGACAACAAATCCCTAATATAAAACTTGATATCATCACGAGAGGCTCCAAGATTGGGCTTTGGAACAATAATAGCAAAGCTTTGGGTAAGCAAACCAAGAGAGTAAATCTCAGAAATACTCTTTATATGATTGTCTAATTTTGTAGAAACTATATCAAGATCACTCTGCATCAGCAGTTTCCCACTATAAGAAAACTCAACGCAATGCCGAGAAAGTTCATGGCAATTCTTGAGGGTAGCTGTAATGGCCTGAAGGGAGCTACAGAGTGGAGGGTAGTTTTCTGTGGAATCACAATTCTCAATAGCAGATAAACTCGAAAGAAGCTCTTCAAGCTTGTTTCTTATCGATTGCCATTTCACAGGGAAAACTTTGATTGAATACGAAAGAGATATAAGTGAAGAAATGAACTCATTAACTCGCCGGATTCTTGATTTTCCGGCGGATGACCCAACTGGATTTTCTGCATTTTCCGGTAGAGTAGACATGATGGATTTCATTCGTCTTCCCTGAATTCCATTCTCCGGCGAGATATGGTCGGAGAAGTGAAGATTCCGGCGAATTAGTTAGAGATTTTGGGATGAAAAAAAACAAACAAAATTCAATAATATTAACAAAGAGGAGTAAGAATAGCTTTAGCTTATATTCATTGCTTATCTTCAGTTCATTGTACAGAACTTGAGAGCGAATAAATTGACAAAAATACCCTTTCTAACTTTATAACATGGATTAATTAGTATGAGAATACTAGGGGTATTTATGGCATTTTTTTGTCTTGTTAGTTGCGAGATGAAATAAGAGGGTTGTTAGGGCAACTGTTTTGAACTCTTGAAAGTTAGATATGTCCAAATTTTATACTAAAAAAGGATACCATCCATTTAAAAAAGAAAAAGAAAAATAATGGAATTACTATAAATAAAATTAATATTTTTATTTTACGATTTACTTATATAAAAATTATGATGATTGAGTTATATCGACCTCTATAAAAAAGAAAAAAAAACTTGATTAAATAAAGTAATTGAGTCTTTATATTTTATACTGATATATCTTCTGAAAATAACATATAGAAATAACAAAGTGATACAAAAAGATATTACAAGTTTTAGTTGAAATCATAAGAAATACTATTATCTTATTTGAATCATAGAAAATATAAGAATTATGTAAAAAAGCAGTGTATCAAAAGTTTATTTTATCATATACCAATCATTTCGAAACTATGCAAAATCTTTTTCATATTAATATATTCTTCGTTTCAAAATACTGTGTTATGTGTATGACATAATAAAAGCGCACTCGAATTTAATTATCAAGTAAAGAATATTTTAATTAAATGTTATCAATAATTTAGAACAAAACTAATAATTTACGTGTTTTCAATATTGACTATTAGGTTTTTATTGAATTTATCAGTAGTAGATAGCACTAGATTTTCTTTTTATACTTGCACAACAGAAGTCCTTTATTTAGGGGAATTAAAGAGGAAAGTTTACATTTACAAAAATATGGACACTAACATTTATTAGGCTGCAAGGATTACGATAAAGAGAAATAAACATTAACAATTTATTGCAATATATTCTATATCATTTTTTTAAATTTGACGTGCAATATTTGTTTTGAAATTTTAATTCTAATTCAGATTAGTGGCGGAATCACATTTTTAATCGTAGAACATTATGTCTAAGAAATACTATCAAACATGATTTTTTCTTAAAATATCAAATTAAGAATGAAGAAATGATATCAGCTTATAATCGTTAATTTATCATGAAATAGTTGCAAAAGTGTAGTAGCTTCACAACGGATCTTTGTTGTAATGTTTTTTTGTTTGTTTAATTTGTTTGTTATCTATTGTTGCTTTTGCTTGTATTTATCTACTATTTTGCTCTCCTATACAGTTGTTACATCCTTCTAGCTACTTTAATTTAATGTCAACAACCTTAGATGGAACATGAGACCCATATTACAACTCAATGTACATATTTTCGAAGGCGGAGCCAGGTGGACGAATCCAATAACTTTTACATTAACTCTATATTTATATTAAAAAGTATATATATATATATATATATATATATATATATATATATTAATTTATAAATCTTTAACAAAATTAACTGATGATTCTCAAAAAAATTTAAAACTCTCAAATTCTTAATTTTGACTGGTGTGTTGTTCTTATAATCACATTTGATTAAAAGAAAACTATACAAAATAAGTTCAAGAGTAATCGTAACAAAAATAATTTTTCTTAACGTCTTTTTGTATGGCAAATAATTAAGATAGAGAAGATATTTAAGGACAAGGAGTGTATGAAAAGTTTTGATTCATATTTTAGCAATAAATAGAAGTTTATATTGGAATTTTCTTAAGTAAGTGCTTCATATAATGTATCGATAGACAGCTAGCATTCACACTTTCTTAACACCTTTTTTTTTTTTTGTTTTTTTTTTTGGGTGAAAGGAAAAGGTCCTTTTGGGGGGGAAAAGCTCTAATTAGCAAAATGGGGACAACGTAAATTTGGCTTCAAGGATTTGGACAAGTCATGAGTTAATTTTTTTTTTTTTTTATATTATGTAGTCATTTTTACATCATGATCTAGGATCATCGCATGTAATAATATTAATATATTCAGTATAATTTCATAATTATTAGGTCTAAAAAAGGTAGTGTCTAATTGATTTTGTATATATCTTGTCAAGTATATTAAAAATAGTTATGTAATAAATATAATAGTGAAAAAATCAAATTAAAAATAAACAATTAGAAAATATTAATAACAATGAATAATACGATAACTGAAGCAACAAAAACAAGATGCGATACTAATAGAAGAAAAAGACAATAGGAGAGTGCTAATTATAACTATACTGAAAAGGGAACTAGCAACCTTTCATCCTAACTCTTTAACCTCTAGATCTTCTTATTCAGAATATAATTTTGTCCTCACCTATTTATGATCATCTGACTTAAAAGTTTAAATTGTTTTAAAAAAACCTCATAGATTTACGTGCTCTAAGTATCATGTTAAATTGATGGACTATTTTATCTAAGTGATTAAATTCTCAGGAATAACAAATAATATTTGTTATGTCATGTTATTTTCAACAATAGTATGACAAGGCATCTTATTTTTAATATCTGTTTTCGGTTTTTGAATGTTTCTTTTAAAATAATACTCTCCCGTCCACAGTTATTTGACAGGTATACTAAAAATAGTTGTTCAAGATTAATTATCAATTTAAACAATCAAGAAATAATTAATATATTTTTTTTCAATTTTGCCTTTAATAATTACGCTATTTTGTTCAATTAAAAAATTATGCAGATTTTTGATATTCTTGATATAGTAAAGTTATATTAGTCAAATTACACCTTATATTAAGTTTCCCTTGAGAGAAGTGGATGACCTTACCCTGACAAACAATTGTGGATGTATATTAGAAACATTTTAAAACTCATTGGAGTTAATCTTCAATTAAGTAGAAATGACATAACAAAACCTTATACCACAATTAATATATCCAGGAAATTAAGAGAAGTAAAGGCCAACCTACCTATATACATTACTTAGTAAAAAAAGAGGAGATTACATACTATAGAGTCTGACATTTGCTAGAGCAATCATATAATTTTTATACTAAAGAATGAACCAATCATCTTCCTTAATTATTGCTGCTAAATATATATTCTTAGGGATGTTTAATATTATTTGTAAATATGTATAAATTTTACAACATCATTAAATAAAATAACAATTAACTGATATCAATAAAAACTTTTATATATATATATATATATATATATATATATATATATATACATATATATATATATATATATATATATATATATATATATATATATATATATATATATATATATATATATATATATATATATATATATATATATATATATATATATGCGCCTAAACCAGAAGTTGTAATTATAGATATTTATAATACTTTTCTAGTAGTATAAAAATAAAATACTTAGGTAGCAAACAAATATAAAAAAGAAAGAGTGTAGCTTTCAATTAATAAGAAGTTTGTCATTAATAGAGATGACAAAAATGCAATTAGCCCCACACCATGCATGTGAACCCCCCTATTCCATACTACTAATTATTCCAAACTCTTTAGGCTTCTTCTCACCTTTCACTTAATTAAATTACATTACCTTTTTGGTGGCAGCTTCGATGGTCACCTTAAGCTGCTACTCACCAAATATTATTTATCATCTAATTAAGAGAGATTTATCAGCCCATTATACTCCTCAGGGGTCCAAAATTTGAAAAATCCATGCGGAAGAAAAATTATTTTGATCACTTAGTATTCTAAAATCCTATCGCATAAAAAAATAGTTTATCATAGTTAAATAATGTTGAGATGAGGATATTTACGACTTAACTAATCGATAACAGATTATGAAATAACAGATCAAATAACCAGGAGTACTTCACGCCTTTTCTTCTGTTCCAGTTGATAAAGTTTGAGTTTTGAAAGTTAAATAATTTAATTTTGATTGAATTTAGGCATGAATTCTTTCAATTTTTGAAATAAAATTTGCATTATAAAAACTACGTAAAGATTTTTTAATTAACAATATTTAATAAGTCAAAATATAACAAATATTAGATGAAAAAAATTAGAATTACAAAAAGATTTGGTTGATTTAAAATCTCAAAGTGCCACGTAAATTGTGAGCGGAAAGTTTAGTAATTTCTTGTTGCATATCTAAAGGGAGAAATAGCAGAATTTGGTGGGAAAATGGTACTAACATGCAAACTCATCATAGAGTTAACAATTAAATTAATACATACATATCAACAAAAATAAGTATAAACTTTCATAAGATGACAAATTAAAATAAAAAAACTTTAAATTCCCTTTTAATATGACTAGATGCCTAATTAGTTTCAAACATTATCTTATTTAGTATATGACAAAAATTAACCATTATTCTGTTGGTCACGTATTATTATATATTGTAATACTGCCCTCAGTTTTTTATTTTAAAAATGTAATTTTCTTTTGTTAATTAAAGAAGTTGCTTTGAAGGCCAGCGTGCGAATATTTAGCCTGTTAATCTAAAAAAGTTTTGTTGCTTCCAACTAATTTCAACCATATTATTTTTAATTATCATCACATAATTTCATACCACTTATTAAAAAATAGAAAATTAACACCAGCTGCCTATAAGCCTATGGAGTTATTTACGCTTTGTTTGGATCATTGTTACCCATTGTTTCATAATGTATTATATTGTGTTGTAATTTATTGTACTATATTATATGGTTGATACAATGTTTGGCTAGACTGTATTATTTGTTGTTGTTTAACAACTTTAATTATTTGGTTTGATCGTATCGTACTTTATTGTAATTTATAAATTTACTAAAATATCTTAATTATTCTAGGACAGGAGGCTTGATTATATTCAAATAATTAAGCTAAAGGGTAAAATAGTATTTTGAAATATTATGTAAATATATAATTGAAGAAAAAAATTAAATAACAATGGGAACACACTAAATTAGTTGTTTCATAAAATAGGGATTTTCATTATTACGAAACAATCAAATATAACAATACAATACAATACATTTTAAATAACAATCAAAACAAACATTGTAGGTATAATAACAATATAGTACAATACAATAGATAACAATGATCCAAACATAGTGTTAAGTTTTCTACACTAACGATGAAATATACTTACATTATGATCAGATCATTAAAAAGAACAAGCAACTAATTTCATATTATAACATTAACGCAATTATTACATTGTTAGTGTATATATCATAAATCTTATCAAATATGCAAAAATATGAATTTTCACTTATCCCAAGCTATTTTCAAGTAGAAAATTATACTTTTCCAATCTGGATATATGAGATCATGAGATTAAGCACTTTTATATACAGTATGTCGTAACTTCTAAAATAAAAAATTTACACCAACAATTTATTCAAACTAATGAATTTTATGTGTTTTGTAGCAAAATATGTCTTAAATTTTATAATTGCAAAATTCTATATTTGAATAGTGTGAGGAATTTGTTAACACTGTATATAGCTGCATAACAAACAGTGTAATATATACTAATGTGTGATGTGGTGCTTACTTAATGCTCATAATAAAATGTTAGGTAGAAAAGGACATAAATGATACTCCCTCCGTCCATAATTAATTGACATGATTTTCTTTTTAGAGTCAAATTATAAGAATTTTGATTAATATTTTATAATGTATATTTTTATCATATTGATATGTAAAAAAATTATAATTTATAATACTTTTCGTATAGTTTTTGAATATCTAATTTTTATTTTAAAAATATCGAATTAATATGATCTAATTTAATTTTAAAATTTAGTTAAATTAAACTTCGAAAAGTATAACATGACAAATAAAAATGAACGGAGGAAAATATATGTTTGTATGAGGAATGTGAGTGATTAATTACCAAATCTATGGTGAATTAATTAATATTACATAGTTATATACCCTCTTTTTGACTTTGAGTGAGGAGGAAGTCAAATGAACCAAAAGGCCTACACAAAATCAAAATATATACCTTTGCTTTGAAGAGAAAAGCCAATATAAAGTGCATATCCACTTCATCAATGAACCATTATTAATCCCTCTAGCTAGTAAAATAATAATACTCAGCACAATAAAATAACACTTTGGAAAAAGTAAATTGAAGTTGCAGTATGATTGTCTAATTGATTAGGTATAAGTTATATACACAGACAATGTAAAAAAATAATTCAGTATTAATATGATTTGTTATTATCATATTTACTATATATAGGGTACCAGTTAATGTTTATATCGTCGATATATAAAGATGTTATATCGAAATATAAATATATAATTTAACCTTTTTAGGGATAAATATGGTTGATGAGGATATGGGTAAGTGAACAGAGATTCACTTTAGTGAAGACAAAAGTCATAGATATATCATATATCAATGAAAATAGAAAGGCCAACAAATTACAAGATTTATATGCAACTTGTAGTTGAGGATTAGTTGGTTCATATCCCTCGATTTGGACAGCTCTATATAAATTAATTTTGTGTCTTCACATCAAGCATCCTCAATCAAAATTATTTTTCTAGAATG